>JAJJWX010003417.1:0-115790 GCA_023529315.1 Papaver bracteatum | reverse complement strand
AAAATATTTTGGTCTTCTGTGTGTTTGATCTAAGTAACCTATGGGCCTGGATACTTGCTCATTTTATGAGTGAATGAATCTCTTTAGTCCCACATCGGGTATAATAGAGAAGGAGCTCCACTATATAACCATATGCTGTATGGATGCATTGCTAGAAACAATATTGTGAGTCGGCTAGTGGGAAAAATACATAACTTGTCAACGATGCGATATGCGCGCACCAAGTCCCTTTTCTACTACAATTTAATTTATTTTTGGGCGAGTTTTCTTTAAGAAATTAATTCTTAAGAGTTTTATTTATGGGTAAATTCCTTTTACTTGTTTTTGAAGAAAAGAAAAACCTAACTTGATTTGCAAGTATCTTCTCCTTTAAATACAACTCAAAATTCTGTTTTCTAGACATACCGAAAATACATATTTTTACCCATGCGATATGCGCGCACCAAGTCCCTTTTCTACTACACGAATTTATTTTTGGGCGAGTTTTCTTCAGCAAATTCATTCTTAAGAGTTTTATTTATGGGTAAATTCCTTTTACTTGTTTTTGATAGAAAACCAAAACCTAACTTGATTTGCAAGTATCTTCTCCTTTAAATACAACTCAAATTCTTTTCTACACACACCTAAAAATACATAATTTTACCCATGCGATATGCTACATCCAAGTCCCTTTTCTACACAAATTTATTTTTAAGTAGTTTTCTTTAATAAATTAATTATTAAGAGTTTTATTTATGGATAAATTCCTTTTACTTGTTTTTGAAGAAAACCAAAACCTAACTTGATTTTTGCAAGTATCTTCTTTACAATACAACTCGAAATTGCTTTTAGACACACCGAAAAATACATAATTATCTACCCACGATATGCGCGCACCAAGTCCCTTTTCTACACAAATTTATTTTTTGGGCGAGTTTTTATTTAGGAAATTAATTCTTAAGAGTTTTATTTATGGGTAAATTCCTTTTACTAGTTTTTGAATAAAACCAAAACCTAACTTGATTTGCAAGTATCTTCGCCTTTAAATACAACTCGAAATTCTGTTTTCTAGACACACCGAAAAATACATAATTTTACTCATATGACATGCGCAACATCAAGTCCCTTTTCAGACGAATTTATTTTTGGAGAGTTTTCTTTAGAAAATTAATTCTTAAGAGTTTTATTTATGGGTAAATTCCTTTTACTTGTTTTTGAAGAAAACCAAAACCTAACTTGATTTGCAAGTATCTTCTCCTTTAAATACAACTCGAAATTCTGTTTTCTAGACACACCGAAAAATACATAATTTTACCCATGCGATATGCGCGCACCAAGTCCCTTTTCTACACGAATTTATTTTTGGGAGAGTTTTCTTTAGGAAATTAATTCTTAAGAGTTTTATTTATGGGTAAATTCCTTTTACTTGTTTTTGAAGAAAACCAAAACCTAACTTGATTTTCAAGTATCTTCTCCTTTAAATACAACTCGAAATTGTTTTCTAGACACACTCAAAAATACATAATTTTGCTGATGCTGATATGCGCTACACTAAGTCCCTTTTCTACTACACTAATTTTTTTTGAGTAGTTTTCTAAAGAAATTAATTCTTAAGAGTTTTATTTATGGGTAAATTCCTTTTACTTGTGTTTGAAGAAAACCAAAACCTAACTTGATTTGCAACTATCTTCTCCTTTAAATACAACTCGAAATTCTTTTTTCTAGACACACCGAAAAATACATATTTACCCATGCGATATGCGCGCACCAAGTCCCTTTTCTACACGAATTTATTATTGGGAGAGTCTTCTTTAGAAAATTAATTCTTAAGAGTTTTATTTATGGGTAAATTCCTTTTACTTGTTTTTGAAGAAAACCAAAACATAACTTGATTTGCAAGTATCTTCTCCTTTAAATACAACTCGAAATTCTTTTTTCTAGACACACCGAAAAATACATAATTTTACCCATACGATATGCGCGCACCAAGTCCCTTTTCTACTACACGAATTTATTTTTGGGAGAGTTTTCTTTAGAAAATTAATTCTTAAGAGTTTTATTTATGGGTAAATTCCTTTTACTTGTTTTTGAAGAAAACCAAAACCTAACTTGATTTGTAAGTATCTTCTCCTTTAAATACAACTCGAAATTCTTTGTTTCTAGACACACCGAAAAATACATAATTTTACCCATGCGATATGCGCGCACCAAGTCCCTTTTCTACACGAATTTATTTTTGGGAGAGTTTTATTTAGGAAATTAATTCTTAAGAGTTTTATTTTTGGGTAAATTCCTTTTACTTGTTTTTGAAGAAAACCAAAACCTAACTTGATTTGCAAGTATCTTCTCCTTTAATTACAACTCGAAATTCTGTTTTCTAGACACACTGAAAAATACATAATTTTACCCATGCGATATGCTGCTAGCACCAAGTCCCTTTTCTACTACACGAATTTATTTTTGGGCGAGTTTTCTTCAGCAAATTAATTCTTAAGAGTTTTATTTATGGGTAAATTCCTTTTACTTGTTTTTGAAGAAAATCAAAACCTAACTTGATTTGCAAGTATCTTCTCCTTTAAATACAACTCGAAATTCTTTTTTCTAGACACACCGAAATATACATAATTTTACCCATGCGATATGCGCGCACCAAGTCCCTTTTCTACACGAATTTATTTTTGAGCGAGTTTTCTTTAGGAAATTAATTCTTAAGAGTTTTATTTATGGGTAAATTCCTTTTACTTGTTTTTGAAGAAAACCAAAACCTAACTTGATTTGCAAGTATCTTCTCCTTTAAATACAACTCGAAATTCTTTTTTCTAGACACACCGAAAAATACATAATTTTACCCATGCGATATGCGCGCACCAAGTCCCTTTTCTACACGAATTTATTTTTGGGAGAGTTTTATTTAGTAAATTAATTCTTAAGAGTTTTATTTATGGGTAAATTCCTTTTACTTGTTTTTGAAGAAAACCAAAACCAAACTTGATTTGCAAGTATCTTCTCCTTTAAATACAACTCGAAATTCTGTTTTCTAGACACACCGAAAAATACATAATTTTACCCATGCGATATGCGCGCACCAAGTCCCTTTTCTACTACACGAATCTATTTTTGGGCGAGTTTTCTTCAGCAAATTAATTCTTAAGAGTTTTATTTATGGGTAAATTCCTTTTACTTGTGTTTGAAGAAAACCAAACCTAACTTGATTTGTAAGTATCTTCCCTTTAAATACAACTCAAATTCTTTTTCTAGACACACCTAAAATACATAATTTTACCCATGCATAAGGGGCACAAGACCAAGTCCCTTTTCTACACGAATTTATTTTTGGGCGAGTTTTCTTAGGAAATTAATTCTTAAGAGTTTTATTTATGGGTAAATTCCTTTTACTTGTTTCTCGAAGAAAAACCAAAACCTAACTTGATTTGCAAGTATCTTCTCCTTTAAATACAACTCAAATTCGCTTTCTAGACACCTAAAAATACATAATTTTACCCATGATATGCGCGCACCAAGTCCCTTTTTCACGCACGAATTTATTTGTGGGCGAGTTTTCTTTAGAAAATTAATTCTAAGAGTTTTATTTATGTGGTAAATTTTTACTTGTTTTCAAGAAAACCAAAACCTAACTTGATTTGTAAGTATCTTCTCCTTTAAATACAACTCGAATTTTTTCTGTATACACCGAAAAATACATAATTTTACCCATGCGATATGTGCGCACTTTAAGTCCCTTTTCTACACGAATTTATTTTTGGAGAGTTTTTTAGGAAATTAATTATTAAGAGTTTTATTTATAAATTCCTTTTACTTGTTTTGAAGAAAAACCAAAACCTAACTTGATTTGTGCATCTTCTCCTTTAAATACAACTCAAATTCTTTGCTTGACAATAATTAAAATACATAATTTTACCTATTTATATGCGTTAATCAAGTCCCTTTTCTACACTTAATTTATTTTTGGAGAGTATTTTTTATTTAGGAAATTAATTTAAGAGTTTTATTTTTAGGTAAATTCCTTTTACTTGGTTTTGAAGAAAATAAAAACCTAAATTTGGATTTGCAAGTATCTTCTCCTTTAATTACAACTCGAAATCTCCGTTTTCTAGACACACCGAAAAATACATAATTTTACCCATGCGATATGCGCGCACCAAGTCCCTTTTTTCTACTACACGAATTTATTTTTAAGTAGTTTTCTTCAAAGAAATTAATTCTTAAGAGTTTATTTATGGGTAAATTTTACTTGTTTTTGAAGAAAATCAAAACCTAACTTGATTTGCAAGTATCTTCTCCTTAAATACAACTCAAATTCTTTTTCTAGACACACCAAATATACATAATTTTACCCATGCTGTATATGCCACTCCGAAGTCCCTTTTCTACACGAATTTATTTTTGGGCGAGTTTTCTTTAGGAAATTAATTTGTTATTTTATTTATGGTAAATTTTCATTGTTTCTTTTTTAAGAAAACCAAAAACCTAACTTGATTTCATATCTTCTCCTTTAAATACAACTCGAAATTCTCGTTTTCTGTATTACACTAGAAGCTGCAAAAGAAAAAGAGGATTCGTCGAAAACAACATGACGCGACCAATAAACACGACTAGTGGGAATGTGCAAACACTTATAACCTTTGCGAGTGGCACAATAGCCCAGAAAAGCACAAGGAGATGAGCGGGTTTCAAGTTTATTAGATCGATAGTCTCGAAAATGGGGAAAACATAGGCAACCAAAAGTCCGAAGAGATAACAAGTCTGGAACTTTATTAAAGAGCAACTCATAAGGAGATTTAACACCCGTAGGAACAGAGGGAATGCGATTCATAAGATATGTAGAAGTGGAGAAAGCATCATACCAAAAACAAGGCGGAACGGAAGCCATTGAGAGAAGTGTTAAACCGGTTTCAACTATGTGACGATGTCGTCTTTCGGCAAGACCATTCTGAGCAGATGTATGGGGGCAAGTAAGGCGATGTTGGGTACCATTTTGTTGTAAAGTTTGAGCAAGCTTTTTATATTCAGTACCGTTATCAGTTTGGAAGACTTTGATTTTTCGACCAAAGAGAGTTTGCACTTGATGATAAAAGACGTCAAAGATACCAATAACGTTAGATTTTGTGTACATAGGATAAATCCAAGTGAAACGACTGAAAGCATCAACAAAAATAATATAGTACCGAAAACCGGCATTAGATAAAAGTGGAGCAGGACCCCAAACATCGGACACAATAAGATCCAAAGGATGTTCATAAACTGTAGTGCTAGATGTAAAACTAAGTTTATGACTTTTATTAGCTAAACAAGACTGACACATAGAGAATTGGAAAGTAGAAACAGGTAAACTGTGCTTAAAGACAAGGGCTTTGACAGTTTTGAGCATTGGATGCCCTAAGCGAGAGTGCCATGTTTGTAAAGAAGTACGTTCACCAACAAAGGCAGAAACATGTGAAACTGGAAAAAGGGTATAAAGACCCTCCTTATCAAGCATTCCTCGAAGTACTACCTCCCCAGTTTGGCGATCCTTCACAAGGCAAAAAGAGTCATAGAATTCAAAGAAGACATTATTGTCAAGACAGAACTTAGAGACAAATAATAGGTTTTTGGAGAGATGTGGAACATGAAGAACATTAGGAAGAAGAAACTTACGAGTAGGAGTTGCAAGAATACCATCACCAGTATTTGAGATTGGCAAGGAAGAGCCTCCAGCAGTCCGAATAGAATCAGGTCCATTGTACTCATAATGAGTATGTAAGTTGCTGAGATTGTTGGTCATATGATTCGTCGCACCACTGTCAGGAAGCCAATCATAGGCATACACATAATTGTGAGATGTATCATAAGAAGCCAGAGTATTAGATGATGGTCGTCATCCTCTGGGAGCATTATTCTTGGGCTGTGAACGTTTGTCACGAGGAGGATATGTCACTGTATCTAATCTTTTACGACAATCTCGAGCATTATGAAAAGGTTTAATGCATATTTTACAAACAACAGCTGGTTTTCCATCCCTTGTAAGTGGAACATCATCAGTACGATGCACAAAAGCAACATTAGCAAGTGGTGATGAGAGAGCAACCTGATTTTGTGCAGTAACACGGAGATCATAAGAGAGCAGCATGGATTCAAATTCTTCAGCAGTAATAACACCCATCGTGGTGATTAAAGAGCTAACAATCGATTCATACGATGAATCAAGTCCCTTAACAACATAGTGACAAAATTCTTTATCATAAATCTCAACCCCACTGGCGGCAAGAGAATCCACAATATTTTTGACTGATTGAATGTAATCGGACATCGTTGAACTTCCCTTCTTGATTGATGAGAGGGATTCTTTAAGATGAATTAGATGAGTATCGGTTTTATAAGCAAATAGAGAAGCAAGTTTAGTCCAGATAGCAAAGGAAGTATCACACGCCTTCACTTTAGCTAGAACAGGAGCAGTGAGAGAAGACATAATCCAGCCGAGAAGAAGCTTGTCTGTGCGTCTCCAAGATAAAAACTGTGGGTTAGGAAGATTATTAACCATAGCTGGTGGACTTTGGAGAGAACCATCAACATATTGCTCCAAATCATATCCCTGTAAAAACGGTGTAAACTGTGCTTTCCATAACAGATAGTTATGACCGGTTAACTTTTCTGAAATAGCACCATGTAAACGCTCGAAAGGTGCCTGATGTACAGAAACAGATGATGTTGAAGAGAAGGAAGAAGTGGTTGAAGAAGATATTGTGGAAGACTGTGTAGAAGATTCATTAGCCATGAAGAAGAATTAAGAAAGAAAAAGTAAAGAAGATGAAAAAAGGATAAACCCTAACCCTAAACAGGTCGTGTAAGGAGAGACATGTCTGATACCAAGACAGAATTTAGATTGTAATGGGTTTCTCAATGTGAGAAAACCGAACATAAACTCTAGTATTTATATACATGTGTTTACATGACTTGTTATACAGGGAATGGAATTTCCGTAACTTGGCATTCAAGACATAACAAAGTAAACAAAACTATAAACAGAAATACAACATTGTAACAAGAAAGTAAAGGCTAAGTTTCCTAAGTTTATTATTCTCTAACACTGAGGAAGCAGCAAACATCACCAGCTGCAATTTCTTGTCGTCTGACAGCTCTATTCCATCTCGTTTCTCAACATAACAGCACCTAGCTTCTCAACTTTTTCCCATCTAATCACCACCTCCATTCGCTGTTGCAGTAAACATCCTTAGTCTCGACTGTAACATCACTGCATGCAAAGATTTTCCCATCTAATCACCACCTCCATTCGCAACTCCGTTATTCTGTCCATTCGCACCTTCAGCTGGTCTTTGAGATGCAACTGCCAGCAACCATTTCCTCTAGCCATAGTTGGCCACGGCACCAAATGTTATTGCAATGAACTTCCGTGATAATCACCCTTTCTTCTTTCAATTTCTTTAGCTTAACACGAAACCATACGGCACAAACAATCCTTCTCAAACCTCTCATCCATCGCCATTGCCAAATATCACGTCACCGGTTCTATTCTGTCTGTATGCAAGGCAGTTTGATCACCAGTTCCTAGAATCGCTGCCATGATCATCAACAGCTCATATAAATCATCTCAGTCACGTCCAAGTTCTTCATTGGAATATCCATCTACAGTACCGTCGTCTTCCAGCACCGAAAGGAAGAACTCCATAGACATTTCTGCTGTTTCGTTCACTGCCAATCTCAAAGACGAGCTTCTTCCATGGATACTTCCATACTCTTTCCAGCATCGAGCACTAGTTCTTCTCCTTCGAACAATATCACCATCCAACCCCTTAACTCAACCTCCTTCAAGTTCGCAATTAATCACCATTATCGCCGTCGATGCAGCCATGCAATCCCCAAATCGATTGTTTATTGCTTGTAAGGCATCACCGAAATGCTCTCTTTGTTGCTGCTTTATTTCTCCTTCCAGACCCCGCGTCTCAAGTCTTTGTATGCTGCCAATGCAATCACCATCCAGTCTACAACACCAACCTCCATTCCCGGCTCAACTGAACATCACCCCATTACGAATTCAGCCAACAAACTTCCTTGAACTGAGCACCTACCTGCACTGTCGGTTCTAACAGCTTGACCTCACTGTTGTGGACAGTGAATAGCATTTATAGTTTTAAGAATCAAGAAGAGAGCAGGCTAGACGTTCTCAAAGCTCCACCATCTTAATTGGTTCGTCCAAGATTCCTATACTGCAGTTGTTCATGTCTCGACACAAGCTCGTAATTCTCTTCCTTTGGCATAAAGATAAAGAAGACCACGTCACCTTGCTGTAGTGGAATTGACGTGCTTGATATACGTGAACACGTAAATTATGCAGGTATCTACGTGTCCACAAACAAAGTTCGCCCACACCGAAGTTCAAGAGTTGGATATAACATACGTAGCAAAATAGTGCGTATGTCGATTCATCGACTCTGAGTCCTCGGACTCGTCCTTGTCTTATCGAGCATTTAACACAGAGTGCATAGAACGAACGTAAAGTGCGGAATGTAAAGAGTATAACGTAGGTTGCGTAATGTAAAGAACGTAATATAAAGTGCGTGATGTAAAGAACGTAATGTAAAGTGCGTAATATAAAGAACGTAATGTAAAGTGTGTAATATAAAGGAGACAAGTAATTACGTGGTTCAGCACTAAGGCCTACATCCACGGGGTAGAAGAAAGGTTTCATTAAGTATGGATTGATTACAAGCTTAGTCAAATGACTAGGGGTTCTCACCGAGGCAGCGGGATTTAGGGTATTACTTACTCTTCCTAATTCTCTCTCCTCCTCTTCTCCTTTTTTCGTCCTCTCTTCTCTCTTAGTGAGGAGGGGTATTTATAGGGATTCCACGTGGGGTCCACCAACAGAACCGTTGTAATCTTATCCTCTTGTGTTTTGTGCCAACACGCAGAGTCTTCGGTTATTACGAGGCTCTCCCTTCGTTTCTTCGTTATTACCGAAGAGATATGCTCGATTCTTCTGTTGGTGGGCTGACGCGTGTGTTGCTCCAAGTGTTTAATGCGGGTGGTTGGGCCTTCTGCACGCGTCAGACCATGGTGTCCTGCCCCTGTCTTGTCCGTGTCAGTCAGTTGGGCCCTGACCGTAGATCTAAGATTCTTCTCGAGATGGGATAAAGCAGACGCGGTAGTGCTTTGTTTCCGTGCTCCGTCCTTTATGGCCATTGGATCTGCTAGATGAGGGGCCCTCCCTGCTGGTACACGTTTCTTGGCTGTATCTACGTGGCATCGTCTCTTGATGCCCCTCGTCATGCGCTCTCCACGTGTTCATCCGAGGATACGTGGCGAGTGGCGAAATTATGTACTTACAATTTGCCCCTTTTCTTCTGACTTAAGTCGTCAGTTTGAAGCACATATTCCTCACTCGTCCAATAACTTCCCCTTGATTTTAGGGCGCGTTTCCCACTAAGCAATAACTTCTTGCAATAACTCCCCCTTGGGAGAAGGGACAGTTTCAGATTTCTTGGGTATTTAAGGAGGAAGAGAATGTGAAATAAATTTCATTCTCTGTTGATTCCTTCTTTCCTCTTGAAAATTCTTCCATTTTATTTGGACGCCATTAACTGCTGCTTCTACTGCTCTGTCTTGAATACGACCCGTCCTTGATCTCCAGTGCTCGTTCTTCGCTGTTGCTTGCCCTTTCGTTGTTTGAAGTATCTGTCTTAGGTAAGAGTTTAATCTTTGGTACCATTTTTCTCATGTTGATCATCATCTGCTGCTGTCTCGTTATCCTTGCGATGAAGAACACATATACAAAGTATATATACTTTCACATGTTCTTCCTTTGCAAGGGTTACGAGTTTTTGATTGGAGAGCGCCCTCCTGTTTTATGAGTTTAGCTAGGTTTTCATATTCCTTAGAATTTTCAACTTTTTGATCTTCCTTTGTGGTTCTGCAGAATTTATTATTTGTTTGTGTATCCGTAGATATGGCTGAGCGTCCGCGGGCTCATTACCAAACTCCGCCGCCTAGTCCTCCCAGATCTCCTCCGCGCAGAGACCCGGATATATCTCCACCTGGAGGCTCTAGGGCTTCGCATGTGGATCCTCGTTCTCAGAGGGCTTCGTCCTCTTCTGGTCACATGCATTCTTCGAGGAAGGGATATACTCCGAGGGATCCCCCTGGTTCTAGATATGTTTCTACACGCGCTTCTTCTCGTCCGCGTGATGAGTCTAGAAATACGCAGGGTGTTCCTCGTGACGGAGCTTTGGATGCTCGTCCCCTTCGTTCTTTGGTTCCGCCGGTGTTACAGGAGAATCCCCTTCCTCCTCCTCCAGCGGTTCCCTCGAGAGGAAAATCTGTTAAGGCTGGTGCTTCGAAGGACCGCCGAAGAGTGTGCCTTCGAAAAGTAAGGTCCTGGAAACGAGCCCTTCAAAAGACTCCGCGCAAGACCCTCTCGATGAGGAGGATACTGTGCTGGTTATTCGAAGCGTCCCAGTTGGGAAGAAAAGAGTTACCTTTAAACACGTTGATCTGGAAGTGTTTAAGGAGATGCATGAGCTCCAAGCTTTTGATGTCTGCTTCTATGCCCCTGATGATGACATTACTTATGATCTCATCTCGAGATACCAGTTCGACGAGTTTCATTTGTTGACTATTGTGGGGGCCTTCGAAGCGGGTCTTATGCTGCCTTTGTACAAGTCAGGTGATTCTTTTTACTACGACGTGTTGGCTGATCGCGAGGGTTCTTCGACAAATACCCATAGTCGTTATGTATCCCAGTTGACTGGGAATTATCTCCGCACCCTGAAGGAGTGTTATCTTCGCAGCAAGGGAGAGACGATGATGACTTGTTATACCCCTGATCCTGCTGATAGGGAATGGTATACCCCTTAGAATTTCAACAATTCTTTTGGGGATTATGTCAACAGCAGGAACTATAAGCCGTGGAGTGTGAGCCTTCGTAATATTGCTGCCTCCCATGGCGAGATTCGTCTTTTGAGCGAGGTTAGTGATGCTAAGTTTAAGTATGTTCCTGGTACTGAAGGGTCTCCTAATAAGAAACTTTTTCCTTCTCGTGAGAGGATAAAGCGCGATCATGACTATGAGTGGCATGCCACTGTTATCGAGGTTGTCGGTATGTGGGCTTGGGGTTGGATTCCAGGTCCCGACGGGTGGCGTCCTACTGTTGGTAGCGTTCCTCGTGAGGTTCCCCCTCTTCGTTATGGAAATTACTGCCCTTGTCAATTGTATTTCGAAGGTATGAATATTCCATATAACTTCGATGTTGTTGATGCTGATGACGAGATTTCGGGTGATGCCCCTTCCTCGAAGAGTACTGCGGCTGTGAAGGTGCGGATCTTTTACTCCTTTAGTTTCCCCTTCTTTCTTTATTTAAAGGAAATCTTTGAGTAAAGGAAAGAATGTCGCTCTGATTCTCTTATTTCTCTGTAGGGTACAAAGAAAAGGCGGATTGGTCCCAAGCGCTCTTCTACCATTGTTGTTGGTGACGCAGAGGTCCAAGAGGAGGTTACTAGTCCTGCTAATGATGATTTCGAGGAAGATGGAGATATGTCCGATGGAGAGGAGCGTACTGAAACTTCTCCCCCTCTTCGTGAGGATTCTGGTGTTGGTGGTGCGGAGGGTACCCCCTTTGTTGGGAAGACTGTGGATGTTACCATGGCTGGTGGTTGTACACAGGGTACCCCTGTTAGTGCTGATGCCGAGGGCACTCCCACTGCTGGTAGTATTGGTGGGGACCCTGTTGGTCCATAATTTTCTTTTGGCCGGGTCCAATCTGCGGGGATGTCCTTTGATGTGAATGCTACAATGGGTCTTGCTGATGAGTTCTCTCTGCTTTCCCCAAATGACGGTTGGGATGTACTGGATACATCTGGTAAAGGGAAAGCTGTTGTGCAGACTTCCGCGCATGTTGATACCTCTGAGAAGGTTCCCTTTGCCGCAGAACCTTCAACTCGGTCCCCTTCGCCGTCTTTGATGCTAGAAGGTGATGATGCTGTCCTTGCTTGGCTAAAGAAGAAAAATTTGATGTTTGTTCTGAACCCTGCACCCGCGGTTCCTGGGGAGAAAGATTCCGACGCCTATACCCGAAAGATGATGCAGTTATCCGCTGAAGATCGAGTCGCGGAGGTGTGGGACAGGAATATGAGGTCACTGGAGGCTACCTTAGTGGTTGACCCTCCAGCCACCGTTATTGATATGATGGCCATAACTGATGGTTATCAGTATGGTTACCCCCACCAGCGGATGTTAGAGGTACGTCGTGTTTTACTATTTTGTACTCCGTGGACACTCCGCGGCATTCTGACCTGATGCTCTTCGTAGGTGATGCGGAGTGAATACTGCAATCATAATTTGTACTAGTTTTTTAAGGCCAAGTCTCTTAAGTTAGAGGGTAAGCTTCGTCATAGAGAGGAGTAGATGGCTATGGCGGAGGCTGTTATCTCTGCCAGAGATAAGGAGATAAGTGAGCTGAAGGATCGTCTTAAGGGGAAGGAGCATCTGGGCGCCGAAGAATAGAAGCTTCGTTTGGAGCTTGATATGGCGCGTAGCGAGTTGGAGGCCGTTCAAAAAAATGCTTCTTCTTTTACAGGTTTGTTCCTTGTTCATGTTTATCGTTGTTTTCTTTTTAGGAATTCTTATTCGTCTGAGTATCCCCGCCCTATCTTCAGTGGGTGGAGTCCCTGAGCTGATATGGCTTCGAAATGAGAGAGAGCGGCAGAAGACCTGTATTGCTGAACTAGTGGAACAACTTAAGTGTGAGGCCGAGAGGTGGGATGCCAAGGTCGAGGCATGGCGTCTGAGGCATACCAAGATAGTTGATATGCAAAATAAGTATAACGCGGATCGTCGTCTCTTTGATGTTACTTTAATGTGGACGCGCGATAATCTTCGCGAAGCCCGCGGGATTTCTTCGTCTTTGTTGGCTAAGATGAATCTCCTGGAAGAAGAGCTACGTCAGGCTCGTTCCTCCCAAGATTCCGATGTACGGGAGTACACTCAATGTCTTGTTAAAGAAATAGATGATGCTCGTGCCGAGGCCTCTGCCCTTGGAAAAGCCTTAACTGCGTCTCGGGCCGACGTAGCTCGTCAAGCCGAGTCTGAGAGAAATCTTGAAGTTAATATGTACCGACTTAATAAAGGAATGGAGAAGCTAAATAACGAAGTCAATCAACTTCGTCATTTGGATTCAATGAAGCAGGTAGAGTTAGACGCTAGTCAATTTGCTCTTTCCCTTCTTCAAAAGGATTATAAGAAAATATCCGACGAATATGAATTTCTTGACGATGCTCGGGATGCGGTTGTTAACGAGTATGAAATAGCTTCTGCTAGAGTCGAAGGTATATATTTGCTTTGCTGGGTGTGATTTTTGTGCTTCGCGGATCTAACCCTTCGTTTTTATTTTTCAGAGCTCCAGGGACAGCTTCTCGCTGCAAATGAAAAACTTAACAAGGCTCAATCTGAGCTAGAGCAGTCTCAGACTTCCTTGGTGCAACAGGAAGGTCAGGCCTCGTATTTCAAAGGCTTGGATACGACTAATGAACAAGCAGCTCATTTGGCCTCTTTGGAAGTGAACCGTCTGTCTACCCTGTTGTTTCAGGCCGAGATGCGTAACACCGTTATTACGTACAAAGCTCGTTGTCAGCTAACCAAAGAGACGAACAAGGTGCTGGCCAAGATAGTGCATGACCTCTTGACCGAGCATGGTCTTGAAAAGCACTATCCTCGTCGTCCTAAACCTTCGGTCCCGTCTGGCTCTTCGGGTCCTTCTTCAGGTGGGAGCGTTCCTTCACTGCAGAGGGAGAGCCCTACTGGTGGCACGGAATTGTCCAAGTAGATTCTTCTGTTTAGTTGTAGAAAGTTGATCCTTATTGATTATAGAGTTCTTGCTGTGTCTGTCGAACTTCTTTTGCTTAATTTGTTTTTTCTTTTGCTTATCTTGTCGAGCTTGTAATCAACTTTTCTAGAATGGATCATCATTTGTTGGTTAGTTTTGTTAATTATCTTGATATCTGTTACCCTGCTGGTTAACCCTTAGCAAGAGCATTCTTAGATGGTGTGGGTCGGTGCAGCGTTCTAGGATATGGGGTGTTACTATGTACACGTCCCTCATTTCGTCGACCCGCTGACCTTATTTTTGAGTATGATGCCGAAGGTATGTATCTTCGTGAACATATTGAGACCGGATACCCCGCTGGCTAATCCTTGGCCAGAGGATTCCCAGACAGTGGTGGTGGTGCAACGTTCTAGGATATGGGGTGTCACTATGTACATGGCCCTCATTCCGTCGACCCGTTGACCTAATTTTTGAGTGTGATGCCGAAGGTGTGTACCTTCGTGAACATCTTGAGACCTGTCACCCCGCTGGCTAATCCTTGATCAGAGGATTCCCAGACGGTGGGGGTCGATGCAGCGTTCTAGGATATGGGGTGTCACTATGTACATGTCCCTCATTACGTCGACCCGCTGACTTAGAATAGTTGGATATTTCCTTCTGCTGGATGTTTTTCTCTTGTATTTGTTTTTCATAGATATGCAAGAAAGTTTATTTTATTGATTTATTGAGGCCTGCTATTCCTCGTCCAGAGATAGAAACATATCGAAAAGCATCGTCTTCTTCTTATGGTATTCTTTACGCAGTTGCAATACTGCGTTGTGATTCAAGGATGGTACGGCTTGAGATACTTGGCATTACATGGATGGCGGAGGACTTCCCCTTTTAGGTTGCGCAGGTAATAGGATCCGTTTCCTGCTACATCTTGTATGACATAAGGTCCTCCCCATGTTGGTGCCAGCTTGCCCCACTTCTTTTCTCTTTGGTATTGGGGTATGGTTCTCAGCACATACTGTCCTTCCACGAAATTCCTAAGTTTAACCTTTTTGTTGTATTCCCTTGCTAATCTTCTTTGGTAATTCTCCATCTTTTGTAGTGCTGCTTCTCTTCTTTCTTCGAGATCGTCGAGTCTTTACAGCTTCATGTCCGTTGTGAGGTTCTTTTCCCACGCTTCTGTCTTTGTGGTCGGCATGATGATTTCCGTGGGGATGACGGCTTCTGCTCCGTAGGTCAACAAGAAAGGGGATTCCCATGTAGATTATCTTTGGGTTGTTCGATATGCCCATAAGACATTATGTAGTTGCTCACACCATCGTCCTTTGTGCTCGCATAATTGTCTTTTGAGAATAAGAGCGATGGTATTGTTTGTAGCCTCTGCTTGGCCATTTCTTTGAGGGTATATTGGTGTCGATTTATTTGTTCGGATTTTGAAAGTATCAAATAGTAGATCGATGTTTTTACCTTGTAATTGGTTACCATTGTCAGAGACAATTTCGGCCGGGATTCCAAACCGGCAGATTATGTTCTGAAAGATGAATGTGAAGACATCTGAGTCGCGGATTCTGGCCAAAGCTTTGGATTCTACCCATTTGCTGAAATAGTCCGTGGCCACTATCAAAAATATTCTTTTTCCTGACCCTTCGGTCAGGGATCCTACGATGTCTATGCCCCATTTTGAAAATGGTCAAGGACTATCTACTGAGTTTAGCATTGTTGCCGGTGCGTGGATTATTCTCCCGAACCGCTGACATTCTTCGCACCTTTTTGACATCCTTGCAACGTCTCGTATCATTGTTGGCCAATAATACCCTTGTGTTTTTGCCTTGTCGGCTAGGGATCTCATCCCACTGTGATTCCCCGCGCCTCCTCGATGGATATATTTTAGTACTAGGTGGCCTTATGATATGGACAAGCATCGTAACAAAGGCTCGAGGAAAGATTTTTTGTATAGAATCTCTCCCCTTAAATCATACCTTCCTGCTTTTGATTGAATCTTCCTGGCCTACTTTAGGTCTCCGGGTAATGTTCCTCTTTCTATAAATTGGTGGATACCCCATCTCCAGTCTTCTTCTCCGCTGAATTCCTCGTCTCCATCTGCTCTTGTCATGATGTCATCTTCTTGGAAATTGTCCGTGATGTTTTCTCCCACATCATCGTATGCCATGTCTTCCTCCGTGATATGCTTCCTTCTTGCAGCGCAGAGTTCTCGCGGAGGGATTGATGGCTCGTATACTCTGGTGATTTTGATTGCTTCTATATCTTTGTTTTTCAACATAGATGAGATGTATGCCAAAGCATCCGCGTGCCTGAGCTCCTTTCTGCTTAAGTGCCGGAATATGATGTTTGGTATTTGATGTGCCAGTGTCTGGACTAACGTCATGTATGTCGACAAGGTCTCGTTAGACAAATTATACTCCAGCTCTATTTTCCTGATGACCAGTTGCGAGTCACTGGTCAAGCGTACATTTGTTATCCCCATTTCTATTATCAAACGCAGAGCATGTACAACGACTTCGTATTCGACGATGTTATTGGTGTGTTCTTTAAACTCTAGTCTGAATGCATGGATAATTCGGTCTCCCGTGGGGGTAGTGATTATGATGCCTATGCCCGCTCCTTCTTTGTTCCTTGAGGCATCGACAAAGATTTCCCATTGTCTTGGGTTTGCCGGCTAGAGGACATCGACGGGATCTTTGCTTCTGCTTCCCTTTGGTAATCCCGTTGTATTGAGCCCTTCAATGCGGATTTCTTCATCGTTCTCCAGTGGTAGGTCGGCAAGGAAGTCTGCTAAAACTTGGGACTTCTGGGAATGTTGGAGTTCATGTATGATATTGTACTGGTCTAGGTGAGTATTCCATTTTGCGATTCTCCCTGTTTTTCCCGCACTTTTGAGGACATCTTCTAGCGGGGCTTTGCAGGGGACGCAGATGTAGTGCGTTAGGAAGTAGGTCCTTAGCTTTTGGGTAGCCCATACTAACGCCAAGATGATTTGCTCGATCTTTGTGTAGTTTCTTTCCGCCGTGTTGAGAGTTTGCTGACGTAGTAGATGGGCTGCTCTATCTACGTGTTGGTTTTTACCAACACCGCGCTGACTGCATTCTCTGTTGCTGCTATGTATAGGGCCAGAACCTCCTCGGGGTCTGGTTTTTGTAAGATGGGTATCCCAGCAAGGTAGTCTTTGATTTCTTTGAATGCTTCCTCGCATTCTGCCGTCCATTCAAATTTGGTCCCTTTTTTAAGGATGTTGAAAAAGAGCTTGCATTTGTCTGAAGACCTGGATATGAATCTCCCTAGCGCCGCTAGGGAACCATTGAGCCTCTGGACTTATTTTAGGTTCTTTGGAGAGGGCATTTCTACTATAGCTTGAATTTTGGCAGGGTCTACTTCGATGCCTCGTTTTGTTACTAGATACCCGAGGAATTTCCCCGAAGTAACACCGAATGTGCATTTTTCCGGGTTTACCTTCATGTTATGTTTCCTCATTGCCTGAAATATATATTTTATATCTTGATGATGATCTTTTCGTAGCTTACTCTTGACCAGCATATCGTCCACGTAGACTTCCAAGGTATTTCCGATCCATGGCTTAAAAATGGCGTCAACCATCCTTTTGTACGTTGCTCCTGCGTTTCGAAGTCCGAAGGGCATCCTTACGTAACAGTAGAGTCCATGCGGTGTGTAGAACGCTGTGTGCTATTGGTATTCTTCTGATAAGAACACTTGGTTGTACCCGGAGTATCCGTCCATAAAGGACATCTCTTCGTACCCTTCGACCGCTTCGACCAGTTGGTCGATGCTTGGCAAAGGGTAACTGTCCTTGGGGCAAGCTTTGTTGAGGTTGGTGAAATCGATGCATATCCTCACTCCGCCATTATTTTTAGGTACGATGACCATGTTTGAGATCCATGTTGGGTATTTGACTTCCTTGATAAATCCGGCTTCTAGCAACTTACAAAGCTCCGTCTCAACGGCTTTGTGGTACTCTGAGGAAACTTTGCGCACCTTCTGTCTGAAAGGTGGTGTGCCTTGTTTTATGCGAAGCTCGTGCTGAATTATCTTAGGGTCGATGTCGGGCATGTCTCCTAGTTTCCATGCGAAGATATCTGCATGCTCCGTGAGCAGCTTTATTAAGGATGCCTCGCGCTCTTTATCCATCAGCGTTCCGATCTTAATCATTCTTGGTTCTTCTTATGTTCCCACGTTTACCTCTTTCACCGCTTCTACAGGCATAAACGTGGGCTTTGATTCCCCTAGGAGAGGAATCTTCTTTGATTTCTATTTGATGGATTCCTCGCTTTCCTTTGTGGCTGAGGTACCTGCCTCCGTGTTCCCCGTCACGTGCTCCTTTGGAAGGCTTTTTCTTGAGATTTCTTTAGGTAAGCATTGATTGCTTTTTCCTTTTTGTTTTCCTTGTTTTGTGATCTTCGGTTCTTTTTCTGCTCATCTTGTTCGTTGTTGAGCTTATTTTGTAGATTTTGACACTCTCGTGCCAAGGCTTGGTCGCCTTTTATCTCCATTACCCCCTGGGGTGTTGGAAACCTGAGGTATTGGTGGTAAGTAGCGGCCACCCCTTTAAGTTTATGCACCCATCTTCGGCCGATTATAGCATTGTATGGCGAGGGTGCGTCCACCACACTGAATCGCGTGTCGACCTTCATTGGTCCTGCGTCAACTCGCAAGATAATGTCTCCTAAGAGCATTGTGGCTGCTCCATTGAATCCGTAGATGGTGTAGTACGAAGATAGCAGTTATTCATCATTGAGTTCCATTCGTTTGAATGTATCATAAAATAGAACGTTTACGGAGCTTCCCCCGTCGATGAGGATTTTCTTAATGTTGAACCCTGCAATTGGTAGTGTGAGAACCAGTGGATCGTTATGATCCTTCATATCCTCACCTACATCGTCCATGTCGAAAGTCGGGGGCGCGTCCATCCATTGATCGTGTTCGTCCACTTCCTTCCCGTCGATTATATAAAGCTCACAGTAATCTTCAAATTGTTTTCTCAACCTCTTACCTATCTGAGCCGTTAGGGAAGGTCCCACGGACTCAGAACAGGAAATGGTGTTGAGGGTACGATTGCCTTCAGGTAGTTGGACTTGCTTGCTTCGTTTGGCTTTATCTTCCTCGCTCGTCTTGTGTACAAATTGCTGGAGGTCTCCCGCATCTACTAGCTTTTGAATCATTATTATTAGATTCGTGCATTTCTCTGTCCAGTGACCATTGAAACAATGATATTCACAGTACTCTTTGGAATGTTCGGATCTAGAGGGTTGCTTCCCCTTAGACCATGGCCATTCCAGTTTCTCGCGGCCCTTGATTTCTTTCAGTATGCGCGAGTAGCTGGCATTCATCTTCGTGAAAACTCGATCTTCGAATTTTCTAGTGCCTCCTCGTCGATCATCCCTGCGTTCTCTTCTGTCTTCGTTAGGTTTTTCACCCAAGTCACCCCCCATAGGTATGCTGGATTGTTCTGCAGGGTTGGTCCATGGTGGGCGCTGGGTCTGAGCTCTTGGGTTCTCCCGTTGTATTTCTTCTAATCTGGCATGCTTTTCTATGATCACTCGAAGATCTCCTTCTGTTGCAGGTACGATTCCGTGGATCTTGACAAATAGTGGGATCATTCTGTCGAGCCCCCATTTGTAGCAGTTGATGCTGACCACAGGATCTACATTTCCGATGGCTTGGCAGATTCTGTGCCACATGTCTGTGTATTCTCTGATTGTTTATTTATACTGGACTGCTAGTGAGAAGAGCTTATCCATTCCGGTATTTACCACCTTGTTGTACATGTAAGTTGTTAAGAACTTTTCAGTAAGTTGATCGTATGAGTTGATGGAATTTAGCGGCAAGTTATCGAACCATGAGAGCGCCGATCCCTTCAAACTTGAAGGGAAGTATCTGCATAATATGGCCTCATCGTAATTCCATCGTGCCATCATTCGATTATAATATCGAAGATGGGCTGTGGGGTCGCTAGATCCGTCATAGAATTCGAAGGCCGGAACTGGGCACTTCTGGGGGATGAGAGCCTTGGCTAGGTGCGGTGTTAGGGGGGTAGTGCTTGCTTCCTTCATTATTTGTTCCAGTATCCCCCCCCCCACCCCACCCCCACCCTTGCCTAGCCTTCAATTGTTTGATATCCGCCATCATTTCGGCGCGGAGATCTTCCATTGCGCGCTGATGTTCTTCCTGGGCAGAGAGTTGCCCCGCGTGTGGGTGATCGTTGTCGAAGTAGTCCGCGTTGTGTGGGTTGTTCTCCGGGTCAGACCTTCATCTTCTTATCATATCTCTTGGTTTCATAGGGTCCGGGTTGTCGGCCAGTACCATCCTACGGTCCTGATTTGATCTCGGTGCCATTGAGCTAGCTTCGTCGCGCTGGACTCCCGTGTCCCCACTTCGGGTAGCTCTGATTTGCTGATTTTCTTGTGCCAACAGAGATACCACCTCCGCGTATGTCTTTTGATCTTTCCTTAATTCTTCTAATTCTGCCCTCATCTGGTCAGATTGGCTCAACCCCTGATTAGGGGTTCCTTCCGGCATATGTTCTTCCGCGGCTATTGTTTGATCTTCGTCCACGATTTGAATCAGGGGTTCTGGGGGATCTGCTTGCGGATGCAGCTGCTCTATTGGCTGTGGTGCATGTACGCTTTCTATCAGAAGCGGTTGGTTTACCTGTGGGGGTGCGTTTTGTTTGTCAGTGCGAGGCATCCCATAGAAAGTTTGTTGCAACCCTGACTCTGTCATCCCTTCACGCGGTTCGTGTGGTCGGGTGGCAGCGGTTGCTTTGGAGGCCGCTCCTTTGGATGCCCCGGCCTTTGATGCTGTGGCTTTGGCGGCCGAGGCCTTTAGGGCTTCCACTTCAATAGTGGCTGCATCCAAAAGCCTCGAGCTCTCCGCTCCATTCTGCGTTTTGTCTGTAGCTTTGAGCTTTTCGCCCTTCTGCTTTCTCCTAGTCATTACCGGAGTTGTCCTTGGTGTTTCCTTTGATGAGGCTTTCGCTTTTCCTGCATCTTTGTTCTTCTCCATTTTTGATATTTTTTTTCTTTCTGAAAATGATTATGATGTACACAAGAAAAGATTGGTCCAGCGGGAAACCCGTTAGTAAAGTCTGGGAAATCGGATTCTGTCATCTTGCAATGTGAAATAAGATCACCATTAGGTGCATATTTGTTCTAAAACGCTTTTGAGGATGTAGATCTATCGTAAAATCCGTGGATAATCCCACGCGCTTGATTTTTTAAAGATGAAAATTTGAAAATCATTTCGAAGAAGTAGATCTACTGAAAAATCCGTGGATATGTCCACACGCTTGATTTTCTAAAGATGAAAACTTGAAAATCATTTCGAAGATGTAAATCTACTGAAAAATCCGTGGATATGTCCGCACGCTTGATTTTCTAAAGATGAAAACTTGAAAATCATTTCGAAGATTAGATCTACTGAAAAATCCGTGGATATGTCCACACGCTTGATTTTCTAAATATGAAAACTTGAAAATCATTTCGAAGATGTAGATCTACTGAAAAATCCGTGGATATGTCCACACGCTTGATTTTCTAAAGATGAAAACTTGAAAATCATTTCGAAGATGTAGATCTACTGAAAAATCCGTGGATATGTCCACACACTTGATTTTCTAAAGATGAAAACTTGAAAATCATTTCGAAGATGTAGATCTACTGAAAAATCCGTGGATATGTCCGCACGCTTGATTTTCTAAAGATGAAAACTTGAAAATCATTTCGAAGATGTAGATCTACTGAAAAATCCGTGGATATGTCCACACACTTGATTTTCTAAAGATGAAAACTTGAAAACCACTCCGAAGAAGTAGATCTACCGAGTGAAAAGGTGTAAAAACCCAAAAATGCTCCAAGCACCGCTATTTTCAGAGAGCGGTGCTCAGAGAAGCCATGGTGATCAAATCACAGGATATGATAAATCTTTTACCGGGAAAGAATCCCTGTTTCTAGCGCCAAATTGTGAACACGTAAATTACGCAGGTATCTACGTGTCCATAAACAAAGTTCGCCCACACCGAAGTTCAAGAGTTGGATATAACATACGTAGCAAAATAGTGCGTACGTCGATTTATCGACTCTGAGTCCTCGGACTCGTCCTTGTCTTATCGAGCATTTAACACAAAGTGCATAGAACGAACATAAAGTGCGGAATGTAAAGAGTATAACACATGTTGCGTAATGTAAAGAACGTAATATAAAGTGCGTGATTTAAAGAATGTAATGTAAAGTGCATAATATAAAGAACGTAATGTAAAGTGCGTAATATAAAGGAGACAAGTAATTACGTGGTTCAGCACTAAGGCCTACATCCACAGGGTAAAAGAAAGGTTTCATTAAGTATGGATTGATTATAAGCATAGTCAAATGACTTTAAGGGTTCTCACTGAGGCAGCGGGATTTAGGGTATTACTTACTCTTCCTAATTCTCTCTCCTCCTATTCTCCTTTTTTCGTCCTCTCTTCTCTCTTAGTGAGGAGGGGTATTTATAAGGATTCCACATGGGGTCCACCGACGGAACCGTTGTAATCTTATCCTCTTGTGTTTTGTGCCAACACGCAGAGTCTTAGGTTATTACGAGGCTCTCCCTTTGTTTCTTCGTTATTACCGAAGAGATATTCTCGCTTCTTCTGTTGGTGGGCTGACGCGTGTGTTGCTCCAAGTGTTTAATGCGGGTGGTTGGGCCTTTTGCACACGTCAGACCATGGTGTCCTGCCCCTATCTTGTCCGTGTCAGTTAGTTTGGCCCTGACCATAGATCTAAGATTCTTCTCGAGATGGGATAAAGCAGACCCTGGGATGTATATGGTCCAACGCGGTGGTGCTTTGTTTCCGTGCTCCGTACTTTATGGACATTGGATCTGCTAGATGAGGGCCCCTCCCTGCTAGTACACGTTTTTTGGCTGTATCTACGTGGCATCATCTCTTGATTCCCCTCGTCATGCGCTCTCCACGTGTTCATCCGAGGATACGTGGCGAGTGGCGGAATTATGTACTTACAATATATAAACAAAAGAAAACTCCAATGTCTCGATGTCTCTCTAGACGTGAAGTGGCTTTGTTGCTTCCACTAGGACTAGTACCATAAAATTTAACATGCATGGCAGACCACATCTAATTAGGACATGTCTCTCAGGTGCATTGAGCAGCTCTCCAAATGACTTTGTCGCGAACAACATTTGAGGATTATTCTTCGGCTTTCGGAATTGCTTGTACTTTCTACAAAATCACTGAATTTGTGTTGTTAGCCAAAATATCGAGTCTTAGCTAATATAAATATGGGTACAAAATGTAGCACTTGCGTGCTTATCAGCGGCATATAATTACTACAACAAGATTTAAAATTTGATCGTTAGTGTTAGATGTTACATTGTTCTTGTGATTCCAAGATAAGAGAAATATATAACCACTATATTCGGAATACAAGACAGTGTTATCGGTCTAACAAACTGGGAAAAATGTTATATGTATGAATCTGTATTACATGTACTCATACAAGTAGTGGGGTAGCTATATATCGACTTTTAGATTCCTGTGATACGCATATTCGTATGCACATCATGGGAAAATCGGTTTGTTTCGTGATCCGGATAGGTATGTATTTTTATTTACAAACCATTTTGGAAATGTGGTAAGGGAATATGGTTAAAGTATTCAAACCGGTATGCGAGCTAATACAGTTTTATGTTCTAAAACAGTTTAAGTACCCAAATCGGTAC
Source organism: Papaver bracteatum (assembly GCA_023529315.1). Taxonomy (NCBI): domain Eukaryota; kingdom Viridiplantae; phylum Streptophyta; class Magnoliopsida; order Ranunculales; family Papaveraceae; genus Papaver; species Papaver bracteatum. Next base: position 92,242 of record JAJJWX010003417.1, on the reverse strand, counting down.
GTAAACTAAAAAGGTTCTATGAACTCCGAAACCGGTGAGGTCTTAATGTTAGAGCATTGCTCGGTCGAACTCGCAAGCGTTGCTATCTTAAGCTTGTTTGTCAAATTTATTTGTCAAAACTATATGTCTTGATTTCTAATCTACTTATAGCTAAGTCTCTTACTAGGATAGTTAAGTGTAGTTGAGCTCCAGACTCCATGGAAATTATCGTACGAAGACGAAGAACTACTCAAGGAACCAGTGGAACTTCATCCGGCTAAAAGGTATGTGGAAACTTGAACTTATCTATCACTCAAAAGTCTATCTACTCTATCTCCTACTCTTGAGACAAAAGTCGTATAAGTATGATAGTTTTCATACATACACATTTTCTATTTTGAGTCGAGTTTACTCTCTTATCTACTTCTCGAAATATGTATTAGTAATCTTTCTCTTTAACCATTTTTCATCTTTACCCGTGACAAAAGTCATGATGACGTTCCAATCTTGAAAATGGCTTTAATGACGATAGTTGTGAATAACGACTGTTATAACATTATAAAAGAATGTTGTAATGATTTAAATGTAGAGTTGAGATTACATAACCATCTATGGATATAAGCATATATAGTATGTTCTCACATTAATGTATAAATCCATGTACCGGAAACCAAGTGTGTGCATACGGTATTGGTGAAGGAGACAGGTTGGGTACACGTACTGGCAGAACTTTTCCTCCAAGAAAATAATACTGAGTTTGGAGTTTACGAACTTATAAACCAGTCACCTTAGGTACGCGTGCTGGCGGAACTTTTCTACCCAAAAAATTCTGCTAAGTTTGGAAACTCAAATCCGGTAGCTAAGGTACGCGTACCCAGGCTGGTTATTTCTTAAATCGGTAGTTCATGTACTTAAAAAAATAAATTACAAGGAATGCAATCTTTGCAAACCTTGGCTATATTGTCATGAATTTATTCAAATATATCAAACCGATTTTGTTTCAATTGTGTCTATGTATAAAGACCTAAGCAATTTAACAACTCTTCAACTAGTTCTTGTGAAGTCATTTCAACTAGTTATGGGAAAGATGAATACGGTTGATGTGAAAGTGCTCATATGGCTAACCACTGGTTAACTATTTGTGATCCAACTAAGTGTACACGTTTGGGTACGGTTTCTCAAATTTAAATAAAATACATTTCATTTGTGTATGACAATCTAAGTTTCGATCTAACGGTTGAAAGATATTAGCTTGGGTGAATCATGTTTTTCATCTAACTGTGAATATTGAATGCTTTGTTACTAAGGTAACTTAGATTGAAAACCATGATTTGAAAACTATATAAAGGAAAATTCTAGCAACTAGAAAAACTAATCCCCACACCTCCCGTGTGATACTAGTTGGTTTAGCTAGAGTCGATTCTCCTTTAACCTTAGGTTTCTTCTCGAGACCCTGTAGGTTAACGACTTAAAGACTTCATTGGGATTGTGAAGCCAGGAAAAAATACTTCTCTTGTAGTTGAGCGATCTAATCTTTCCATTTTCTATCGTACGAGTTCAATTGAAAGATTGGCTTGAGATTATATCTCTGATAAGGCAAGATAAAAAGAAATCACAAACATCTTCATCTCATCGTTTGTGATTCCATAATATCTTGTTTCGCTACCATACGATTAAGATTATTGTGAGGTGATTAATAATTCTAGGCTGTTCTTCGGGAATATAAGTCATGGTTATTAATTAGTTCATGTTCACCTTGATTTATCAAAAGATGGAACAAACTCATAGGTTTGTCTGTGGGAGACAGATTTATCTATTATCGTAGACTTTTCTGTGTGATACAGATTTGTTTATTAAAGTCTTCGACTTTGGGTCGTAACAACTCTTGGTTGTGGGTGAGATCAGCTAAGGGAATCAAGTGCGTAGTATCCTGCTAGGATCAGAGACCTAAGGATCATAACTATACCTTAAATCAGTGTGAGATTGATTAGGGTTCAACTACAGTCCATACCGAAGTTAGTTTGTAGTAGGCTAGTGTCTGTAGTGGCCTAATACAGTATGGTATTCAATCTGGACTAGGTCCCAGGGTTTTTCTGCATTTGCGAGGTTTCTGCATTTGCGGTTTCCTCGTTAACAAAATTTCGGGTGTCTGTGTTATTTCAACTCTACATTTCAATCATTAAAAGTATTAGGGTGAGACATTACAAGTATTGCGAAGACTTGAAGAAGTGAAGAAGTGCGGAGCTACAACGACAACATCATCCTTCTACTTGAGGTTAGTGATATTTGACTTGAACTATTTTATTCCCTAACGTATATTTCAAGTCGTGCATATTGAAAACATAAAACTGCGAAGCATGAAAACTCTAGATAGACATAGTATTAAGGAATACAATATGAAGTTTCTTGCTTAACCATTAAACTTTGTATATAAGACATCGACATAATGGTATGAATGCTATTGTGTTTATGTATGGATATGAGATGAGGATTTCATCCTAGGGAACAATTTTTACATGTGTTCTAAGGAAGTAAGTTCATGATATGTGTTGTGAACCGAAAAGGAAATCTCCAGGCGTTATTGGGGATGTTCTTCATTGCATATCTTATGAACGACCAATATGTGTGGCTAGTTTAACCGCTCATAACTTGTTTGTGTTCTTGGTAAAACTATTCACATGAGGCCTGACTTATTGATAGGTGTAGAATACACCTAATTTACTATCTAGTAGTTTATGCTTTCTTTGCTATTTTTCTTGTAAATTATGTATTTTATGTGTGTTTTTGAGTTATTAGGTACTCTGTAGTCGCACGGAGGAAAAGAAGAAGAAATCACCAAATTTTGGCAAAAAGGGCAAATATGTCATTTTCCAGGAAAACACTATCGGGAGACGAGCCACGGTTAAAGGGCAACTCTCTCAGAGGAGTGCTAAAGAAAGGACAATTCAAGTTAAGGGGCTGCCAAACTGGGTGGCCCCTTTCCAGAAACGTAGTGTTGTTATCAATTGTAAAATGGATGGGTTATGTCCATGAATATTGAAACCCACACCCGTACCCGGATCCATGCCCGAATCCACCCCAATCATATCCTAACCCTAAATCGAGATTGCTTCTCAATCATTTCTTCATTTGAAATTGGGAGGAAAAGAAGAAAAAGTCTGCATAGCAAATTGGAAGATGAAATCTAGAGCAGATGTGGTCTGCTACCGAATTTGAGAAGAAGAACAGCTATGAAGAGAATTGTTGTCGAAATTGTGATACGGAGAGAAGAAATCGACGACAAATTCATTGCCAGGGTTTGAAGGAGTTAGGGGTTGAATCTGGCAGCGAGAGGTGAGGGTGTTGCAAATGGAATTGTTGGTAGTGTTAATTGATGAAACAAAGATGAGTTCAAGATTTAGTAGATCAAGACAGGAGATGGGTTCGATTTTGTGGGATTGTGGATCGATTGGATAGAAGAATGGAGTGTTGATGGCGCTGTGAAGATTGAGGGTTTACTGTTGTTCAAATGAACTAAAATGGTTGAATCTGGTGGTATTGTGGAGATGAGAATGGGTTTTTGTGGTTGTTGATGGTCATGGGTTTGGTCCAAATTTGATAATGAAGATATGCTTTGAGGTAATGGTGCAGCTGCAATGGGAATAGCTGGTGGATAGAGTGAGCTATTGAAGTTGCAGATTGGAGGATGACAAAGAAATTGGCAGTGAAGCTGTGAATGGGTTTTGAGGTTGAATTTGGAGGAGTTGCAGATGGTAGTGTTGATGATTTGTGATGTTGTGATAGCTTGAGAATGGAAGAATCTGTAGCTGGGAAATGGATTCACTGTGATGTGAGGAAGCAGTGCATTAGTGGTGTTGGTAGTAAAATGATATGGGAATTGTAGCTGAAGGAATTGAAGCTACTAGTTGGAGTTGCAGGGAGGTGGTATGGCTGGTCAAAGGCATGAAATGGGTGCTGATGGATTATGGAATGGTGGTTTGAGTTGTGAGTTTCTGTGCAACTCAGAATGATGCAGTGGCACATGGCTGGTGGAGTTCTTGAGCTGTGTGCAGTGAGTGGTGGAGACTCAGGTGAAATATTGATGATGGTGCTGAAGTGGCTAGATGGCTCAGGTGATGGCTTTGAATGGAACTGAAATGGGGTTTGTGTTGGTGCTAAGAAGGCATGAAAGTGATGGATTGCAGGGTATGAAACTCCAGTATTGCACCTGCAATGGAATGAATGGGCTTGTTGGCTCGAGAATCACTTGGCTTGAAAGTAGCAGAGATGTGAAGAGTGATCTAATGCAGCTGAGATGAGAGGCACATAAGTGCAGTTGGCACAGCCATCTTGGCTGAGAAGAGAAATTACACACAGGAAATGCAGGGCCATCTTGGCCGTGATTGCACAATTGCAACAGATTTGGCCTGGGCAAGTAGCATTGCTAGGACCAATCAGCCGAGTTAGCTGACTCGGTTCTGACTCAGTAGCTGACTCCTTTCTTACTTGACCATGCTGACTAACAGTTGACTGACGGTTGACTCCTTTGACCGTTAGTCCTAACAGTTGACCAACGGAATATACCTTGACCGGAGGAGAATTTTCAGGTGGCCGGCGGCGACAAATTCCGGCCAAAAACACAGTTTTCCGGTGAGCAAAAATGCAGAATTTTGGATGGACTTCTCTCATGTGTGTGAAGACTTAGAAGTGGGAATTGGATGAAAACTTGGAAGTTTTGGAGAATTGGACTATAATTTGGAATATGGCTCAATTTGGGAAAGTGGTGTTCTTTTGGAATGAGGATTCTTTTCCTACAAAGATATGGAGAGTATTGAAGCCTATAAATAAGAGAGTTCTCTACAACCTTTTACACACACATCTACTTTGAAGAAGGAGTTAAAGTGCACAAGGATTGGAGGAAGGAGCAACCATCATCTTTGCAATAAGTTTTTCTTTCTTCCTTTATCATTATTATTATTGTGTGAACTCCAAATTATGAGTAGCTAATTTTCTTATTGATTGAGGATGAATTCCTAGTTCTTAATATTTGATTTGAGTTTTGTTTCAATTATACTTTGAAGTTTTTCATAAGATTATCGATTGTTTTTGCTAATATTAATGTTTATGTTTGATTGATAGGTCGTTTGGGTGGCCAACTAAATTGATTTGTTAATTAATCTAAAGCTAGTGAAAGTTAGGGGATAAGTAATTGTTTCTTGACTATTTACATAAGTAGAATACACAAGACCTTGATGTGGGATTCCGTGGAGCAATTATGTGTGAAAACAACGTTAGCAAGTGAAACTTGATCTAAGAGTTTAACTACTAATATCAACCTAATAAATTCATGAATCTTAATGCGTTTAACTAAATTACATCTTGGGTGATCTACTACTAGGTGGTTTGGTGAATAGAATCCGGTAGGCGAGAACTTCCGTATCCGGTGAAATTAGGAATTTTGGGGTTAGCACTGATCTAGATGCTATACCTACGGTTGGTGATAATCTATGACTAATAACAAGTGGGAAGGAACATAACTTTAATCATTGTTTTGCAGCGAAGAAGGATTCCTTGATCTATTCTCTCTTATTGATTTCAACTTACACTTTTAATTACTTTGTTTATTTTTTTTGCTTTATAAATTTTACAACCAATACCCCCCTTTTTGTGACAATTTTACAACTAGAATCTCTTGCTCCTCGTGGGATCGACCTTGACTACCCTATATTACTTGTTAATTAGGTAGTAAAGTATTAATTAATTTGTTGTGGTTACGACACGCGAACAAATTTTGGCGTCGTTTCCGGGGAGCAACGGGCGATTTTAGTTGTTTTTATTTTTATTTTTGCATTATTCTTGCTTTGTTAGATTCTATATTGTATCTAACTTAGTTTTGTGAACCTTGCTGTAGGTACTATATCTTTGGTGAATGCTTCAAGGGGGAAGACCGAGTCCAATTAGAATACGTCTTCGATCCGGCACTCAACTAAGGGACTTTATTCGAGCGGTTAACACTCCGCTTCCTTGTTCTACATCAAGTGAATTCGCAGATTCGGACATAGAAGAAGAAGCAATGGGTGATCGTACACTCAAATACCTAGCTTCTCACAAGCTCGATACTCAACAATGGTGTATCCAAACTAACTCAACTTTCGAGATCAAGCCGGGGTTGATTAGAGAATTACCAAAGTTCCATGGCATGGTGAATGAGGATCCAAACAAACATCTTATGGACTTCAACACCATAGTCACGGCCATGCTTCCACCGAATACTAATGCGGATGGAGCAATGTTGAAAGCTTTTCCGTTCTCTTTGGCGGGCAATGCTAAGGAATGGTTATACTATTTGCCTTCCGGAAGTATCACAACATGGAATGGGATGAAGAAACTTTTCCTCGAGAGATATTTTCCCGCATCAAAGGCTACTCAAATTCGCAAAGAAATTTGTGGGATCAAGCAACATGTGGGAGAGTCATTATATGAATGTTGGGATCGATACAAGAGATTGGTGGCAAGTTGTCCACACCATCAATTTAGTGACGCCATGATAATTCAATATTTCTATGAAGGTCTCCAAACAAGTGATAGATATCTTCTTGACGCCTCCGGTGGTGGTGCACTAGTGAACAAGACGGTGGCTGAAGCTACCGAATTGATTGAAAGTATGGCGGCAAACTCGCAACAATTCTATGCAAGAGGTGATTCAATGGTTAAGTTGGTGCATGAGGTTAGTGACTCGTCTTCACAATACGATCAACGGTTAAACAACATAGAGAGGGTAGTGCAACGATTGGCCGCGGTAATTATTCCGGATGATGAAACCGAACAAGCAAATGCTTTATATCCAAATCCAAGGCCAAGGTACGATCCATATTCCAATACTTACAATCCCGGTTGGAAGGATCATCCCAACTTTATCTATGCAAACAAGCAAGCGGCGGCTCCTAATCCATATGCGCAACAAGGTGGTTTCCAACAACAACGTTTCCAACCTCAACAACAACAATTCCAACCACAACAAGTCAAGGAGCAAGATTCTTCAAATAATGACAAGTTGAATGTGATAATGCAAAGCATGCAAGGTCTCACTTCTATGTTACAACAAACCCAACAAAAGACCGATTCGGCAATCAAGGACTTACAAACTCAAATGGGACAATTGGCGACCGATATGAACTTAATGAAAGCTCAAGCATCCACAAAGCTTCCTTCGCAACCCATTGTGAATCCAAGAGAGAATGTTAATGCGGTTACCTTAAGAAGTGGAAGACAAGTGGAGAGTCCAACTCGTCATGAAGAAGATAGTGAAGAGGTAGTCAAAGACAAGGAGGATGCCGTACCAAAGGAGAATTCAACACCAACCACCCAATACAAGGAACCGGTTCCTAGTTTCACTACTCCACCTCCTTTTCCTAGTCGTTTTGCTAAGTCCAAGAAGGAATCTCAAGATAAGGCACTCATGGATATCTTCAAGAAGATAGAGATCAACATTCCATTCATAGAGGCCATAAGGACAATGCCAAGGTATGCTAAGTTCATGAAGGAATTATGCACAAAGAAGGATAGGTTTCTTGATAATGAAATTACTAAAGTTGGCGAGAGTGCGTCGGCTATGCTTTTGAAGAAGATGCCTACAAATTGCACGGATCCCGGTGGTTTCACGGTGCCAATTACTATTGGTAAGAAAAGGTTTGAACATGCTTTACTTGATTTGGGAGCTTCCATTAGTGTGATGTCGGCCAATATTTATGACTCCTTGAATCTTGGACCATTGAAAGAGACAAGAGTTATTATCCAACTAGCAAACAAGTCTAACATCTATCCAAAGGGACTTGTAGAAGACGTTCTCGTGCAAGTGAATGAGTTAATTTTTCAGGTGGATTTCTTTGTGGTGGATATGGACAATAATGAGAATCGTTCGTCTACTTCTCTACTTCTTGGGAGGCCATTCATGAAGACGCAAAGACGAAGATTGATGTTGATAAAGGTACACTCACTATGGAATTCGATAAGGAAGTAATACACTTCAACATATTTGAAGCCATGCGCTACCCAAGTGATGTGCATTCCGCTTACTCCATTGATGTGGTTGGTTCATTAGCACAACAAATGGTAGAATTGAATCGAGAGGATGAACTTGATGTGGTGTTGCAAAAGAGCATTGAATTGGACGTCCATGGCATGTCTAACTTGGATGTTGAAATTTCCACGGAATTGGTGGAGACGTGTGGTGCCTTGACGGAATTACAAGAAGCTAAGGGTAATGTTTCCTATATCTCTTTACCCGTGAATGATGAATTACTTGTACCATCTATTGTGAAGGCGCCTAAACTAGAGTTGAAGCCACTTCCGGACCATTTGAAGTATGCATTTTTGGGAGATGGAGATGAGCTTCCGGTAATTATTTCAAAGAACCTCACACCGGTACAAGAAGACCGTTTGCTTATAGTCTTGAAAGAGCACAAAACGGCTATTGGTTGGACAATTGCGGATATCAAGGGCATTAGTCCATCCATATGCATGCATAGGATTCTAATGGAGGAGAACGTGAAGCCGGTACGTGATGCTCAACGTAGGCTTAATCCTCCCATGATGGAGGTTATGAAGAAAGAGATACTCAAATTGCTAAGTGCGGGGGTGATCTACCCAATTTCCGATAGCAAGTGGGTAAGTCCGGTACAAGTGGTGCCAAAGAAGTACGGTGTTACGGTTGTTCGAAATCAAGACGATGAACTTGTTCCTACAAGAGTTCAAACCGGTTGGAGAGTGTGCATTGATTATAGAAAGCTTAATTCCGCAACCCGAAAGGATCACTTTCCTTTACCTTTCATTGATCAAATGTTGGAACGGTTAGCGGGGCATTCTTATTATTGTTTCTTGGATGGTTATTCGGGATACAATCAACTTGTTATCGCATCGGAGGACCAAGAGAAGACCACTTTTACTTGTCCGTTTGGAACATTTGCGTATAGACGGATGCCGTTTGGTCTTTGCAATGCACCGGCTACTTTCCAAAGATGCATGGTAAGCATATTCTCGGATTACGTGGAGCGCATTATTGAGGTATTTATGGACGACTTTAGTGTTTATGGCAATTCTTTTGATATTTGTTTAGACAACCTTGAACTAGTTCTTAAACGATGCATATACACTAACATTGTTCTTAATTGGGATAAATGTAATTTTATGGTAAACCATGGTATAGTACTTGGTCACATTGTGTCCTCTCAAGGGCTATAAGTGGACAAGTCAAAGATAGATTTAATAAGAAACTTACAATATCCCACTTCGGTGAGGGAAGTTCGTTCATTTCTTGGTCATGCAGGTTTCTATAGGCGGTTTATCAAGGATTTCTCCAAAATCTCCATGCCGATGTGCAAGTTACTACAAAAGGAGGTACCTTTTGACTTCAACAAGGAATGCAAGGATGCTTTTGACAAATTGAAAGCAATGTTGACAAGTGCGCCGATTATCAAGTCACCGGATTGGAATCTTCCATTTGAACTAATGTGTGATGCTAGTGATTATGCGGTTGGAGCCGTTTTGGGTCAAAGAGTGGACAAGTTGTCCCATGTTATATATTATGCATCTAGGACCCTTAATGATGCACAAATCAACTATTCTACCACGGAAAAGGAGTTATTGGCTATAGTGTTTGCATTGGAAAAATTCCGCTCATACTTGGTGGGTACAAAGGTTATTGTGTATTCCGACCATGCAGCACTTAGATACTTAATAAAGAAGAAACAAGCTAAGCCAAGACTAATCCGGTGGATCCTATTACTACAAGAGTTCGACATAGAAATTAGAGATAAGAAAGGTGTGGAGAATACCGTTGCGGATCATCTTAGTAGACTTGTTATGTCCCAAGAAGAACTTCCATTACAAGACCGCTTTCCGGACGAAAAACTTTTCTCCTTGGAAGAATCAACACCTTGGTATGCGGATATAGTGAATTATTTGGTGACAAGGAAGGTACCTAGCACAATGTCCAACTTCCAAAATATGAAGCTTAAGAAGATAGCGAAGCAATATGTGTGGGATGAACCATATTTATGGAAATATGGCGTTGATCAAATCATACGAAGGTGCGTACCTAACTCCGAATTTCAATCTATTCTCTCCTTTTGTCATACTTTTGCATGTGGTGGCCACTTTGGTTCTAAACGTACCGCTCTCAAGGTTCTTGAAAGTGGATTTTATTGGCCCACCTTGTTTGAAGATTCATATGTTTTTTGTAAATCATGTGATAGATGTCAAAGAACGGGCAATCTAGGTGCTCGAAATCAAATTCCACTCACACCAATTCTCGCCGTAGAGATTTTTCATGTGTGGGGAATTGATTTGATGGGCCCTTTTGTCAATTCGAATGGAAATTTTTATATACTTCTTGCCGTAGATTATGTTTCTAAATGGGTGGAGGCTAGAGCCACCAAAACTAATGATTCTCAAGTTGTTTGTGATTTTGTAAGAGAAAACATATTCACTAGGCACGGCACACCAAGAGTGGTGATAAGCGATGGAGGATCGCATTTCAAGAAGTCTTTTCACGCTCTCCTCAAGAAGTACAACATAACACACAAGATTGGTACGCCTTACCATCCACAAACTAGTGGACAAGCGGAAATTTCAAATCGTGAAATCAAGTCCATTCTTGAGAAAATGGTGAATACCACAAGAAAAGATTGGAGCTTTAAGCTCAATGATGCACTTTGGGCGTATAGAACGGCATACAAAACACCGATTTGCATGTCTCCATATAGGTTGGTTTATGGCAAAGCTTGTCATCTCCCGGTTGAACTTGAACATAAGGCTTATTGGGCGATAAAGAAATTCAACATGGAGTATGATGAAGCGGGGAAACAAAGAAAGTTACAACTAAATGAGCTAGAGGAGATACGTAATGATGCTTACGAGAGTGCCCGGATTTACAAGGAAAAGTCTTAGATTTTTCATGACAAGATGATTTCTCGTAAAAGCTTTGTTGTGGGGCAAAAAGTCCTTTTATTTCATTCTCGCCTTAAACTATTTCCTGGAAAATTAAGGTCCCGTTGGATTGGACCATATGTTGTTACTAATGTTTTTCCTTATGGTGCAGTTGAAATTACTAGTCTTAGAGACAACTCGGTTTCCAAAGTCAACGGCCATAGATTGAAGCCATACTATGAGAACATCGCCTATGTGAATGTGGATGAACTTCCATTTGAAGATTTTCTACCTCTAGAGGAGTAATGTGAAGCAAGATCTATGTCGGGCCGTCGACTTTAAAACAAGCGCTAAGTGGGAGGCAACCCACCGGTTTTGTATCTCTTATCCTTTTGTTTTTATTTGCTTTTTGTTTTGTGTGTTTATTTTTCTTGTTTCATATCATATTAGGATTTCCCACCTTGACTTTACTTGGACGATTCAATTACATTGAGGACAATGTAAGGTTTAAGTGTGGGGGAGTGGCTAAGCATATATATTTTTGCATAAAAAAAAAAAAAAAAAAAAAAAAGAGAATTTTGCATTAAAACTTTCAACTTTTAGAGATTTTAGAGTCACTAGCATGCTTCTAGGTATGATTACATAGAGAATTTTGATCGACATAATTGAACTTGGAAATGTTAGGGAACTACGTTCGATTTCTTGCTTGTTAGAGTGTTAAATAATGGATTTAATCATGCCGGTGATGCAAATTTGGTGCAGGGAGAAGTGCGTTATTAGAGTTGCTGATCAATCATTAGTGGAGACTACCCATTTTCATATCAACCAAGGCACCGACCAAAAATTCTTCCTTTACTAAAGAGCTTATTTTGAGTGTGTGTCACCGTACGTTAATTCCGGGTAGAATGGTGAGCTACCCAATTTCATACCAATTTCAGCACTATTTTGATCTCTTGAGTGCGAATCTTTGTCAATCATGAGGGTGACGTCTATAGATGAAAGCTACCTTCTTGTAGTTCGATTTGCAGTTAACACCATTCTCTCACTCGAAAACAACGGGTCCATAGAAACACCATAATCATTATCAACAAGGGAGCGACATCAAAATCTACAAGGAAAGTTGAAAAGGTTCAAGGTTTGAAAGCAACAATGGAACAAGAAAAGAGCAAATTTCATATTCAAGTAAAGAAACATACAAAGAGCAGATTTTTACATACAAGTTGAAGACTTATTACAAAAGCGAAGAAAAGTAAAAGGTGAGAATTTTTGAAATTTATGATTTCAAGGCGATACAAGTTGTGAAGAATCAAGCGGTAAAGTACTTTTCCACGGCCATGGTTGTTTTATTTTTCACTTGTGATTTGTATTGTGTTTCTCTTGTCTAAAAAAAAAAAAAAAGAGAATAAAGAAAGAAAAAAAAATAGAAAAAGAAAAGAAAGAAAAATATATATATATATATATATGAGACAAGAGAAATATCTATTATTGTTTTGTTATTGAATAAGCCGTGGGGAAGGAAAATTTATAAAGAAGTTTCAAGCGAAAAGGATTTTGAGGAAAAAGGTTACAAATTGTTAAGGATTTATGAAGTTCAAGTGTTTATCATCAATAGTTGAAGCCGAAGACCAAGAAGATGAAGACAAGGAGCGGAAGACGTTTCTATTGGATTCCGTGAGAGTGGTGTTATCATAATTGGCAATCGGATGTGAAGGTAAGTAAGTAATCCCATCCTCGATATAAGTGGTTGATTTCCTTTCTTAGAGATCGTTAGAAAAATGGTTTTTCAAAATGTTAAAAGATTTGGGTTTTTCAAAATTTCGGAAGTTATCCTTCCTACCATTAGACGTGTTGCAGTAATTCTCTCTTTATTCCTACCTGCACACATGTGAGACCCATAAAAAATCCGTCTTTTTGAGTGCAATTATCATAAAACCCTTTTGGTGAGGTAGAAGTCGAGGCGAAATGCTTATTGATCGTTTCTCAAACACTTGTTCTCTCATTATGGTGTGGTTATTTCTCACTCAACATTTAAGAATGAGAATATGTTCTTTAGTATTTCTAACTTCTTATTACTAGCATGCAGAAGCTCTATGTCCTCATAGCTCTTTGGATGCTTGGGAAGTTGGAATGCTTTGAAGTTGTAAGTTTTAGTTTGATTTGCTCGAGGACTAGCAAAGTCTAAGTGTGGGGGAATTTGATAGGTGTAGAATACACCTAATTTACTATCTAGTAGTTTATGCTTTCTTTGCTATTTTTCTTGTAAATTATGTATTTTATGTGTGTTTTTGAGTTATTAGGTACTCTGGAGTCGCACGGAGGAAAAGAAGAAGAAATCACCAAATTTGGGCAAAAAGGGAAAATCTGTCATTTTCCAGGAAAACACTATCGGGAGACGAGCCACGGTTAAAGGGAAACTCTCTCAGAGGAGTGCTAAAGAAAGGACAGTTCAAGTTAAGGGGCTGCCAAACTGGGTGGCCCCTATCCAGAAACGTAGTGTTGTTATCAATTGTAAAATGGATGGGTTATGTCCATGAATATTGAAACCCACACCCGTACCCGGATCCATGCCCGAATCCACCCCAATCATATCCTAACCCTAAATCGAGATTGCTTCTCAATCATTTCTTCGTTGAAATTGGGAGGAAAAGAAGAGAAAAGCTGCGCAAGCAGCTGTGAAGCTGAAATCTAGAGCAGATGTGGTCTGCTACCAAATTTGAGAAGAAGAACATCTATGAAGATAATTGTTGTCGAAATTGTGAGATGGAGAGAAGAAATTGACGACAAATTTATTGCCAGGGTTTGAAGGAGTTAGGGGTTGAATCTGGCAGCGAGAGGTGAGGGTATTGCAAATGGAATTGTTGGTAGTGGTAATTGATGAAACAAAGATGAGTTCGAGATTTAGTAGATCAAGACAAGAGATAGGTTCGATTTTGTGGGATTGTGGATCGATTGGATAGAAGAATGGAGTGTTGATGGCGCTGTGAAGATTGAGGGTTTACTGTTGTTCAATTGAACTAAAATGGTTGAATCTGGTGGTATTGTGGAGATGAGAATGGGTTTTTGTGGTTGTTGATGGTCATGGGTTTGGTCCAAATTTGATAATGAAGATATGCTTTGAGGTAATGGTGCAGCTGCAATGGGAATAGCTGGTGGATAGAGTGAGCTATTGAAGTTGCAGATTGGAGGATGACAAAGAAATTGGCAGTGAAGCTGTGAATGGGTTTTGAGGTTGAACTTGGAGGAGTTGCATATGGTGGTGTTGATGATTTGTGATGATGTGATAGCTTGAGAATGGAAGAATCTGTAGCTGGGAAATGGATTCACTGTGATGTGAGGAAGCAGTGCATTAGTGGTGTTGGTAGTGAAATGATATGGGAATTGTATCTGAAGGAATTGAATATACTAGTTGGAGTTGCAGGGAGGTGGTATGGCTGGTCAAAGGCATGAAATGGGTGCTGATGGATTATGGAATGGTGGTTTGAGTTGTGGGTTACTGTGCAACTCAGAATGATGCAGTGGCACATGGCTGGTGGAGTTCTTGAGCTGTGTGCAGTGAGTGGTGGAGACTCAGGTGAAATATTGATGATGGTGCTGAACTGGCTAGATGGCTCAGGCGATGGCTTTGAATGGAAATGAAATGAGGTTTGTGTTGGTGCTAAGAAGGCATGAAAGTGATGGATTGCAGGGTATGAAGCTCCAGTATTGCACCTGCAATGGAATGAATGGGCTTGTTGGCTCGAGAATGACTTGGCTTGAAAGTAGCAGAGATGTGAAGAGTGATCTAATGCAGCTGAGATGAGAGGCACATAAGTGCAGTTGCAGTTGGCACAGCCATCTTGGATGATAAGAGAAATTACACACAGGAAATGCAGGGCCATCTTGGCCGTGATTGCACAATTGCAACAGATTTGGCCTGGGCAAGTAGCATGGCTAGGACCAATCAGCCGAGTTAGCTGACTCGGTTCTGACTCAGTAGCTGACTCCTTTCTGACTTGACCATGCTGACTAATAGTTGACTGACGGTTGACTCCTTTGACCGTTAGTCCTAACAGTTGACCAACGTAATATACCTTGACCGGGGGAGAATTTTCAGGTGGCCGGCGGCGACAAATTCCGGCCAACTTCCGGCCAAAAACATAGTTTTCCGGCGAGCAAATATGCAGAATTTTGGATGGACTTCTCTCATGTGTGTGAAGACTTAGAAGTGGGAATTGGATGAAAACTTGGAAGTTTTGGAGAATTGGACTAGAATTTGGAATGAGGATTCTTTTCCTACAAAGATATGGAGAGTATTGAAGCCTATAAATAAGAGAGTTCTCTACAACTTTTTACACACACATCTACTTTGAAGAAGGAGTTAAAGTGCACAAGGATTGGAGGAAGGAGCAACCATCATCTTTGCAATAAGTTTTTCTTTCTTCCTTTATCATTATTATTATTGTGTGAACTCCAAATTATGAGTAGCTAATTTTCTTATTGATTGAGGATGAATTCCTAGTTCTTAATATTTGATTTGAGTTTTGTTTCAATTCTACTTTGAAGTTTTTCATAAGATTATCGATTGTTTTTGCTAATATTAATGTTTATGTTTGATTGATAGGTCGTTTGGGTGGCCAACTAAATTGATTTGTTAATTAATCTAAAGCTAGTGAAAGTTAGGGGATAAGTAATCGTTTCTTGACTATTTACATAAGTAGAAAACACAAGACCTTGCGGAGGGATTCCGTGGAGCAATTATGTGTGAAAACAACGTTAGCAAGTGAACCTTGATCTAAGAGTTTAACTACTAATATCAACCTAATAAATTCATGAATCTTAATGCGTTTAACTAAATTACATCTTGGGTGATCTACTACTAGGTGGTTTGGTGAATAGAATCCGGTAGGCGAGAACTTCCGTATCCGGTGAAATTAGGGATTTTGGGGTTAGCACTGATCTAGCTGCTATACCTACGGTTGGTGATAATCTATGACTAATAACAAGTGGAAAAGAACATAACTTTAATCATTGTTTTGCAGCGAAGAAGGATTCCTTGATCTATTCTCTCTTATTGATTTCAACTTACACTTTTAATTACTTTGTTTATTTTTTTTGCTTTATAAATTTTACAACCAATACCCCCCTTTTTGTGACAATTTTACAACTAGAATCTCTTGCTCCTCGTGGGATCGACCTTGACTACCCTATATTACTTGTTAATTAGGTAGTAAAGTATTAATTAATTTGTTGTGGTTACGACACGCGAACACTTATGTATTGATATGACTTTTATTAGTGAAACCGATCTTAAGTAATCACCTGGGGTATGATCGGGTTGTGTATGTCTGAACTTATTACTGGGAAGAGGGGAACGGATCCTAGTAAGAGGTGCAGTCCATCACAAGGGAAACCGATCCTTGTATGAGGTGCAGTAAGGTTTATGGAAGAAAGAGGAACCGATCCTATGAACATGTGCAACAAGTTTTTGGAAAGGGGGAACCGATCCTATGGACATGTGCAGTGCATACAAGTTAGATACCAAATATATATGGGGAACCGATCCTAGTACCTAGTCAGCCGTATCTTTGGTAAGCTAGTGTAGCTATGCACAATACTCACATGGAGGTAGAACCGAATTTTTTTTGGTAGAACCACAAACCTATGAGTTGTGATTGATTAGAACTTGATCAATCACATAGTTCTTGAAAGTCAGATGAACCAATTCTAAACTTGTTTGGAAGTGTGGTAAATCGATTTCAAGTGAGCAAGCATGGTAAAGACTTGCAAGAGGAAGATGTCGTCACTCTTTGAACATGGTGCATTAATGCTTATTCTATTTTGTTCAAATATACTCCTTAAGGTCTAACAAGGAAGTAAATCCGAAGATCGAATTTAAATAAGTTAAGAATCTTTTTAATTATATATGGAAAATAAGAATTAGTAATGTGCATTTGCTAATTAAAGATTTTTCAAGGAGATTTAGATCATTATTTTTGGACAGTGCATTCACAGGAATTATGAAAACCGAATTTGGTGGAGTAATGAAAAATATCTTGAGAATATTTTCGGTTTTGGAAATTCCTTGGTGTCCAAACTTCCTTGTCTATAAATACTTTGAGTTTGCATTTCTAGCAAACTAATCATGCATAACCTAGACTTACTCTTTTGTCTTTGTTACTGGTGAAGCCGCCTATCGGAGAGGAGAGTAATCTAATTAGGTGAAATCTCTTACGGCCGCTCAATTTAAATTCTTCTTTGGGATTGAGAATCTCTAGCGCGACCCGTTGGTGGTAAACTAGATATTGCGGTTTATCTTTGGTTTTCATATTGATTTGATTGACTAACGGTGGTTGAATCTTGATTGCACCTAGTTTGTTTGTGCTTGAGAATCTTCTCTTATGATATAAGATTCACTCAAACTAGTTCAAGGTTTCGACAGGGATCTTTAGACTGTTGTTAGATCTAAAGACAATCTTGTGATAATCCATTGTTAACAGACTCCGTTCTGTGTGTAATTTATCACAAGAGATTCAAGTAATTGTGTTCAGGTGTTTATTGAAGATCTAAGAATATTTGAAGACAAAGAAGATATTGAAGATTTCTTACTTGGTATTTTTATAATCTTTGGTGTGCACAATACTTGTTTGGGAAAAAGAGGATCCAATTAATAATCGGTTTATCCTTGTGGTAGATTGGATTGATTAATTGAGGAAGAACGGCATCACACATATCACTTGGTTGAAGAGTGTTGTTGGATTAATCTTAATAACTTCTTTTGGGCATTTGAACATAAGATAGATCTTGGAACCTGGCAAAGGTGTTTATGTGAAGATAAACAAGGAAACCTTTGCGCAACTCATATCACTTGGTTGAAGAGAGTTGATACCAAACAGATTTGTTGTTCCTTTATTGTTTGGAATACGAACCAAAGGAATTGGTCCAAGTACGTGACTTGTTTACATGTTGGAGGCGCGGGAATACAGACGGAACTAGGTAAACTATAGGTTTAGTTGCTTGGTCTCAACTATACGAAGTTAGTTTATTTTGTATAGCGGCTTAATCCTGAGAGTATTCAATTTTGGAATAGGTCCCAGGGTTTTTCTGCATTTTCGGTTTCCTCGTTAACAAAATATTGCTGTGTCATTTACTTTATACTTTCGCATTATAATTGTTTTATTATAATTAAAGTAAATTGCACAAACGTTAATTCCTATTTACTTGATACGTGAATCCTATTGAGTTTGGTTAAGTATGAACCTTTGTATCAAGTAAACACACTTTGTTGTTGTATTGTCTCGATCTCGTATCCATATACAATCACACGAAGTGTGAACCGATTTGTTGCATTGTCTCGACTCAGTCCATAGATAATCACTTTCGGGGAAACGACTTATAGGAAGGAAAAGTTATAGATTGAGGTATATTTGGGGTACCCTCGCCTTTTGAAAAACTATCACAAGAAAATTATAAATCAAATAACTTTATTCATAATAGTTTTTATATAATAGACTTATACAATCAATGAAATAAATCAAAAATTGTTGTCTATTTTTCCTCATTCTCCATTCTCGTGACGATTGCTTTCAAAAACTAGATTCAAATTCTTTTGAGCACTCCCCTTTTCAGTAGATGATTTCTTCAGTTCAAATAGTTAGGAATGAAGTTAGCTAATACTTCTTTTGAATCCTTTATCATCAACTCATGATATCTAATGCAACCGTTAACAGAGAGAATCTGTTTTCTTAGAGAATCTTGAGAATTATCATGAAGAGAAACATCATGAGTTCCAGTCAAAACAGATGCACAGAGTTCTAAATAATCAAGAGATGTCTTTTCTTCAGTAGAATTCTCCATTGAAATCCAAAGTCTTCTTTCGGACAAGCAGAAGATATAAAGGATATGAGAATATAAATAATTTTTGGTTTAAGAAAACCGAAACTATATTCGCCAAAAATATAAAAGATATCTATTATTTTTCACAGACAGAATCACTTGCCCGGATATATGCTTCCTCACACACAGAATTTTGGCAATAAGTGAGGATGCATATTTCAACACAATCAGTGTGTGTTGAGGTGAGAATTATCCCCACCATTGTGAATAATGACATCCTTAAGATGACTTATAAACACAATAGATTGCATTTCTTTATGTTCCTTCATTCTCTTGTAATTACAAGAGTTTGCAATCTCATTTTGAGATCTTATAAAATTACCATTCTTCAAAATCTTTATCCCTTTATGAAGGGCCTTGATAAATTTATTTCCAAGGTAAGTTTTAGTATGATTATTTCTTCTACATGAAGATCTCATCATATTTTCAGAAAATCTAGTTTCTGATTCTTTCGTTTTTTCATCTGATTTCTCTTGTTCAGATTTTACCATACTGGTTTTAACCCAAAGATATTTCAAAAGGTTTTCAAGGACCAAGCTTAACCTTTTATTCTCCTTAATTTCCAACTCACGTTTTTCTAAGAGTTGTTTAGACTCACTGTATTTATCCTCATTAGAGTTGGCAAGAAGTGCATTATACTCAGATATTTCTTCATTGGATTATTCCTCCGGAATACCATCAAGTGTGGTGACATAAGCCTTGTTGCACTTTTGGGTTCTTCTGCTAGGACAATGTTTTTCCATATGTCCGAAACTTCGGCACTTGAAGTATTGTACTTCATTGTTACCCTTTTTTATGGCAAACTGAAACTGTATCAAAAACATGTTTATCAATAGATAAGATGTTCTTAATTCGTTGCGCTAGAAGCACAATTGTTGAGTCAAGCTATTTTTCAACATGAACCTTGTTCTTTAGGCAACGTTTTTTAGTTTGATTCTTCATCAGAATTTATTTGTCAAAGATCTTTAACTTTCCTATAAGAGAGCTCCGAGAAAGTGTAGAAAGATCGTTTCCTTCTATTATAGCATGTTTCTTAGACTCGTATCTAGATGTCAACGATATGAGAATTTTGCAAATTATTTCTTTTTAAGGTATAACCTTTCCAAAGAAAAAAGATGCATTAACAATCTCAGAAAGTTTGGAATTAAACTCCTCAAAGGTGTCGTTATCAACCATCTTGAGATGTTCCCATTCACATGAAAGGGAAAGAAGTCTAGCTTCTTTTTCAGAATCATCTCCTTCGAATACAGTCTCAAGAGTATCCCATGCTTCTTTAGAAGTCCTGCAAGCCAGTACATGATGTAAAAGATCATGGCTAACTGCATGAATGATGGCATTCAACCCAACAGAATAATTCATTGCACTAATACTTTCCTCAAGAGTGTAATCCGCTAAGCGTTTAAACTCCGTTTCCGAATAATCCATCGGTTGTTGATATCCGCCTTCGATTAATAACCAAATATTAAAATCTCGAGATTGAAGAAAGGCTTTCATAACATATTTCCATAGTGGATAGTTAGTCCCATCAAATCTTGGCGGTACATTAACTGAATCATGCGATAGATTCATTTCTTATAGGATGGATCGCACCAAACATAGATTGTTAGATCTTTTCGTGTTTGCTTGCTCTGATACCAATTAAAAAGGCGAGGGTACCCAAATATACCTCAAGCTAAAACTTTTCCTTTCTATATGTCATTTCTCTGAAACTGATTGTCTGTGGACTGAGTCGAGACAATACAACTAATCAGTTCACACTTCGTGTGATCGTCTATGGATACGAGATCGAGACAATACAACAACAAAGTATGTTTACTTGATACAAAGGTTCGGACTTAACCAAACACAATAGGATTCAGATATCAAGTAAATAGGAATTAACGTTTTTTCAATTTACTTTAATTATAATAAAACAATTATAATGCGGAAATATAAAGTAAATGATACAGCAAGATTTTGTTAACGAGGAAACCGAAAATGCAGAAAACCCCCGGGACCTTGTCCATAATTGAATACTCTCAGGATTAAGCCGCTATACAAAATAAACTAACTTCGTATAGTTGAAACCAGGCAACTAAACCTATAGTTCACCTAATTCCGTCTGTATTCCTACACCTCCAACCTATAAACAAGTCACATACTTGGACTAATTCCTTTGGTTCGTATTCCAAACAGTAAAGGAACAACAAATCTGTTTGATATCAACTATCTTCAACCAAGTGATATGAGTTGCGCAAAGGCTCTTTTGTTTATCTTAACATAAACTCCTTTGCCAGGTTCCAAGATTTATCTTATGTTCAATCACTAAAAGGAAATAGATAAGATTTTGCAATCAATACCTTTAATCCTAAGGAAATGTATTGATGCCGATATTCTCAACTATTCTATCAAAATACCCAAAGGATAAATCGATTATAGTTGGATCCTCTGTTACCTAAAAAAGTATTGTGCACACCAAAGATATCTCTATCAACTAGGCCGTCAGACTCAATCTTAATAAAAAAAGTATATCAAGGAGTTAATATCTCTATCTCTCGATTTGATATATACTCAAGCAAATAAAAATTCGCGAGTCTTTATCAAATACAAGAGATATATAAACTTGGATGGTACCAAGGATCAATTAATTTCCAATCAACAACCAAAGGTGGATTATACAATTGATCGATACAACGCACAACCTGTGATATTTCAATTATATAACAAAATATAATGTGGAATAGAAATAACACAGACACCAGAAATTTTGTTAACGAGGAAACGACAAATGAAGAAAAACCCCGAGACCTAGTCCAAATTCAACACCACATTGTATTAAGCCGCTACAGACACTATCCTACTACAAACTAACTTCGGTCTGGACTGCAGTTGAACCCTAATCAATATCACACTGATTTAAGGTATGGTTGCACTCCTTACATCTCTGATCCCAGCAGGATACTACGCACTTGATTCCCTTAGTTGATCTCACACACAACCAAGAGTAGCTACGACCCAAAGTCGAAGACTTGAATAAACAAATCTGTATCACATAGAAAAGTCTACGATAATAGATAAATATGTCTCCCACAGATAAACCTTCGAGTTTTGTTTCGTATTTTGATAAAATCAAGGTGAACATGAAACAATCAATAACCCGGACTTATATTCCCGAAAAACAGCCTAGAATTATTGATCACCTCACAATAATCCAAATCGTATGGTAGAAAAACTAGATATTGCGGAATCACAAATGATGAGACGAAGATGTTTGTGATTTATTTTTATCCTGCCCTATCGGAGATATAATCTCAAGCTAATTATTCAATTGAACTCATATGATATAAAATTACAAGATCAGATCGCTCAACTACAAGAGAAGTATTTTTGTCTGGCTTCACAATCCCAATGAAGTCGTTAAGTCGTTAATCGACAGGGTCTCGAGAAGAAACCTACGATAAAGGATAATCAACTCTAGCAAACCAACTAGTATCATACAAGAGGTGTGGGGATTAGTTTTTCCAATTTTTAGATGTCTCCTTTATATAGTTTTCAAATCAGGGTTTGCAATCTAAGTTACCTTGGTAACAAAGCATTCAATATTCACCGTTAGATGAAAAACCTGACTTATCCAAGCTAATATCTTTCAACCGTTAGATCAAAAGTTAGCTTGTCACACACACATGAAATGTCTTTCATTTAGGTTTGAGTAACCGTACCTAAACGTGTACATTTGGTTGGTTCACGAATAGTTAACCAATGGTTAGCCATATGAGCACTTTCATATCAACCATATTCATCTTTCTCATAACTAGTTCAAATGACTCATAAGAACTAGTTAAAAGTTGTTCAATTGTAAGGAAATTTTATGTAACTACACAAGACACAATTGAAGCAAAATTAGTTTGATTCACACGAATCAAGTCATGAAAAATATAGCCACGGTTTTCAAATATTGCATTCCTTATTGATTTATTGTTTTAAGTTCATGAAAAATCAATTTGAGAAATAACCAGATTGGGTACGTGTACGGGTATGCATACTCTAGCTTTACCGGAATTGGGTTTGAAAATCCATCAGAAATTTTCAGATGGAAAACTTCTGTAAGTACGCGTACCTAAGGTGACTGGTTTGTAAGTTCGTAAACTCCAAACTCAGCAGAAATTCATGGACATGAACTTCCTCCAGTACGCGTACCCAACCTGTCTCCTTCACCAATACCGCATGCACACATATGCATGCACTTGGTTTCCGGTACATGGATTTATACACTAATGTGCGAAAACACTATATATGCTTATATCCATAGGTGGTTACGTAATCTCAACTCTACATTTCAATCATTGAAACATTCTTCTATAATGTTAATACATCAAAGCCATTTTTGAGATTGAAACGTCATCATGACTTTCGTCACGGATAAAAATGAAAGTAGTTAAAGCGAAAGCTTACGAACACATATTTCGAGAAAAAGATAGGCGAGTAAACTCGGCTCGAAAGAGCAAATGTGTATGTATGAAAACTATCATACTTATATGACTGTTGTCTCAAGAGTAGGAGATAAATAGATAGACTTTTGAGTTCTAGATAAGTTCAAGTCTCCACATACCTTTTTGGTCGGATGAAGTTCCACCGGTTTCTTGAGTAGTTCTTCGTCTTCGCAAGATAATCGCCATGGAGTCGGAAGCTCAACTATACTTTATTATCCTAGACCGAGACTTAGTCATAAGTAAACTAGAAATCAAGACGTATAGTTTTGATCACTAATATTGACAAACATGATTGAGATAGCAATGCATGAGAGTTCTACTGAGCAATGCTCTAACAAGCTCCACCTCTCTAAAAACCTTTCCTAAGGAGGAAAGTTGTCAGTTTTTCGAACCAGACACGTGGTAATACCTTATTAAACTTAAGGAAATAATCTGGGAAATCAGGGTTTCGAATCCCTTATGTTAAGCGACATAGACCTTTTCCTTTAAATTTCCATTTAGAAAAGCGGATTTAATGTCCATTTGAAACAACTTAACCTTAAGAAAACAAGCATGATCTAATAATAACCGAATGGACTTAAGGCGTGCCACATGAGAAAAGGTTTCATTAAAGTTGATTCCTTCAATCTGTGAATATCCCTGAGCGACAAGTCTAGATTTGTTTCTGACAATGGTGCCAAATTCATCAGACTTGTTCTTGAATATCCATTTAGTACCAACAATATTGATATTAGGGGACAAGGTGCGAGTTTCCATACATATTATCTTTGGAATTGATTTAACTTTCCATGCATTGCATTCACCCAAAAGGGATCACTAAGAGATTCATCAATATTTCTTGGCTTTACTTGCGATGGATAACAACTAAAAATGCAAATATTTTGAAGTTGTCCTCTCATCTTAGTTGTAGAATCTCTTCCTCCAATAATACTGTTAGTATCATGATTCCTTTGAACCCAAAGATTCCTTGGAGGGGCACATTCTTGTTCAACCGTAATAGCATGACTAGGGATTTTCTCCTCATCACTAGAAACATCGGGATCAGTAACTGTTGGAATAACTTCTACTGATTCTGTAATTTCTTTGATTTTCTCAATTATCTCAGTTGGAGGCAATTCAGCAGGAGAGTCATCATGGTGAAAATTACTTAGATCGTCAATGATAACATTTGTAGATTCCATCATGACTTTTTTTATGAGATTAAAGACTTGGAAACCACGATCAATTGGTAAATCCAACCTTTGGTTGTTGATTGAAATTGATTGATCCTTGAACATTGGTTTTTGGTACTGTTCAAGTTATTCCTCTTATATTCAATCGGGATAGCAAATTCCTATTTGCTGATTGTGGATTGAATTAAGAGATAGAGATATAAAACTCTTTGATATAGTTTTCTCTAGATTGAGTCTAACTATCTAGTTGATTCTCTTGAAAGTATATTGGATTTTGTCTATTCAGATTGCTAAACGAAATATTGGGTGTGGTTGTTAGATCCCCGTTTTTTCACAATATATTGCTGAAACGGAAAACACAAGAAACCAGAAAGCAAGCTTAACAAACGGTTTAAGGTTATTTACCTAGAGAGATTGAGAGTCTAACAAATATAAAATTGTAATAGTTTTCTTGTTCATAATCTTGATAAGATATTTTCTTCGAATCTGGTTTCTAGTGTGTTCTGTTTTCTAGTTTTCATTTATTATTATTCTAAATTCGGCCTCTATAATAGTAGTCACCAAGGTACATAGATCATACGTATCACCAAATGATCAACTTGAAACAAAAATAAATCTTTGAAAATAAATTGATTTCAACTAAGATTGTTAAGGATCTAGAATATCCATTGCTTGAATCGTATTTCGAGAGTTTAACCAGTACAAGCTTGAACTCGAAATTTCGTTCTTTGCAATATTAAATCTACTAAAATCATATGAAATATTCTCATAAGATTGAATGGTAAATGCGATGAGTAAATAGAACATGCCAGTTTTCACATACCTCTTTGTTGATGAAGTTCTTTAACTTTCTTCATTTGTTCTCCAGTCTTTAATCTTCGAGGGTTATTCATTGATGTCTGATCCTAGTTTGAGATTTGACTTTAGTATACCATAAATCAAGATATAGTTTCGTACGTCTAACATTGACAATAATCTTGAGATAAAAAAACTTGCGAGTTTGACCTAGCGATGCTCTAAAAAAGATATCAACTACTCCCATAAAGTTTCTCCTAAGAAATGTAGAAAAACTATTCTTAAAACATCCAAACAAAGTCTGACCATCATTCATGATATTCGAAGCTCTCTATCCCAAATTAGGATTGAAAACTTTAAGATCCTCCATTAAATTCAAACAGTCACTAACTAAGTAATTAAATGTTAGAAGTTTTCCTCATAGATAATGCCCGTGGGATAGCATATACAATGCACTCAACTTCTTCAGGTCCAGTTATCAAGCCCAATGAGGCTCTTGCTTGTTAGCATTTTCCATTTTCACCCATGAATATTTTTGTTATTCCATGACTTCCTGTAAACTAATAATAGGAAGCATGGCATTTATTGGTAAACTTTTTATATTCTGCATTAATAAGCACTTTAGACTATCCACTTCTGTAGTATTAGTTCTATCTATCAATTTTAGCTTTTATACAACGATATCATGGAAAAAAGCTAATCTCATTAACCAATTTCAGAGGATCACTTTTATATTTTTTAAAATATTGGATGACACTTATGCTTCAGGATAAAGTAAACAATAGTTATAGCAACAACAAACCGCTTTACGAACTGAGATATGAAGATATTTGCAGCATAGTTTAAAGAATTAAATCCAAAGGAAGAATGCGGAAGAAAATAGGAACTTAATAAAAAATATGCAAAAAAAAAAAATTCGTAGTTATTGTTACACAGAAAATTGACAGAAACTTTTGGAGTAATTCTGTCTAGCTTGTTGTTTAAGGGGAGAGCATTAGAGTAAAGCTTCAAAAAAAAAAAAACTTCATTCTGGATTGACTATTAAGGCTCCATATACTCTTTCAAATTTGGTAGAATTTCCTAGATTGGAAGTTAACATTTTGTAGACATATTTGCAATTGGAATCCCACCTTAGTATGCACTCACCTTAATTTATCAACATCAGCTTTAGGTATTGGAAGAGTTAAATTTTTTGAAATAACATATGGTGTAAAATAAAAAATTTAGTACTTCAGAATTCCAAAGCAATTCCCAACTACCAAATTAGAAAACTTAATTAGTGTTTCCTCTTAAATCACAGTTGGATGAATAGAGAAATCAACATCATGCATCCATTTTTTCAGACAATATATCCAAAAAAGAGTTCAGAGAATACAATTATGTTTGAAAAATTATATACCTCTTCTTATGCTAGACCATATCCAAGATATCATAGCTTCTAGAATATATGATGGGGTTAAAATCATGAAAACATTTATATTTTAAAACCCAAAACCGAAGAACATTATGTTAACAATCACTCTCCATGCCAACTTAGTTAACATAAAGAAATTAAAATTTTCGGGGGGTTTTCAAACCCAAACCACCTTGAAGTTTTTGAATACAAATAAACTTCTAACTCTTAGTTATTACCTCATGTTTAGGATCAACTTTGTTCCGCCAAAAATATCTTTGCATTTTGTCCATTCCATCTAAAATTTTAGCAAGAATTTCAATACAACTCATTTGAAAACAAGGAAATGCAGAGATAACAAGGTTAATCATGATTGTTCTACCTGCTCGAGATAGTAGTTCCGATTTTCATCCTTGCACTCTTTTGTGATTTTCTTCTAAATGAGATTCAAAGTTTAGAGATCTAAATCTGTTGAAAAGAATGATTGTCCAAAATATTATCATCTTTTGAAATATTTTTAACTTTTAAGATACTATCTCTTGTAATATGGAAGATGGAGAACAAAAGACACAAAATAGAGAGAAAGAAGGAGAGGAAAATCTTATTTATCAGTGCATGTTTACAAAGGTTTGGGACTCAATTTATAGAGTTACATACTTGGTGCTCAAGTAATGGGGTCCCACTAAAGTGGGCATCTACCTAATAAACTTCCGTTTATAACACTGCCCTAGATGACCACTGTATCTAAGCAATTGCCTCGTTAAAACCTATGTCAGGAAAATCCAAAAGGGACAAAACTTGATCGAAGGGAAAAGAGTACAATCAAGGTGTTAAGTCTTGGATCCAAATTTTTGTTAACCAAGAAATAATAATCCAATCTAATTTGGATTGTATGCCAACCAATCACATATGTCGATATTTCTTTGCAAAGGGGTTCGAAACCACCATTTTTTTTTATGTCAGTAGCTACTGTAACCGAATATTCGACAATCATATTAGCTTTTCACAATTATCAAATATATGCATATCAAAAAATTCACAAAAATACTGGTGTCAGCGCCCGAAAGCATTATAATATCCTCATCTTCAAGTGAGGAGGTGAATTTGGTATACTCAATTGGAGCACTACCAGTAGCCTCGTATAGAGCGTTACTTGTTTTGTAAGATGTAATCGGATTTCCCTCTTGAAGAGGCAAAAGCTTATATAAAAGCAAAATGAGACATTCACGCCAATCATTTTATTAAATTGATTATGATGGGAGAGAAATTGATATAACTTTTAAGTTAATGAATACCAACTTCTGGCAGTGTATAGTCTCCCCCTGATTATGGCGGAAATATTTTCATCTCATATACGAAAACAAGTTTCGTTGAGTATTATCCGATTAAATCGAGGACATATACTCTTAATATTTCTGGATTTTAACAACACCAGTTAGACTGTAGATAATGACTTATAGAGTCATAAAAAATGTCCTAATAAAATTGCAGTTTGCTTGACATACAAATTTAACATCAACCATAGGTTTTAAAATATGTAAATAAATCTCCAAATAATTTCACGACCTCTATGGCCAATGTGATAATGATTTAGAATGAGATTATGGACACTTTATTTTTCAAAAAATAAAATAAAAATAAATTCAAGATCAATTTAGTCACTACAAGGACTAATAATATAGGCTAACAAGATGGGTGCGCACCCATTGATCTTTAGTGTCCGACCGTAATCCAACTATAAGTGGAACAAATCCGAATTTTGGAGATTATTACCGAAAAAAATACAAAAAATTAAATTAAATTAAAATTGCTTAATATCTTTAAAGAATGCGGCAAATTCTCGTTCATCGGTATTTAACGATTGGCTTATACCATAATAACGATATTTCATCATTTAGGGATCGATATAGATGAATTATATGTTTCTTTTTGAGAATATAAAAGAAATCATTATCATTATTTTTCTTTGAAGAGATAAAATCCACTCTTTCTAGTTGATGAATGGTTTCATGTAAAGGAAAATAGAAACCAATGGTTTTTTATTAGATAAAACCATTCATATTTGATCGTAAAAATTTGTTTGAAACGATCAATCTTCCATAATAGGGAAAAATCAAACAATTATTGGCAAAATTTTAAAAAATATGCCAATCTATTTTCTCCTGTATTATAGAAACCAGTGAGAAAATTCACAAAATTAGCTTTTACGATTTATCAAACTCGTACCGACAAAATAAAAATATTGTCGTTTTAGTTATCGCTTAGGAAACCTATTTTGAGGTTGACAGATGGTTTCTTGCATATATAAAAAAAAACCATATGTAAATCACATGATCCTTGTCTAAAAGACAAAAATACCAAAATTAATTGGTCGTAGGTTTTTCAACCATGCACATGATTATTTACCGTAAGGGTAATTAAATTGTGAGAACACCAATTTTGGTGAATACAGATTCATTAAGGGAATAAAAACTGATTTTTGTTTTTTTCTTTCTCTATGAAAAATATTTAAGAAGAAAGGAAATCAAACTTTTAGACAAAGTGGACCACCCTTTATGTATGTATATGTCGATTTTGAAAATAAACAGAAAATCAATTATACATATTATAATACGAAAAGGGAGGGAAAAAAAACATTAAAAGGTGATATATTACGAAGCTTAACGTCTGGTTAAGTCTAGATGGCCCCGCCATTATTTTCATCAAGGAATATTGACTTTTGCTCGTCCACTACGAGATATAGGAGGCATAGAATTTTCATAGTAGTTGAATACCAAATTTCAGAAGATTCACAATGCCTCCAAGTATCCAACCGATGTGAGTATATGCAAAAGATAAACAGAAACTAATGTTAGAGTTAAACGAACCACATCTCTTTAAGATTAAATAAAACAATATAAAGAAGATGTATTAAAAAGTAAAACAACATAAAGAATATGTATTAAACAAAGTATTAGATAGGCTTCCTGTGTTATGTTATTGCTATCTTATGCGAGGCTGAGAAGAAGAAGAAAATTGTCTCAAAAGCGCTTTTTTCTTCCTCTCGAAGTTTAGAGACGACCCATTAGTTCAATCGGGAGCGTGCTGATAATGTCTTGTAATATGGAAGACGGAAAACAAAAGAGAAAAAATAGAGAGAAAAATCTTATTCATCAATGCATGTTTACAAAGGTTTGGGACTCTATTTATAGAGTTACATACTTGGTGCCCAAGTAATGGGGTCCCACTAAAGTGGGCATCTACCTAATAAACTTCCGTTTATAACACTATCAATTAATTTACAATTCTTACGATGGAATTAAGAAGAGAAATAGATACCTAATTTCCGAAAATTGGTAGCTTGACCACATAATGAGCAAAATATGTCAAACACATCAAAAAATTATCTAACTTGAGCTAAATCAGTTTTACCAAAAATATAACAAGCATCTTCAAATAACATATGAGTAATATTAGGACTAGTATAATTAGTTGTAGTTGTTAATTCTCAAATTCTGCAAGTAGACAACCGCTCAATGTACAAAATAAACAGATAAGGGGACAAAGGTTCCCTTTGTCTAATTCCTTTAGTAGCATGGAAGACATGACCAGGCGAACTATTCAACAAGACAAAATAACTCACAAATAAAAAACATTCTAAAATCAAATTATAGAAAGCATCATTGAATCCTAAACTTTTAAGCATAAACATGATAAAACCACATTCCGACCTATCAAAAGCTTACTCCTACTAGTTCACCTAGTATGCAACAACTCATGTGCTACCACGATATTATCCTTAATATATCTATCAGGTATAACGACTGATTGATATTGGCTTATTAGCCTAGCTTGATATGCTTTAATCCTATTAATCAAAAGCTTTGGAATAATTTATAAGATGCATTTCTTAGATTAATAGGCCTAAATTTAGATGATTAGTGGGCTAGCAGTCATTAGAATTAAGGACAAGAAATTGTAAGTGGTTAGTACCTTCAGGAAGTTTTTTAGAAGTGAAAAAATCACAAACAAGTTTTACCATATCCTCACAGAGGAGGTCCCAATGAAATCACTAAACCTACTGACAGCTAAATAAAAACTTAAATATGCTGCGAACAGACTTGGATCCTCTAAAGACAGTTGGAATAAGTCAGTTAAAGGATCAAATGCTTATTGTTTTACTAAGAAACTAAAAGATCTTTCTCTTATGCTTATTGTTTTACTAAAAATCTAAAAGGTCTTTCTTTTAAGCTTTCTATCTGGAATAAAAAAGTTTTTGGAAACATCTTCAAAATTATTGAGGAACTCAATATGAAAATTAATTAGCTTCATAGTTTGAATCCTTTACCTATAACTGAAATAAGAAATTTACAATACCGTCTAGACAATTGGTATGATAAAGAAAATGATTATTGGAATAATTTATCAAAGGACAAATTCTTGAAAGATTATGATAAACATACTGAGTATTTTCATCAATCTGCCTCTAACAGAAGAAAGTTAAATCAGATTCATACTTTGAGAGACTCATCTAGTCTTTGGATTGAAGACCCAAAGCAACTTGACTCTTTGATTATAAATCACTTTAAGGAAATATGAAGCTCTGAAGGAATTTACCATGAAGATCTTATGTATAATCTCATAAACCAAGTCATTACTGAAGATGATAATAATGATCTTACTAGAGTTCCTCATCTAGATCGAAATAAAAAACACTTTATTTAGTATGAACTAGTGGGGCTCCCCGGGGCCAGATAGCCATATTTCTTTAAAACTCATTGGGATACTTTCTTTGAATAGATCTATAATTTAATTCAGGATTTTTTTAAAAACCAGATTCATGCTTAACATATCAATTTTACTTATATTACTTTGATTCCTAAGGTTTAAAACCCATCTTCGCCTAATGATTTTAGGCCTATTAGATCAAGTAATGCTATTTATAAGATTATTTCAAAAATTCTAGCAAACAAACTTAAATCTTTATTAAGTAAAATTATCTCCCAGAACCAATCTACTTTTATTTCCGGTCGTCAAATAACACATAATATCATAATAGCTCATGAAATTCTCCACACTATTAAAACTTCTAAAAAAACAAGAATGATCATTTTCCGATAAAAGTTGATCTCTTTAAAGCCTTTGATAGAGTCGAATGGCCTTTTCTTGAAAAAATTCTCAATATTTTTGGTTTTAATGATGGTGTCAACTTATCGTGCAATGTGTGTCTACTACATCTTTTTATGTTCTTCTAAAAGACATACCTGGTCAAAAGTTTAATGTTGAAAGAGGTTTAAGACAGGAGACCCTTTATCCCCCCTATCTGTTAGTTATTTGCACAAAGATTCTTTTTAGACTTCTTTATAAAGTTGAATTAGATAAAAAAAATCTGAATTAAAATGTCGAAATCTTCTCCTCTTGTGTCTCATCTTTTCTTTGTCGACGACTGTTTCCTTTTCTCTAAAGTAGGAACAGTTGAAGCAAAGAATTTGATAGACACTCTTAATATTTTTGGTGAAATGCTTGGATAAGTGATAAATCTCCAAAAATCTGGTGTTTATTTTTCTCCCAAGCTTCATAACAAACATTGGAAAATTATTAGCAGAATCCTAAAAGTTAGACAAATTTCGAAAAACGATAAATATTTGGGCACTCCTTTATTTTTTTTGATATGAACATAACTAATATTTTTTAATCTTTACTTAGTAAATGTTATGCTGCTTTACAGGGATGGAAGGCTAAGCTTTTATTCTAAGCAGGCAGAACCATTCTCCTTAAGTTTGTTCTTAGTGCTTACCTTAACTATCAAGTGCAATGCATTGCCTTCCCTAAAACTGTGCTTGATAGAGTTTAAATATTGAAAAAAGATTTCTGATGGGACAATAAAGATGCTTCTAAAGGAATCTATACAAAAACTTAGGTTTGTATATATTCTAAACTTGATTATGGTGGTTTAGGGATTAGAAACCCTCGTAAACAAAACTTATCCATGTTACCTAAGCTTGCATAGAGACTTTTACATAACCAGGTTCACGGATTTGGGCTATTATTCTAGAGCACAAGTACTTCCCAAAAATTGTTCCTCTTATTCATTCTAGAAAGTATAATAACTCTTGGAATAGTATAAAAAAGGGTCTTAATATTAGAAGTTCTAATTATCAATGTGCGGGTTAATAATGGTTCTAAGATAAGCATTTGGTCTAATTTTGGGTTGCCAAATACGGATACTCTTCTTTCCCCTATTGCAGATATTGATGATAATACCCCTTTAATTGTTAACCCACTGTCTGACAGCCAAGGGAATTGAAATGATGCTTTGTTAGATAAGTAAATTCACCCTGATATGCGTAATAGGATAATGATGAGAGGATCAGGTTGAAATCTACGATTTCCGGAGAATGTACCACTAAATCTACTTATAATTTCCTATCTAATAAAGATAATAATAATGCAGACATACAGTTTGGAGATCTCTTTGGAAATAGATTGCATTCCTAGAATTAGAATTTAAAATGTATTTGGTTTGCTTTTCTTATATGAATTTAATTAATAGTTGTAGTAATCATGATATTAAAAAATGGTTTTTATCTGTTTTGAATGATAACAATATAAAAATGATGTTCCAAAGATTGCTTTTATTCTTTGGTCAATCTGGAAATATAAATGATGTTGCTTTCAAAGGTGTTAAGCCTGATCCTACTAAATTAATATACAAGATTCACCAGGATTTCGTCAGCATTCCTACCCGTAGACCAACTCAGAATGTTAGTTTCATTCAAAATACTTTAGAGGAGGAAAGTGACATGAAACTTGATTGGACGGTGAAATTTGATACTTTATTTAAAGAACATCATCACATCACACTACGGGTTTTGTCATTTCTCTTGAAAATAAAACAGACAACAGAAAGG
The DNA here is from genome assembly GCA_023529315.1 of Papaver bracteatum. Taxonomy (NCBI): domain Eukaryota; kingdom Viridiplantae; phylum Streptophyta; class Magnoliopsida; order Ranunculales; family Papaveraceae; genus Papaver; species Papaver bracteatum. The sequence continues at coordinate 58,767 of JAJJWX010003417.1, read as the reverse complement.
AGTTCAGAGCAGGGTCAGGATAGGCAACAAGCCCCTTGGATGCGAAAGCAAAAGCATTTTTTGAAGCGCTCAGGTGGATTAAAGAGCTGAAGATGAACCCATGTTGTTTTGACAATGACGGCAAAAATCTTGTCTCGGCTCATGGATATCAATCTTCTCAGTTTCATTGGAGTTTTGTCAATGAGGGCAAAAATCTTGCTTATGGATATCAGTCTTCTCAGTCAGGGCCGTCTTAGGCACTAGGCCATATAGGCGGCCGCCTAGAGTCCCAAAATATTGGGGGCCCAAAATCTTTTCTTTTTTGTTGTTATAAGTAATATGTGACAATTATAAGTGTTATGAAATTGTTTTGTTACAGTTATTTAAATTATTAGAAATGTTGTGACAGTTATAATTGTTACTAAATGTTTTGAAATATCTATACCACCGTTACTAAGTTTTTATTTTATGAATCAACATTCCATTTTAGGCGTATTTTATGTTAATTTACGAGCTTAAAACCCCAAAATCCAACCAAAAAGGCTGAAAATTTGTAGGTGACCTTCGGCCGCATAGACGGTTCAAAGTTATCGCGTTAAATATATTGATGCATATTCCCCTAAACTAAAAATATAACTCTGCCTTTGATCTGATAACCTATATAAAGACCCCATATTTTAAGTTCGCCTAGAGCACCTTAAAACGGTAAGACGGCCCTGTTCTCAGTTTCATTAGAGAGCAGAATACTATCTTGAAATGCAAAAACTTATTTAGCTATCCTGGAGCGATACGAGAAGCAGAATACTTTTAAGTTGTAGACATAGAAATTTCCTGTTTTCCGTAGACAAGAGTAGAAATTTCCTGTTTTCCGTAGACAAGAGAAGCAAAAGAAGCTAGAGTACTAAGTGTAAAAGGTTTCTCTACTGAAAACCTTCCTAGTGAAAAACTGAGAAGGAACCTGTTCCCGGTTCTCAGTAATGTAACTTCTGCTTCCTTCTTAATAAAATCGACAATTATCAAAAAGAAAAAGGAATACCACAACAGGATGATTGTGCAAGGTGCAAGCGAGAACATTAAGATCCTGTTTTTGATATTTTTAAAATGTTTCTTCATTTTTCATGAAAAGACAATTAGATGAGTAACCTAAGAAGCCTCTTTCCGTACATAAAGATTACATGTAGAAACAGTCGACATTGTTTGTGAAATCCAAAAACAATTTTTTTTTCCCATACTAAGAGTTCAAATACACTGTAAATAATACTATTAAACTTCCATCTTCAAGAACAGGGTACATCAGTTACTGTTACCGCCGAACAGATAACCTAGAGAAGATCCACCACCAGGAGCCGCGTGGACCTTAGTTGAGGGGCGATCCTGAAAGAGCAAAACAAACGGGAAATAAATACTTTAAAAATCAATATCCAATCCAATAGGCGATACATGGTGCTATATATTCTAAAGTTTTCACGCCCTCGGTTACAGATTCAAAATACATTTTTATCATACCATTAGTAAGACTCAGTTCATTTTTGTATAACTGTACCCAACAAACTAGCAGCAACAGTAAGGATAATGTTTCCTAAAGACTGTTGAGGCAAGATACTCATACAGGTAACCCACATTGAAAAGAAGAGCAATAGAATAAGGCATACTGTAATAGTTGGGTAAAATGGGTTTAGGGTCTCACCGTGAGGAAGTTGCCTGTGTTCTGACCATCTGCCCTGTGGTAGTTGTTAGCAGGGTTCCCATGGATACCAGCTGGAATCTGCTTGGTGATGTCCACTTGTGGCGAAGCAGGAGCACGGGCAACGGGCTTTGGAGGTTCATTGTCTGCTGGTGGTGGAGAAGCAGCAGCTTGGGCAGCGGGCTTTGGAGCTTCACCACTCCCAAACAAGTAACCCAACGAACTCTGACCCCCTCCGGCACTGACTCCACGACCCATTCTCTCTGATTACTTTTCTACACAAACACAATTCCAGAAAGATATGGTAGAATAACATGTGAGATCTAGCAGCACAAAAGAAGAGCTAATCTGTAATGGATACCATTGAATGAATAAAAACATTAACGAAATCTATACACACCACTGAGATGAGAGAGAGCCACAAGCATTTACAATGTCTACTACCTAAAAATATGCCGACTCTCCTCTCTGGGAGAAAATTCACAATTAAAAGGTAAAAAGAATCACATCATTGAGCACGAATGAAAAATAGAATAAGAGTGAAGTTCAGATTTCCAACGACCACATCATCTAACTAAATCAACTTGCCAATGTTAGGGTTCTCTTGTTCTAATTTGTATTATAACTACAACTAGGACCTTTATGGACCTAATAAGTAACAGACTGACTCCTCTTCAATAACAATATGTTACAACCATAACACAGTTAGCTAACTTCAAACTACTTATATGAACGTGCCTTGATTATAGTGTGATCTACATAATATGGTAATCCATTATGCCATATCAACTTTGACAAGGAAATCAAGCATCACAAATAAGTTATTACTGAAGAGACAGCTTATAAAATCCATTGAACCAAACAGGAAGCCAGGCACCTAGCAAAAAGGCATTTCATCATCCAAAATTGTAATTACGTCCAACTAGGCTGACTGCAGATACTACAGACAACAACTTGGATCCTAAACGGTGTGTTGGTGCCTATGAAGTAAACTAATCGGTTCGCTATACCACAGATCATTATAACTCTATGAGCAGGTCAAATTAGTAAAAGTAACCCTAAGAAAGTTCAAATTATCATTGTAAGTGAGATCAGATCATGAAATTTAACAATTCATAAACATCCATAATTATCTACTCATGAAACAGAAAAAAAACCAAACAACACATTCCAATTCAGTAGAAATTACACAAGATCAGCGAAATTGAACCCATTATATCAAGTCATTGAGGTCAGTGTAACAGAATTACAGGATAATTGGATTATCTCCAAGAACCAAATAACTGGATACAATTATTACAACCAAACATACAAGAAAATGAAATCAAATTGTTGTCGGCAAGAAAAAAAAAAGTGGGATTTGATCTAAAGGTGAAGAATTAGAGATCTAGGATTTGATTTTACCTTTAACTTCGGATCTGATCTGGAGATAAGATCGGAGATCCTTTTCAGAATCACAGAGAGAGAGAGATGAAGAAGAAGAATGACGAAGAATGACGAAGAGCGGGAGAAAGTGTGAGAGAGATAGAAGAGTGAAGAGAAAAATGAGATTTATAAGATTAACGAGATTAATGGTGAGGACTTAATGAGACTATTTTTAAAATCATTTTAAGGTCTTTGACTTGGTCAATCAATAATCCCCCCACCCCACCCCCAACCCAAGTTGTTTAGATTATCAGCTATGATGTGATATCTTTCTCCTTTTCATTTGTCTCCGGTAACGGGTAAGGAAAGGGACACAATCACACAAGACACAACTCAGAAGTATCTAATTTTTCAAACAAAATAAAAACAATAAACATATATTATCTTAGTATACGGAAAAATATCATTTTCACAGAAATGGAACCGAGTATAAAAATTTCATCAAATAAAATTTACCACGTTACGCACCGTTAGAGAATTTGGGCATTCTAGTTCCAGCAGCATTAAGATCAACTATCATATATATATTTGTAGTTATCAAATGATTGTAAGAAACATTTATTGATTAAAAAAAAAAATTGTTCAAATAGCTTGACTGATTAAATACTATTTATACTTGACAATAATCCGTTGTGATGCAGCAAAATCAAAAATACTCTGAACAACATGTAAGCAAACAGAAATATTAAAATGAACTGAATTGTAATGAGGTGATTTTTCTAGGTAATAATTCAAGGAAATATAATTTGTCGATTACAAAAGTTTCAATTAAAACTTAATCTAGGAGCTGGGTTGCACAGATGCGGACACGACACGACGCGGACGCAGACACTACAAAATTCTTAAAAAACAAGGACGCGGACACGTATATACATATTTTATTTATATATCTATATTATAAGGGACAATGGTGTTTTTACCCATCGACGGCTATCTATATTTCAGACACATAAAGAACGGTCTAGATTTAAGTCTTTCAATCTACATTTCTAGCATATAAAGAAGGGTTGAGATTGAGCCACATATTTAAGATTTTCAATCTAATTTTTTAGCATACAATATCATTTATTTGGAAGTTAATTTTCCTATTTAATATAAAACCATTACTTTTATTCTAAATTAAATGCCTCTACATTTTAGCATACAATATCATTTATTTGGGAGTTACTTTTCCCACTTAATGTAAAACCATTACTCTTATTCTAAATTAAATTCTCTGTAACTTAATCTCTTTCATAATAAAAACTATGATTGTAACAAAAATATTCAAAATCACAAAATATGATTGTTCAATATTCATTTCTACTCTTATATTAGGTTTCCTAAAACCCATATCATTTAATCTTTCTTTTTTTTGTCCAATACATACCTTGAAATTACATCTCTTCATATTTGTAACATTTGGATGGTTTACAAAAGAAGAATTAATTGGGGGATATGGGAATTAATTGGGGGATATGAATTACTTCCCCCAACCCATGGTGTGTGCTAAGGGGTGACTTTTGGTTATGAATATACTAAAATACCCTTCCCTCAAAATAAAAAAAAAAACTTAAAATCAAAAAACAAAATCATATCCCCCATTTCCATCTCCACTTCTTCCCTCAAAATAAAAATTAAAAACTTAAAATCAAAAATCTAAATCATATCCCTCATTTCCATCTCCACTTCTTATTAATCTTATTTAGGGGTAGTGTTTTGAAACCCAAATATTCTCCATTCCCTTTCAAATTCTAAACTCTCCCCACTCTATATCAAATTCTCTTCACCTCACTTTGGAAACGAATTTTTTTTTTTATTCGGAAGTGATGAAGATCATCTTTTGAAAGTGATGATGACCATGCCGGAATTGATGAAGACCATATCTTGGAACACAAATGGAAGTGAGGAATACCATGATTGATGAAGACCATATGCGGATGCTCGATAATTTCCTATCAATGACGGTAGTCAAGTGAAAAAAAAATCAACATTCGGATACTTTTCATTCTCGTTCCCGGCATAGGTATTTAAGCAAAATACTATGCCGAATGAAACCGACGCTCGAAAAAACTATTACCATGCCGGTTTTTGTTCAAAACCAGAAAAAAAATCAACATTCAGAAGATCAAAACCAGGAAAAAAATCGTAACGAGAGAGCTACGCCCCCCCGAACCCCCCTGGATAGTGGCAAACAATTTATGAACATTTCCAACAATTGCCGGCATGAGTTTTTGGTTGAATACCATGCCGGCACCAAGCTTTTTCAGCTGCAACAATGGTGGATTCAAAGAAAAAAAATCAATTTTTCAACCTCTTATTATCAGTAATTATCTCATCACAATCATCTTCCCATTTTCAAAAAAAAAGAAATTCCTCTCAAATATTTTTTTCCCTCCTTCTACTCTCACCCAAACACAAATAAAAATACACACTAATTTATCCCCCAAATACTTAACATTTTACTAATTATACTTAATCACTAATCCTAATTAGTGGGGGCTAGATTAGGAATTAAAAAAATAATTACATAGGGGGTCACCCAAAATTGCTATTGGGACACCTATTTTGTCCCGTAGCTATATCCCCCAATTAATTCTTCGTTTTCTTTTGTATGATTTTGAGTAAAGCTGGATAGTAATGAATCATATTCCAAAATCCACAGTATTAGCAACAGTCATGTAAAGTTGATTAGAAATTGAAAAAACTAAAGAAATCCAGTGTTTTCATGTGAAGAAGAATCCAATAGCGATTTCTTTACCACTACACTGGGTTGCACGGACTCGGATGCGGTGACGCGGACACGACACGACGCGGACGCGGACACGAACAAATACTGAAAATATTAAGACGCGGACGCGCATATATAAATATAAATATAATATATTATAAATGTATATGAGTATAAATTTCATAAATAAAAAATAAATATTACGTACATCTTGAGTAGTTAATGATTGTAATAATGTAAATATTGAATAAACAAAACATGTACATATAATATCCAAAAAAGGAGCTCTGGTTTGATGGTTAAGGGGTCAGCTCAGGGATTTCAAGGTTTGGGGTTCGAAACTCGCTACCAGCATTTGTTTTTGTGGGAAGAAAATATGCGTCCAACTAGTGTCCAGATAGCATCCAACATCAAAATCACGTGGGACGCGCATGTGCAGCGTCTGACACGCGTCGAGTCAGCGTCCACGGCGCGTCCCGCGTCCACCGTGAGTCCGACGCGGACTCGGCACCAAAACTGGTGCGTCCGTGCAACCCAGCCACTACATGGTGATAAGATCTCATGGTATTATTCATCGTAATCTTTGCCTGATCCCATTCTTAGCTCCTATCATGCATGAGCTCTGGGATTTCACGACTCTATTCTCCAATTATTTGGATTTAGAACCGGTAAATTTGGGGGCATACGCCTACCTAATAGAGTTGGTAAATTGTTGGATATTTACATGTATGGTAAATACCCTAGCCAAACTTAAAAAAGGAACTCACGATTTGGGATACTTATATTAATTTGGGATATAGGAAAAAAAAACAAAAACGAGATTTAAATAGTAAATCAAGGTCACCCCATATCTATGTATTTTAACTAATTCTTAATTTACTCTTCATTAATCAAGTTTAATGGTTAATAATAATTAGTTATATGTTACTTGATTAGTTTGAAAACGATTTATATAAATCTTTATCATTTTGGAGAAATTAGAAGTGTGAATGTTGGGTTCGAAATTTTTGGTTGAGATGAGTGACCATGGTGACCAGAAAGATGTCTCTGAGTCTTCACGTTAGCAACAAATATGACTTTTATGTTGAATCTTCTCCAAATGTAACTTTGGATTTACCATGGCTGCACCTGAAAAACATCCTGCCGGCATTCATATAACTATGAATACCATGCCGGAACAACCTAAACCGGGGGGTCCGGCATTTTCAGAATTTTTTTCTGGTTTTGAAATTCAAAACCTATTCCGTTTTGAATTTTTTTTCTGGTTTTGAAAACTCCACTGCTGGCACAATCAGTTAATTCTCGAGCACGCCGGTACTACTAACGACATAGTATGTTGCTTAAATTTCTTTGCCGACACATGATGTAAAGTACCCAGAAAATTGAATTGTTTTTCACATGACTACCGGCATTGATAGATTTCTATCGAGCATGCCGGCATTTAGTTACGACATGGTCTTCATCACTTCCGGCATGGTCTTCATCTATACCAGCATGGTCTTTATCACTTAAAAGATTTCGCCTAATTAGGTTACTTTCCTCTCCTGATAGACGGCTCCACCAGAAACAACAAAAATATGAAGTTTGCCTGGCTCTTAGGATAGTTTGCTAGAAATGAAAACTTAAGTATTTATAGATCAAGGATGTTTGGACACCAACGAATTTCCAAAACCGAAAATATTCTCAAGATATGCAATGAATAACATAATTCTGTTTTCCTAATTCCAATAAATGCTTGTCCAAAATTTCCGAAATCTTTCAATATAAAATCTCCAATTAGTAAATGTACATTACTAATTTTTATTCTCTAGAGATAAGAATTTAATTGATAGTAATTAAAGCATATAAAACCAAAAACCTTAATTAAAAGATTCTCAATTTGTTTCGGCTCAAGATCTCCTTGAGTACTAAGAAATATCTTTGAACAATAAATGATAAGAGTTACTGAACATGTTCAAAGTATGTTGACATCTTTTTACTCTAAATCCTTATTCATATTTACATGGATTTACATTCTTGGAATCGGTTATACCATACTTCCAAACAAGTTTAGAATTGGTTCACCTTTATTCCAAGATCACTATTTTATTGATCAAATATCAAATCACATACATGGGTTAAATCGGTTCTACTAATCACTAGTATCAGTTATAACTTAATATGGAAACACTTGTGATCGGTCACACAAGTTACCATGACCGGTTACATCAGTTACGAGGATCAGTTACATCAATTACTAGGACCGGTTACCATATACTCATGGTATTGCTTGTGATTGGTCACACTAGTTACCAGGATCGTTTACACCAATTACCAGAATCGGTCACACCAATTACTAGTATCGATCATACTATCCCATGGTGATTACTTAGGATCGGTTACACTAATTGTTAGAGCATTGCTCGGTCGAACTCGCATGCGTTGCTATCTCAAGCATGTTTTTCAATGTTAGTGATCAAAAATATAAAGTCTTGATTTCTAGTCTACTATAGATAAGGTCTCGGACTAGGATAGAAAGTGTAGTTAAGCTCAAGAACTCCATGGCGATCATCATACAAGACAAAGGACTACTCAAGGAACCAGTGGATCTTCATCGACTAAAAGGAATGTGGAGACTTGAACTTATCTATCACTCAAAAGTCTATCTACTCTATCTACTATCTTGAGACAAAAGTCGTATTACTATATAGACTAAGATTATACACATATGTCATTTCGAGCTGAGTATATCTCGCGTATCTATTTCTCGAAATATGTGTTGGTAAAGATTTCACTTTAGCCAAGTTCATCTTTACCTAGTGACGAAAGTCATGTTATGTTTCAATCATTTTGGAAATCGCTTTGACGAAAAATAATTTGTGAATAACAACTATATAACGTCCTCTGAGAATGTTTCAATGATTGAAATGAGAGTTTAGACAATATAACCATTGGAGGATATAAACATTGTTGTGGTAACACATATATGTATAAGTACTTATTGCTTGAACCGAAGTTTGTGAACTTTGTTGATCAAGTGAAACCGGAATGTGAGCCGTCAACTAAGTCCGCGAACTGGCGTAGTTCTCGAACCCGAGAATTTCTGCTGGAGTTATAGCTCGGTTTCAGTCCGCGAACTGACGGAAATTCTCGACCCGAGAATTTCTGCTGGAGTTTGTAAACTCCAACCGGTTAACTTGAGTCCGCGAACTTGAGAGGTTATGTCTAAAAATGATGTTCGTGAACTTATCTAAATTATCTAAGGAATGCTATTGCAAACCGTAGATTTATAGTTCATGAATCGATTCGAGTGAATCACATCGTTTTTGCTTCAATTGTGTCTTGTATAGTACATGAGATCTCATAGCAATTGAACAACTCTCTAACTAGTTCATTTGAGTAATTTGGACTAGTTATGGTGAAGAAGAATATGGTTGATATGAAATTTATCATTTGGCTAACCATTTGGTTGGCTAATATTGAACCAACTATTGTACACGTTTGGGTACGGTTACACAAACCCAAAATCGTCAAGTACATATGTGTATGGCAAGCTAAGTTTTCGATCTAACGGTTGAGAGATATTAGCTTGTATCTAATCAGGTTTTCATCTAACGGTGAATATTGAATGCTTTGTTACTAAGCTAACATTGATTGCAAACCCTGATTTGAAAGCATATATAAGGGAAAACTCTAGCAACTGGGAAACCTAATCCCCACACATTCTGTGTGATACTAGTTTGCTAAGCTAGAGTCGATTCTCCTTTAACCTTTGGTTTTCTTCTTCTAAAACCAGGTTAACAACTTAAAGACTTCATTGGGATTATGAAGCCAGATCGATACTACTTTTCTTGTAGTTGTGTGATCTGATCTTGCTATTTATATCGTAAAGGTACAATTGTAATAATTGGCTTGAGACTTCTATCTCCGATAGGCAAGATATAAAAGTAATTTCAAACATCTTCGCATCATCGTTTGTGATTCCACAATAAAAATATTCACTGCGTCGATTAAGACTATTATGAGGTGATTGATAAAACTGAGTTGTCCTTCGGGAATATAAGTCTGGTTTTATTGATTGGTTCCTGTTCACCATGATTCATCAAAAGACGAAACAAAACTCATATGTTTATTCGTGGGAGACGGATTTATCTATCTTATAGACTTTTCTATGTGAGACAGATTTGTTTGCTAAAGTCTTCGACTTTGGGTCATAGAAACTCTTGGTTGGGGGTGAGATCAGCTAAGGGAATCAAGTGCGCAGTGTCCTGCTGGGATCAGAGGCGTAGGAGCATAACTGTACCTTGGATAAGTGTGATATTAATTGGGGTTCAACTACAGTCCAGACCGAAGTTAATTTGGAGTAGGATAGTGTCTGTAGCGGCTTAATACAGTGTATGTTTAATCTGGACTAGGTCCCAAGGTTTTTCTGCATTTACGGTTTCCTCGTTAACAAAATTCTGGTGTCTATGATATTTCTTTTTCGCATTATATTTTTATATAATTGAAACAATACATGTTGTGCGTTGTTCAATCAATTAGAATATCCGACCTTATTGGATGTTGATTTAAATTGATTGACACTTAGATATTGGTACCATCCAAGTTATCTCTCTTTGATTAGACTCGCGAATCACATTTTCTTGAGTAAATCAATTTGAGAGATTGAGATAATAACTCCTTGGGTATTTTCTATTGATTAAGTCTAGTTGATTCTCAATAAAAACAACTCAGAGTTGTCCATACAGATTGCTAATCAAAATATTGGGTGAGGTTGTTAGACCCCCGCTTTTTCAGAAAGTCATGTTATGTTTCAATCATTTTGGAAATCGCTCTGACGTAAAATAGTTTGCGAATAACAACTATATAACATCCTCTGAGAATGTTTCAATGATTGAAATGAGAGTTTAGACAATATAACCATTGGAGGATATAAACATTATTGTGGTAACACATATATGTATAAGTCCTTATTGCTTGAACCGAAGTTTGCGAACTTTGTTGATCAAGTGAAACCAGAAAGTGAGCCGTCAACTCAGTCCATGAACTGGCATAGTTCTCGAACCCGAGAATTTCTGCTGGAGTTGTAAACTCCAACCGGTTGACTTGAGTCCGCGAACCCAGTCCTCGAACTTGAGTAGGTTATGTCTAAAAACGATGTTTGTGAACTTATCTTAATAAACTAAGGAATACTATTGCAAACCGTGTCTTTATTGTTCATAAATCGATTCGAGTGAATCACATCGTTTTTGCTTCAATTATGTCTTGTGTAGTACATGATATATCATAGAAATTGAACAACTCTCTAACTAGTTCATTTGGACTAGTTATGGTGAAGAAAAATATGGTTGATATGAAAGTTATCGTTTGGCTAACCATTTGGTTAACTAGTGTTGAACTATCTAATATACAAGTTTGGGTACGGTTACACAAACCCAAAATCGTCAAGTACATGTGTGTATAACAAGCTATGTTTTCGATCTAACGGTTGATAAATATTAGCTTGTATCTAATCAGGTTTTCATCTAACTGTGAATATTGAATGCTTTGTTACCAAGTTAACATTCACTAGTAGAAATCAGCAGTATCGCGACCGATGAAGCAAGTCATTTAACTCGTATATATGACTTGCTTTGTCAGTCGCAGAAATGGTCGTAGTCTGAGCGTCTTTTTCATATATGACGTTGCTATGCGGGTCGCGGTGCAACTCATATCAACGACCGACTGTAACAGTAAATGTGTCTGAGCTGACTAAATCTGAGTACTCATCAAATGGAACTCAAATTAAACTCAAATGAAAACCAAAATAAACTCAAATGACAATCAAACTCAAATGAGAACCAAATTCAAATTAAATTTGCACACAAATAGTCTTTCAATTCAACATTCACTAGGTTCATATTACAGAAAAAAGGTATAAAATCTAACTTCAGACCAATTTAAGTTTCTACACCCATAAAGGTAATTAAGTTCTAAGATCCAGTTACAAAATGATAAACTAATAAACGATTGGCTAAACAGCAAAAGAATAAACTCCGTTGATGATGAACTTAGCCCATATTTCAAAATGAAGTTCCCCAATTTTACACTGCAGTCTTGGAAAAGTCACCAGTAACTGAAAATGAAAACAAAAAAATCCAATAAATCATTTTACACTTCATAAACAAATGTCAGAACCTAGATTATGCACAAGCAGTTAAGATCAAACGCTGCACTAAAAAAATACATAACCCAAATAGAAGATGCATAATAGGAAACCTTAATGGAAGCACAACATACAATATGATGCAACACAGGATGGCAGACATTTGAATTTATACCAATTCACCAAACAAATACTGCAGGGTCATTCTTGATTTGAGCTGAAGAAAGAAAACATTTGAATATAAGCCCAGAATACATTCATGCTTGTTGAGGGTCCATCTAAGGTACACCAAACAGTATAATTCAATTTGCAGAGAAAAGGCTACGAGAGAAGGGAAGGCATCCTAGAGACAACTGCATAGCATGATACAATGTTCTAAATAGTAGGATTCACAACACTAAACTCCTACAGTCAACCGAAAATCAAGAAGCAGCTTATTATAATCACAACTTGGAAATGTAGACTTGTCCTTTAGTTTTCCTAACAAACTAGGTTTTTCATGTTCTGTCCTTGATGGTGGAGGCTCGGATTCAGATGTGCATACTTATATCACCTAATTGCAGTCAATGCCACGTTCCAAGTAAGATATGAACTATTAAATACTAGCCGTAAAAATTACAAGATATGATTTGATGTGGGATTGCATATGGGATTAAACAATGAACAAAATTACGAAGATACATATATACCTCAATAGTTAAGGCATTATGATTGCATATGTTCCACAATCCACATTTAGGTTCCCTAATGGCATAAGAGTTGTATGTATGGTCAAATATCCATGTATATAAAGAAGCAAAACAAAAAAAACAACTACACAAGTACTGAATATCAATTTTTACCTGAAAATCCATATACTCATCATTTTCTTGAGCATCTCCATTCCAATACTCATCATCTCCAACAGTTACAGAAATTTGAGCTTCACTTGCGGCTCCAGTAAAGACAAATGGATCTTCAAAGGCATTCTTGTTGGGGTCTGATCTTACTGGAGACTCCAAAACCAAATTCCAATGTAGCCTTGTCACATCGTGGCAGTAAAAAACTTGTCTAGCTTGAGAAGCATGGATGATTGGCTCGTCAACTTCTCTTGAGTTCTTCATAAAAATTTTGAAGTTGACAAACCTCAACTTTGTATCTCGGTCCACATATGATCCGTTTACTTTGTCTGCCATTCGCACCCAATCACAGTTAAAAAAAACTTCTCTGAAACTCCATAGTCCACTTCAAATATATCTTGCAGAATTCCATAGTACGTAGTATCGTCTTCGACTAGGTTAGTATCTCTGGAACTTTCTCTAACGCTGGTAGAAGCATTTATGGTAACTCCACTATTTTGTGTAACAAAGTTTTTTTCAGCTTCAGCAGTATAGAAAAGATAACCATTAACAAAATATGCATTATACGAAACTACTGAGAAGGAAGGTCCAATTGCCAGCCTACGGAAATCCGACATGGAACTGCCTTCAAGATGTTCAAGTTGGTCCTGTAGCCCTAGAATGTAGTCTAAATGCTTCATCCTTCCCGTACGAGTTTGGTTAATATTACGAACATATGTTTCGTATTTCCTATCCAAAAAAAGAAGAAGAAAGAAAGCGACAAGTGAGAAGGTTACTTTTCATAATGTAATGTAATGAAATGATTGAAAGATAAATCAACTTTGGATTTACTTACGCTTCCCATTCAGTGTTTTCATATGAATGTCTCAATATCCACAAGCGAACTTGTTCATACTGTGTGTTGGTTAATGAACATGGTTTTCTTTGCGAATGAACTGGGTACGGACCTTCATAACCATCACTTCCCATTTCTATATTTCCACGACACTTAAAAGACTCATGTTTCCCCTCAGGAAGGATCTCAACACAATGACGCGCTCCTTCATTGACCGTATACTGTTTTGTAATAGACCCTTCAATATAATTTTATTGCGGCCAAGAACCTAGTAGAGTCTCATCATCCTGCACATATGACAAGTAAACAAAGATTTGTATGTTTACTGAGTTCATAAAAGAATAAACCAAAAGGTTACTAGTGACTAAAGGATTGTACCTCTCAAAAGGGTACATCTACCTAAATTGGACATGCCCCAATTGATGTGCCTCTTCTGCCAAGTGTACAACAACATGAGTCATACTAATAAAAAATACAGGAGGGAAGTACATTTTGAACACGCATATTGACTCCACGACACGATCATGCGCTACACGAAGCTCAGCACAATCAATAACTTTAGAGGTCAGGACTTTGAAAAACAACGATAAGTGTCTAACTGCCTCACGCAAAGGTGTATGTTTTTTGAAACAATGCATTATAAAAATTGGCATTAAACCTTGCATAAGAATGTGATAGTCGTGCGACTTAAGACCCTTCAATTGGAACTCTTTCATACATACTTTTTTTCCCCAATTACTACTGTAACCAATTGGAACTTTAAGAGTGCTTAAAGTTTTACAGATAACTTCACTTTGTTTCTTAGACATCCAATAAGGTGCAAGAGGGGGTATCTCTCTTCCATTCCTTTCCTTCAACCACAAGCTAGGCTTTAATTTTAGTAGTTTCAAATATCTCCGCGCTGGAGGCCCATCCTCGGACTTATCTTTATGGCACATAAAAGTCCCAAACAAGTTCTCTGCAAAATTCTTTTCTACATGCATGACATCCACATTGTGCCGGATTTGTAGAAACTAATAAGAGATTTAAGTTAGAAAAGAATAACAAACATCAAAAAATATTAAACTAAAGTAACTGCAAGGGATTAGGGTGAGTAATGATAATAGCCTATATAATAACCACAAGCATGCCAATTTTTCTAAAATATAATATAACTTTTAAATGCCTTGGAATCCAAAATGCTCTATGCACCAAAGGTACTTAAGTGATGTGTAGTTTTGGTATACCAAAAACAGAATGCAATGTCAATTCCAAGCCTTAAACAATAGTACTAGAATATTAACCACAAGCATGCCAATTTTTCTAAAGTATGATATAACTTTTAGACGCCTTGAAATTCAAAATGCTCTATGAACTAAATTTACCTTCCAATATGGGAGACAAAATAAGATTGACCTCTTCGACCAATGAGAATCAATGGTCGGCCGCTTTACCAACTTCCTAAATTATTTATCTGTAGTTGCAGTCTTGTTGAACAACTCAATGCCACTCAATCGTATTGGTGCAACCCTTGAATTAGTTGATCCATTGAATTGGGATGTTTTATGTCTATAAGGGTGAAATCGATCTCTTAAAAACCTTCTATGACCCATATAAGCAATCAATGCCTCAGTATTTTCTCCCCACACAGGACAACCATATCTTCCAGAAGTTCGCAAACCCGAAACATGGGCATACACAGGGAAGTCATGTATACACCACAACAACATTGCTTTTATTGTAAAGTGAGTCTTTGTATGTGCATCGTACGTTACCTTTCCGAGTGACCATAACTCATTTAACTCGTCTATCAATGGCTGCAAATAAACATCAATGTTATGGTTAGGACCAAGAGGACCAGGAATCATCAACGTTAACATCGTGAAATCTTTTGCCATGCATTCAGATGGTGGAAGGTTGTAACGAACAAGCATAACATGCAAAGTACTGTGCGTGCTCATCATTCCGAAAGGATTAAAACCATCTATTGCTAGTCCTAGCCGCACGTTTCTCTTTTCTGAAGAAAACTCAGGCCATTTCATATCAATCGACTTCCACTGTGTAGAATCCACCGGATGTCTCATGTGTGTAGCACTTTCGTCAACCTTAGTATACCACGTCATCAACTCAGCAATCCACATTGTGTCATACATACGCTGCAACCTTTCTGTGACTGGAAAATACCTTAGTCGCTTCACCGGGACCTTTTTAGTAGTTGTAGTACTCCGTTCTGGTGGTTTCTACCATATACTTTCACCACATTTAGGACACTTATCTTCATTAGCATAATCCTTATGATAGAGAATACAATTGTTGATACAAGCATGAATAACTTGCACCGAAAACTGAAATGGCTTAAGCATATCTTTAGCTTTATTACAAGTAGATGGTAACGTGTTCCCTTTAGGTAGAATAGTTTTCATATATCCCAACAACTCGGTCATGAAAACATCAGAGCATTGATACCTTGCTTGCATATTTAGTAACTCCACTGTTGTTGATAGTTTTGAATGTTCATCATCGCAACTTGGATATAAGGGTAGCAATCCATCCTCCAACCTCTTGATGAAATCCACAATAGCCCTATCTTGAACAATACCACCAGAACCATCTTTAACTACAACATCCCTATCTTGAACACTACCACCAGAACCATCTTCAATAGCAATATTCGACAGGTGGTCAGGATTAGTAAGGCATTCTTCAGGGTTATCAAGACCAACCAGACTCCCATGTGCCTCATTGAACAAGTCATATATTTTCGAATGAGATGCAATACCATTATTCACAACATTATTTGTAGGTAAGGTACGAGCATTAACATTATCCACACGAGGTTGCTCACCATGATGGATCCACGTTAGGTACGACACATCAAACCCATGATCAAGAATATCCTTATGTACATCATCTAATGATTTTGGTAAACCCCTGTGTAGATGCTAGATTTTCGACAAAGGCTAAAATCGTAAACCCATAATTAACGAACCTCTGATCCAGTAATCAGACGTGAGTACTGAGACACGGGTCTCTCATCGAATCCTATGATTGAGAATACTTTCTCTCAGAGTACATGTAGATATGTGGTCTCATGGCTAGACAACATCATATCTCATGAATACTGAACACTTCAGTAATTATTTCTATATAGTATCACGGGATGGACGGCTCTTAGACAGCTTGGTCTGCTATTATAGAGCGATAACGTCTTCAGGATACAAACAACGAGTTTACCCTGACTATATAAAGGATATGAAGCTCCAGCAAGCTCATATCATAATAATTAATGCTCCTAGATAGCTTGCTCTGCTAGTATAGAGATATAAGTTAATTATTCCTAAATTCTTGGATTCATCCACAGAATTTCCGAAAATATTCAAATATTTTCGCAGATATTTCATTACTGCAAACCATGGTTCTTCCCAGCAGAAATCCATGGGTTAGTAATAAATATTCAACGCACGGGCGTCTGAGCTACCTCTGAGTAAGCCTCGATTTAAATGGTGAAAGTGTACTCAATGACGATGCACTAGCAATCACCGCACGAAAGAGTATTTCAAAATACGACGAGACGATGAACCTATACAAAATAGGAAAGAAAATAATAAATAATTAAAAATTGACCAAGGCGCTGGGAGCATGGACCCACTGACCGACCGACCATGTTGTGGTCAATCCCACGCCAGTTTCATATTTTTATCATATTTTTTTGTTATTTTCCTTGAGTTCATGAAAATTCTTTCATTTGAACAAATATCCTTCGTTTTGAGGAAACTCCCCAGTTTCATGGTGTTTTTTTCACACCAAAGAAATAATATAAAATTAGGGAAGAATATTATGGGGCGTGACCATTGACCAACCAGCCATGCCTTGGTCCCAGCCGGCCCCACACCTCATGGTTCCTCATTATTTTATTATTGTTTCCCAAATTTCATGAAAACTCTTTAATCTCATGATATTTCCTTGGTCCCATGAAAAATAATATAAAATTAGGAAAACCCGTGTGCACGGGCCATAACCGGTCGGCCAAACCCTAGATGGCCTCACATGCCCCTTATTATTATTATTATATTTTTTTATGTTTTCATAATCCCATGAAATTCCTTGATTTCATGATATTTCCTTCAAATTATGAAATTTCCTTCAAATTATGAAATTTCCTTTAAATTGTGAAATAATACATAAAATTAGGGAAAGAGCACGGGACCGGGCCCTGGCCGACTAACCATGATCCAAGCTGGTCCCACACGCCCACACGTCCCTTATTTTATTATTATTATTTTTTATGTTTCCCTCATCTCATGGAAACTCCTTGATTTGAAAAAAACTCTTTAATTTTAGAAAAACTCTTTGATTTTATCATATTTCCCTAAAATCATGAAAATATTATGAAAATTTGGAAAACGTGTGGGATTGGCCCCTTGGCTGGCCGGCCATGCCTTGGACATGTTTGGTCCCACACTTTATAATTCTTTCACTTTTTCATTATTTTTCCTTCATCTCATGAAGTTTTGACGGTTTTATCAAAAAACCTTGGTTTCTTCATATTTTCTAAAATGATTGCTCAAACGCACATCCGAAAATATCAAAATTCTCAGAACTGAGATACGAACACTTTGGGGACATGAGCATGTTACCTTGACTGACCAAGGTTGGATCTTTGGCTCTCAATGATCCGGTCTTACATATGTTCACAATTTGACATAATTTGCGCAATTGCACGTATTAGGTCCAAAACTCTTCCAAACGACTTGGAACTTCATGGAACGATCAACACTTGATCTCGTGACCACACAGGTCCGATTTCATGACCCCTTGGTCGGTCCTCCACCTCTTCATAGTTAATCAGGTTTTATCACCTAATACTGAACCCAACAGTATTTCGAATAAATGATTAAACCAGCATTTAATCATTCTTTCATCAACAAGTCACCAACTCTTCAAGAGGTCTTGGTGTTTGTTCACGTGAGCATATGGGTGTTACATTATTGACCCACGGTCTCATGAAACCAATCCTTCCTCCGTTCCATGGTTCAATTCCTAACAAACCATGAAGTGGTCATCAATTGATCAAATTAGGGTTTCTGAGTCCAAGGACTATAATTCCATATTCAAACACTAATAAATTTATGACGATCTCATGATCAATATTCTTATTAATTATACTCGGTTCAACTACCAGTATTTTAATTAATATTCTATTTTGGTCACGATGCCAATAATTCATCAGATGAGCAACACTTGCTCAAATCAGAGAATATTGGTTCAACTATCAATATTCAGCAAATCATCGAATGATCAATACTTGCTCGCCTCAACTATCAACGTGAGGATCATGCCCACATTCAATCCATGAGTTTCAGAACATTTTTACAAAATCATGCTCAACTCAGTGAATACATGGACTCATCGTCCCATGATATCACGAAGTCAGCAACTGACTAAACTAACCACGAGACGTCAATCGTGTCACTTGGGGGAATATCAACTAAGGTTTTGGTATGGCGTTCTACGGCACGTGTTTAAACACACGATGGTATGTGAGAAAGGCGTGCAATCAGTTGAAGGAGTTAACAAAGTTGTGGGTGGAAAATCAACCAAGTCCGCACGATGAGCAACTGGTTTCAAACACTATTTCCATCTCTCCACTCTTTGATTCCATCAACCGTCACACTTCATGGGATCATGGTGTCTACAATTTCAGCAATATAAATAAGTCTCTGAATCATGATTAAAACAACAGATACAACGATTTCACGTCTCACAGACAATATGAGATCAACAACTCATCAATTGAGCAATTACTCTCAACTGAGCAATTTCAATCATTCAGAACTTATCTTATTCAGAATTCACAATACACCTACAATCTTTGATTACCATTGATTCCACACATTTATT
The DNA here is from genome assembly GCA_023529315.1 of Papaver bracteatum. Classification (NCBI taxonomy): domain Eukaryota; kingdom Viridiplantae; phylum Streptophyta; class Magnoliopsida; order Ranunculales; family Papaveraceae; genus Papaver; species Papaver bracteatum. The sequence goes on along the minus strand of JAJJWX010003417.1, from coordinate 39,291 downwards.
AGCTTCCCTCCTACAAATCAACCCATCCTCTCTTGTGACCGAATTTACTCTGGAACGGCCATTGTCTTGGTTTAGGCCGGAGTACTACAGATTGATCTCTCGAATTCAAAGCACCCCCTTTGTAGCAGTGCATCTGTGTGAGGTTGAACATTTCGCTCAGTTCAAGGAGTCCCCTCCGTACGGTCGTCTCCTCAATTCCTTAAAAACCAGCAAATCATTTTTCCCGATCTACAGATTGGCGACCACAGTGGGAGATCATTCTCTCGGTTACAATCTCAATTCTCACAAAGATGGTTGATCTTAGGTCAGATAGTAATGCAAACATTGCTAGCACCAACAATAATGAAGATATCCAGAAAACTATTCCGGCCACTAACATCGACGGCGCTGACGATACTCTTCCTCAGACTAATGCGGAAAGTCATCCTCTGTTCGGCCGACATCCCGAAGAAGTCATAGAAAATCCACTACCTACCATTGCCGATCTCATCAAAGCGCAAGAAACTCCTGCAAAGAATCAGACGGATATGTCTGCAGCACATCAGAAGCTATTTGATCATCTGAAGACTCTTACTGACAAATTGTCAGAGAAAACTCAAGAAAAATGGAAAGAAAAGGAGAAGTCCTCAGACGATGCTGATCCTGAGGTAATTCCAATTCACATAGTAGATGACGACGAAACTAACAAAGCTGCAGGCAATTCATCAACGAAAGAATCATCGAATTTCATCACTCGAGAAGACTTGGAGCGTCTTTTGGAGAATCATGGAAAAGACAAGACATCACATGTCCATCGTCACCAACCCCCTTATCTTGTTGCGAAGCAGAGGATTCCCCTTCCTAAAGGTTTTGTTTCTCCAACTTTCACTCTGTATGATGGGACCGGCAATGCTTGAGAACACGTCTCTCGCTTCTCGAAGCCTTAGGAGAACATGAACATAACCATGTCGTTCGTCTCAACGAATTTTCAAAATCTCTGAAAGGCAGGGCATACACTTGGTACAAAAACATTGCACCTATAACTATCAACAATTAGGGAGAAATGATTAACGCCTTCTATAGGAAGTACTTCTTTGTGTCAGAGCAAGTCACTCTCTCTGATCTTGGAGGGATGTTTCAGAAAGTCAGTGAAAATCCCAATGACTATGTGAAAAGATTCAGAGTCCAAGCCCTAGATTGCCATGTTCTAAACGTCACGGAGCAACAACTGGTAGATTTGTGAATTAACGGCATGCTCCCGGTCTACAGATCCCTGTTGGAGAATCTCTGATTCCAGAATTTCTCAGAACTCGACGAAGGCGCGAAGAGATCAGCAACCACTGCACCTGCTCTATTAGAAAGAGCAAGATCTATAAAGACTGAAAAAGCAAGAGACACTTGACGGAGCAGAAGTCTGATCAACAAGCAGTACAACCTGTAGCCTTCCACAAATGAAGTCACAGAAGGGAGAAAACGAAAAGCTGAGCCGCAGCGCAAGAATACTTCTTCCACCCCTTCAAAGGTGCAAAAGAAGGATAATGTGCAGACTTCCCCTCAGCATGCAGAGCACCTAGAAGCACCTGAATTTCCATGCTCTACTGAAGAATTCATCGAATTGCTAGAGGCCTGGATTTAAGACGGTGCAATCAAGTTGTAGTATGTCAAGAAGGAACCAACCGAAGAGGCCATGGAAAATCCTCAGTACTGTCACTTCCATAGGTTTGTCAGCCACCCCACAAGTGATTGCAAGACTTTGAAACGCATATTCAGAGAAAATGTTGAGTCAGGAGATCTCAATCAGAGACCTTGAAGGAGCGCTCGGAAATACTTATGGATACATCATTCTCAAAGAAAACGTAAGTTCAACCTGGACAGAAACCAAGTTTCACATAATAAGGAAGATCCAGGATATGACATGTCCTTCAGACGAGCATGAAACCACGCTAAAACGATGGGTACTTACAAAGCGTCTTTAGTTACACATCTCTCCAATGAAGAAAGTTCTGATCCAGAAGATTTGATGGACATTCCATCATCAGAGTACTTGGAGAAACTTCAAACTTTGACAAGGTTGAAGCAAGAAAAAAAGATGCATAGACATTCATCAAGATGTTCCGCACTCAGGAAAGTCTCATTCCATGTCTATGTCATTTATTTCCTCACATGATATCCTAGCATGGGGACTCAATTCTGCTAACAACTCTGCAAGATGTTATGAATGGTAGCTTCACCGCATTAGTATTTTACCAAGTGGTTGAATCTGACGTCTCTCCGAATCAAGCACTGAAACATTTTATTACTGAGATAATGTCCAAACATGGAAAAGAACACTTTGGGCGTTTCTCCTGCAAGTCCATGTGTTCCTAAAAATCAGAAAGATCTAAGGTCTGCACAAGTGTTGAATCCCACTACTGTAACGAAAGGATGCTTAATCAACATAAGAAACTCCAGGGCCGAGATAATCAAACCCCTAAGACATTCGATGCTTAAGGAATATATGCTTCAACACTCAAGCATCTAAGAAGCCATCAAATTGTATTCCCAATCAAAGAGTACATCTTCAGCACAAATATCTCGACGATGACACATTGATTCAACACCAGCACGATCAAAGTGTTACTAAACTACCATCGATAAGTCTTCATTATCCCATGATAAGACTTCTGAAGCAGATGCAACATCATTCGTACATGGATGGCATAACTCCCTCAACATATACTGGCAACCTGAGGTGATTCCATGAAACATCATCAACGGGATTCCTCTACATCACAAGCCCCTGCATGATTGAGGAACTTTATCTCTTCACCAATCATATCCTGTATGAAAACTTCTGATGCTACCTACCGCAACAACATCGACTCACTGACAAATCCAGTTCATGCTAAAGTTATGCTTTCAGGAGCATTCAGGTTGAACTCTCAGTACACCTTCATCTTAGGGACGCTCAACTCATCAACTAGTTCGTGAATGTAAAAGGCTCACTGGATGAAGGAGCAAGGGTTATATCTATAATCATGGTTCTAGCCTTTTCGGTCTTTGGAGAAACTTCAACCATGGTATCAGCATCAACAATAATCTCTAGAGGAACACCATCCATGATCTTAGCGTCGACAAGAATTTATGGAGCGTGATCATTCATAGTCTCAACACCAACGATGGTCTCAGGAGCAACATCCTCAGGGCTTCATAAACTAATCATTCTCTGAAGTGTTACACATGAAGCGGATTCCTCTAAGAACCAATGATTCATATCAAGATGTGTAGACCTGATAACATGCTCACATGAAAGTCTTCCCAAAGCTGGCACGACTGGTGGGCATAATCCAAAGTCTTCTACAAGATGTTCTCATCACCTCTACAAATGAGATACAACACACTTCAGGTCATGGGTTTGCAAAAACGTACCAATGGGTGAGGAATGGGACAATGCTTCCTCAACGAAAGATGTTCGTCTATGTCTCTTCTACAACATACCAAAAGGGCGCATCAATCGGATATACGAGCTGAAAAATATGGCCTTTACTGTCAGGTCTACGAAATCTGATTTTTTTTTCTCTTAGCTTCAAAAGTTGGGGTCAAGCATCGAATTCCGACGTCGTATGAGGTTCCTACAGCTTCCAGAGTATACAACATGCAAGCAGCAATTCTTGAACGGGATTCATCACTTCCACAGTCGATCGGTGTCCACCAAGTCTTTCCACTAAGTCCTTCATCAAGGTACCTCTAACTTTGACCACCTAAGTTGTAACATCAATTTTTCTACCTGACCTGCAAGAAGAAGAGAAAACGAAAAGGAGAGATTTAACAAAATACTGAGGACTGACGGTCCACTGATCCTGACGATCAGTTTCACAGTCCAAAGACCCGTGGCACAAACTCTTATGTTCTAATCGTTCATCATAAAAGGAATGCTATCACCGGGACATGAAACCATGGTCGTTACATCACCCCCTCTTGAGAGCAACCTCAGCTATGGTCCCGTGACCAGGGTTTCAGAAGTGATGTTTCTACTACTGACAGAAGATGGAACTGCAAGAACCACCATCCTCACGTATCAATCAAGGTTTCCTGATCTCAAATGAACCAATGACATCAAAATCCTTTACCAACCGTTCAAGACACAAGCGAATGGTCCAAAGACACAACAAGAGTGTTTTACAACAAGCTCGTCTGAGATGATTTTTCACTGTCATGCACAAAGAGGCGAGCTGGGAGAAATTGGTGAATAATATAGGGATGGGTCATATACCATTCTCTTCGTATGGATGTCTTCTACAACATATCCAAAATCCACATCAATTGGAGAAGCAAGCGAAGAGTTTTGGCCAAAACATTGGATCACATGCAACTGAAAATTTTCTGAAGGTCTCTTGGAAGTTTACTATTTCATCGATTTTGACCACTAAACGTTCTCAAAACTTAAAAGTATTCTTTGAAAAAGCTTGGAAATTTTATGGGCATAAGTATACATGGGAAGACCGCGAAAATCCGACTTCGGACGAAGATTCTACAACGTTTCTATTAAAGGTTGAAGTCTGAAATTTTCTGGTGACGTATTTCGACGAAATTACTCGTATACTCACATGGATTCTCATTCGTTCATTCACCAATCAGCAATTTCATACTTCTATGAAGAGATTCTAGGATATATACTTACTAATGGAGTCTCTAAATCATCTGAAGGCTCGACAATTCCTGAATCTCCATTGATAACGCCGTTATCTCCATTTGGTTCGGGATTTCAGGAATTCTCCATATTCCCATGCCCCAAAGAAGAGTGCGCTTCATCAACATGATGCTTATCTACAATGATTTCTTCCTGGATTCATTAACAATAATTATTATTATTTTATTCAAGGAGAGGCCACGATCGCCTGCACGAAAGAGATGCTTACATCGACTTCTTCATATTGCTGGATTGTTTGACCGGGAACAAGTTGAAGGCCATCCATTGATGGAGAAAAAAATATTCTAAAATAAGTAACATACCTTGGTACCGTGATCCTAATTGCACGGGCAGGGAAAAGTCATGACACAAGGAGCGCTAACAACTCACCAAAGAAACGACTGGGGACTGGACGTCATTTGCTAACATCATGTAGTCCTTGGGTTCTCCGCTCCCGTAGACTTTCTTCCGGATCTACATTTATCCTGGATTTCACTATACGATCATCCCGTGGTAAAGCTAATGAAATAAGCAGAAGTACAACTCAGTATGAAGGATCTCTCACCATCACTTAGAGGTCCCAGGAGTACCATTTCTTAAAGTTTCATCCGAAGAGATGTCATCTCTGGAAACACCATCTTTGAAAGTATCATCCTTGGAGTCAGTCATTCTTGCAAAGTGGATATTTCAGCATATCGTTCATACAAAGCGCAGGATTTGACAAAATAATGAATCATGGAATTAGGATGCTCACATCAGCGTCTACGAAAATGGTAACTCTCAACTCTTACCTATTTACGTTTTCACGAACTTAGTGATAATAACGTAAAACTTTGAAAACTTGCTCACACCTTCATTAAACCTGTGAAGACGAGCAAAATCCATCATTCAAGAGTCGACACTGACTTTTTACGAAACTATGAATAATTCACATAACCCTTCATGTGATCATTCACTGATTTTCTACCATGTGTGCATACACTATGAAATCACGAAATCCGTGAAAACATTATTGTTTGCTTTTAACAATTGTTTAAAATCAAAACTTGATTTTGCAAAATCTTTCATAAAATCGTGAACAACCCACGTAAAAATTTTACTGAGTGAACATCCACTGGATTTTCAAAAATTGGACAGATGTCCATTTTGCAATTGTGAAAACTCACAGACATTATTTCACCATGTATAATTGTCTACTTTCAACAATTGTTCAAAATCAAAACATGATTTTACAAAATATGTAAATATTTAACGTGAAACTCACGTAAATTTGAAAAATATATCCATATATTTTTGCTCCCTCGCGCGAGCATCTGTCTTTGAAGCGAGAGTATATTTTCAAAAATTTGTGAACGCTCACATATCGAAAATAAAAAAATTCATGAAAGCTCATAGACAAAAAAATTATTAACAGACGCACATCTTTTCAAAAAAAAAAACTTTTCTCTCGTACGAGCATTCACCTTTGGAACGAGAGTTTATTCCATCTCACAAAGATAAAATTTTGGTTTTCGTGAAAGCTCATAGACAAAATTTTATATCATTAGACTCAGGTCTATTTTGTTTGTTCCTTAAACTAACGAACAAACGAGCGTCTATTCCTAAAATAAGGATTTCTTTTTTGGTCCTAGCCCGCGAATCCAAAACGACCAAGAACCCATCGTCCAAATCAGCGGATCAACACCAATTTATGTCTACCAAACGATATTCTATCATGCCACTGGAATCTTCATTCAAGTCATGGTATGCTCATGCGATCGAAATCCGGTAACATCTTAACTTACGACTAAGTTCAATTACTTATATTGTTTATGATCGGAAAATCACCATTCAATGCTGACTGAGGAACACGGCTTTCCTCACTAAGCAGGGGACATAATGTTGATGGTGGATTTTCGACAAAGGCTAAAATCGTAAACCCATAATTATACGAACCTCTGATCCAGCAATCAGACGTGAGTACTGAGACACGGGTCTCTCATCGAATCCTCTGATTAAGAATACTTTATCTCAGAGTACATGTAGATATGTGGTCTCACGGCTAGACAACAACGTATCTCATGAATACTGAACACTTCAGTAATTATTTCTATATAGTATCACGGGATAGACGGCTCTTAGACAGCTTGGTCTGCTATTATAGAGCGATAACGTCTTCAGGATACAAACAACGAGTTTACCCTGACTATATAAAGGATAAGAAGCTCCAGCAAGCTCATATCGGAATAATTAATGCTCCTAGACAGATTGCTCTGCTAGTATAGAGCCATAAGTTAATTATTCCTAAATTCTTGGATTCATCCACAGAATTTCGGAAAATATTCAAATATTTTCGCAGATATTTCATTACTGCAAACCATGGTTCTTCCCAGCAGAAATCCATGGGTTAGTAATAAATATTCAACACACGGGCATCTGAGCTGCCTCTGAGTAAGCCTCGATTTAAATGGTGAAAGTGTACTCAACGACGATGCACTAGCAATCACCGCACGAACGAGTATTTCAAAATATGACGAGACGATGAACCTATGCAAAATAGGAAAGAAAATAATAAATAATTAAAAATTGACCAAGGCACTGGGAGCATGGGCCCACTGACCGGCCAACCGTGCCGTGGTCAATCCCACGCCAGTTTCATATTTTTATCATATTTTTTTGTTATTTTCCTTGAGTTCATGAAAAATCTTTCATTTGAACAAATATCATTAGTTTTGAGGAAACTCCCAAGTTTCATGGTGTTTCTTTCAAACCAAAGAAATAATATAAAATTAGGGAAGAATATTGTGGGGCATGACCATTGGCCAACCGGCCATGCCTTGGTTCCAGACGGCCCCATACCTCATGGTTCCTCATTATTTTATTATTATTTCCCCAATTTCATGAAAACTCCTTAATCTCATGATATTTCCTTGGTCCCATGAAAAATAATATAAAATTAGGAAAACCCGTGTGCATGGGCCATAGCTGGTCGGCCAAACCCTAGATGGCCTCACACGCCCCTTTTTATTATTATTATATTTTTCATGTTTTCATAATCCCATGAAATTCCTTGATTTCATGATATTTCCTTCAAATTATGAAATTTCCTTTAAATTGTGAAATAATACATAAAATTAGGGAAAATGCACGGGACCGGGCCCTGGCCGGCCAACCATGATCCAAGCCGGTACCACACGTACACACATCCCTTATTTTATTTTTATTATTTTTTATGTTTCCCTCATCTCATGGAAACTCCTTGATTTGAACAAAACTCTTTAATTTTAGCAAAACTCCTTGATTTTAACATATTTCCCTAAAATCATGAAAATATTATGAAAATTTTGGAAAAACGTGTAGGATTGGCCCCTTGGCCGGACGACCATGCCTTGGACATGGCTGGTCCCACACTTCATTATTCTTTAATTTTTCATTATTTTTCCTTCATCTCATGAAGTTTTGACGGTTTTATCAAAAAACCCCTGTTTCTTCATATTTTCTAAAATGATTGCTCAAATGCACATCCGAAAAAATCAAAATTCCCAGAATTGTGATACGAATACTTTGGGGACATGAGTATGTTACCTTGACCGACCAAGGTTGGATCTTTGGCTCTCAATGAGACGGTCTTACATATATTCATAATTTGACATAATTTGTGCAATTGCACGTATTAGGTCCAAAACTCTTCCAAACGACTTGGAACTTCATGGAACGATCAACACTTGATCCTGTGACCACCCAGGGCCGGTTTCATGACCCCTTGGTTGGTCCTCTACCTCGTCATAATTAATCAGGTTTTATCACCTAATACTGAACCCAGCAGTAATTCGAATAAATGATTAAACCAACATTTAATCATTCTCTCATCAACAAGTCACCAACTCTTCAAGAGGTCTTGGTGTTTGCTCACGTGAGCATATGGGTGTTACATGATTGACCCACGGTCTCATGAAACCAATCCTTCCTTCGTTCCATGGTTTAATTCCTAACAAACCATGAAGTGGTCATCAATTGATCAAATTAGGGTTTCTGAGTCCAAGGACTATAATTCCAGATTCAAACACTAATAAATTTATGACGATATCACGATCAATATTCTTATTAATTATACTCGGTTCAACTACCAGTATTTTAATTAATATTTTATTTTGGTCACGCTTCCAATAATTCATCAGATGAGCAACACTTGCTCAGATAAGCAATACTTGCTCAAATCAGAGAATATTGGTTCAACTATCAATATTCAGCAAATCATCGAATGAGCAATACTTGCTCGCCTCAACTATCAACGTAAGGATCATGCCCACGTTCAATCCATGAGTTTCAGAACATTTTTACAAAATCATGCTCAACTCAGTGAATACATGGACTCATCGTCCCATGATATCACGAAGTCAACAGCTGACTAAACTAACCACGAGACGTCAATCGTGTCACTTGGGGGGGGAATATCAACTAGGGTTTTGGTATGGCGTTCTACGGCACCTGTTTAAACACGCGATGGAATGTGAGAAAGTCGTGCAATTAGTTGAAGGAGTTAACAAAGTTGTGGGTGGAAAATCAACCAAGTCTCTGCACGATGAGCAACTGGTTTCAAACACTATTTCCATCTCTCCACTCTTTGATTCCATCAACTGTCACACTTCATGGGATCATGGTGTCTATAATTTCAGCAATATAAATAAGTCTCTGAATCATGATTGAAACAACATATACAACGATTTCACATCTCATAGACAATACGAGATCAACAACTCATCACTTGAGCAATTACTCTCAACTGAGCAATTTCAATCATTCAGAACTTATCTTATTCAGAATTCACAACACACCTACAATCTTTGATTACCATTGATTCCAAACATTTCTTAGCTTCCCTCCTACAGATCAACCCATCCTCTCTTGTGACTGAATTTACTCTGAAACGACCATTATCTTGGTTTAGGCCGGAGTACTACAGATTGATCTCTCGAATTCAAAGCACCCCCTTTGTTGCGGTGCATCTATGTGAGGTTAAACATTTCTCTCGGTTTAAGGAGTCCCCTCCGTACGGTCGTATCCTCAATTCCTTAAAAACCAGCAAATCGTTTTTATCCATCTACACCCTGAAATTCTTACATTTCATGCAAGGACATCGAAATTCTTTGATACCTTCACCTAGAATCTCTGCTGTAAATTGGATGAAAGATTGAACACCTACAACCTATCGATGTGAACCCTTCGGTGCACTCATCCAATTTTTACATGGAATAACTATCCGACGTTGAGACATCTCCAAAAGAAAATACACACATCAGGTTTTGGTATACATGTCCAGAACATGTCCTAGTTAATAATATACATTCATTTACTAAAAATAAATTGATGCAGAACAAGGAAGAAAAGGAAGGTTTAAAGAGTCCCAACTATGGATTTAAAACAAATAATACTCCTTGCGAATACTCTAAAGATGCTACTTGCTCTTAGCATTGCAATTTTATTTTTTTCAAAGTTTGGTCAGTAAATACATTTCTGTAGCTTTTCATGCCAAGAAATCTAAAATACACCCGCTAAAAAGAAGGCCAAAATTCGTAATTTTGATTTTGGTATAAGCCAAAAAGAGTGAAAGCAAACAAAGAAGGGTATATAGTTAATGAAAGTTAATACATTAACCTCACTAATATGTTGAACTACAGAAAGCAAAAATAGGAACTAAGAACAACACCTAACTAAACAATTTGCATCCACATTGTCCAGAACTAAGAACAACACCTAAATACAGAGCAGACCCACTAAATTTCGATACATTTTATAACCCAAAGTTCAGACAATATTAAATTCTAGATCCTCCTGTGCAAAACTTTCAGTAACTTGAAACTAAAATCATCAATTTAAAAGAGGGCTCTCTGAAACTAAAATCAGTAACTTGGAAATCCAAAGATACAAATTAGAAAAAGAAACAAAAAGAAAGTTGTTCAATCCTTAATTTCTAAAATTAAGACAACAAAAATACCAAAACCAACATCTGCTATCTAGAGTATGTGACTGCAATGATACAATTTAGTCCCCAATTTGTAACTCAAGATGAAATACTTAAATGACCTAATTAAACAAAACCCCTAATTTTATAGAAATTTCTTATTTGTAAATCAAGATGAGATTTTTAAGTGACCTAACTAAACAAAACCCCCGATTTTATTAATTTTTTTTTGTTTATTACCCTAATAAATTGTAACTCAAGATGAAATAGAAATTAAATTTTGTTTATTACCCTTCTAGTAGCATGTGATATGATGAAACCTCAAATAAGAATGCAACTAGCATTAATGAATCCTCTGAAATTTGTTGTACCCTGATAAATACGCTGATGATTGAAACCCTAACTAGTTAATACACCAACCATCGTAAATTTGTCGCAAGTACATGTCGATGATTTTGTTTATCTGAGAGAGTTATAAATTTGCTTGAGCGCGGTGATGAATTTGGTAGAGAGGAGTAATAAATTTGTCTGAGAGAGCCGCCTCTCAGAATAAGAGAATGAGAAAGAGAGAGATAGATATAGAGACGATAATGTTTTTCTTTTTTTTCTCGATGGGAAAATATAGACCTAATCTGAATCAGATTTTTACCCGAGCCAGCAACACCTTGATGGGCTGAATCGCCTCCAAGTGAATGTCTATTGTTTAGACAAATTGAAGTTTAGTTCACCAGATATGTGTATCTGCAATTTCTAAAAAATTTACAACCACCATTTTTACAAATAAGATTTTTCCACACATGAAGTTTAGTTCAACATGTGTATCCAAAGGTGAAATTGAAATGAAAGAGACCAAGCCAATCCCAAGATTAATACAACTGATACATATCCAAAAGTCTCAAAGACAAGGAATGATTCTGCATAATACACCTCTTTGCAAACCATTTCAGGTAGACTGCAACGTAGTACAAATGCAAAAAACTAGTTTACAGGGAAATAATCTAGTAGAATGCTGACACTACAGATTAAACAAAGTGACTAGAGCAGTTTGTAGTGCAGAAACTAAGACTGCAACACTATTGTATTATCCAATGCTGCAGAATTAGATATCATCAATGCTCTAGTCATGTACAGGAGTAAAAAAGAAACTGCAGAGCATAAACAAGTTACTTCACAATTCTAACACATCCTTTCTAATCCTGCTATAATGCCTTGATAAACAGTGAACAATGCACAAAGAATGACTATCAAAACAATGTATAAAAGTGAACAAGATTGCTGATACTAATATATATTTCATTACATAAAAGAAAGGCTCTAAAACCTTCTATAGAAGTTGCAAGACACTTCTTTACATGTTTTGAATGTCTTCTTCTTTACATAAAAAAAAAGATGAGACTCAAAACCATACAAACATGCAAGATCGACTAAACCCCAAAATACTTGCATCTAAAAACTAAGCTTCACAAAATAGTTACATATATAAACCACAAGTACGTAAATATATATCTGAAAAACTTACATGTATACCAACCATGTATATACCCAAAAAAAGTCTACCAAAAAGTTAGTTCACCTGCACCTCCACAAACAACAGAACTCCAAATTCATTAAAAACCAGCATCATCAATTGGAAGTAGAAAAACTGAGTGCTGAGGCCACAAAATCTTGCTGCCTATGATAAGATCTCCAAAAGTTCCATCACCACCACAGAGACTCTCAGAATCTAGATAAATTTTATCAATGCAGACCAAATGAAACTCATCAGTTGGTGGAGGCCTACAAATATCTATACATCCCAAGGCAACACAGTTCTTTATTATATTTCTCACAATTACTCTCTGAGTTCTGCTAGGTTGGCAACCACCGCCATTCATTTCCTGCAGATCATAATCCCATCAAATATGGCAATAATAATTACTGATGTTCATAAGAAAAACAATGCAAGAAAATAGGAATAGAGAAATTCAATTGAACTCAGATAAGAGCTATCAAACACATCACTGGTGTTACAAACTGAAAACTAGTTACTGAATGAGTTGCAAACTAAAAACTAGTTATAGAATGTTACCTGAGCATTAACATTGCTGGTGTTAGGGTTGCAACTCAAACCAGCCATCACTGTCTCAACAGTTACCTCAAGACTACGGACACGATCTTCTACTGCTCTAGTCTTCAGCACTTGCTTCCGTAGCTGCTCCCTTGGAACTGCAGAAGCAAGCAGTTCAGTTTTTGATATCCCACCTCCCATTCTTAGAACACCCCTATCATCAGCTCCAAACACCTACAAAGAAGCAATCAAAATTAGTTAGCTAGTAACTAACAAGGTTTTCTTTTTCTGCAAACAACAATACAAGTTCATGTGAACCCACCTCGGCAACTGCATCTCTGTCCAAATCGGTTTCCTCTATATACTGCTCCATTTCATTCAGCTCTCTCACCTATGCCTATAATGTACACAAGATTATAAGTATAAGTAGAGAAAAAATTATAAAAAGCAACAAAGACAAAAATATATGCAGCCAATCAAAAACCAACAGTAAAAGATTAACTCACTACATATTCTCTGCACATTAGTTCATAAAAATTAGGGTCCAATAATTCAAGGTGTTCTTCAGGAATCTCTTGGTATTTTCCAGGTATACAACAATTCTCATCACACTACCGGGAGGGCTCTGCTGTTCCATGACATGTCGACGACGTGCAATGCCGTCCATCCCAGTAGTATGTAAAGCTTTCAGAAGCTTCCTTCATTCCTTACCTATCTCCCTTAGTTTCTGATCAGCTTCTGAATTATGCACTTCCACAAATTTCACCCAATCCTCACTCTTCACACCAGCTGGTCTATTGTTCAATCTCTCAACAATACTATCAAATTAGTCACACCATTTCCTTAAAATAATCTTCATGTTCTTCCAAGATTTATTTGCCATCCTCAGAGCCTTGGAATTGATAACTTCAGGTACCTTGTAATCATTCTTGATAGATCTCTAGATTGCTTCCTTAAGAGCCTAATTAACAGACCTCCAATCCTCAATACATGCTGAGACAAAACTCCTGGCTATCACTCTAATTCTGGTGGCATATTTCTTAGAACCATCTTCAATTGGTTGTCCCATTGAATTGAAGTTTATTTCCAAATGGTGATCAGCTGCAGAAAACAAAAACAGATTAAAAGCTAACTTGATAGTACATACACATATCTATATATATATGAAAAAGGAAACTCAAACACAATGTTGTGTGTTACCATTAATCCCACTTTCCTCGGTATTGTTAGCTTCAATGTTTTCTTGATGAAAAGCCTCATGCAATCCATACCCCCCATCCTGATTTCCATTAACATGGCCTGGAGAATTATCACCATCTGATGAAGACACACGGGGACTCCCTTTACTTGTACTTGCAGCAGCATGATTACTATCAGTTGATGGAGAACCTTGGGAATTGAGCAAAGCCCTCGGCCAGGTAGCTTCACTTGACTTAAGAGTAGTACTTGTAGACCTAGTACTTGTAGACCTAATACTTGCAGAACGAGATCTGCTACTACTTGGAATAGGAAGTCTTGGCATAGTTTCCTAAAATAAAATCAATATGAAAAATTAACTACAATACAAAAACCTAACTAGCTATCATTCTAAATTCAGTGGTATACTTGCTGGATTCTAAATCATGTTGTAATCACTAATACAATCAATTACTTATTCAATTTCAAACATATAAATAAAACCACATGCTTGTACATAAAAATATCCCAATCAGAAATCATTCCAGTCATAAATCCACATACTTATAAAACCCTAAGTATACTTGCAGTCCTAAACATGATTCTTTGCAGCAACAAAAAAAAAACATAACCCACCAGCCAAATCAACAACATAACTGAACTAACCCTAACATATGATCCATAGACTAAATTGAAACTCATAAACTAAACAACTATCATCCAAATCAAATAAAATCATATATACCTGATGATTTTGGGAATCAAACAACCAAAGCTCTAGAGATTTACCTGAAATCAACAAACAAAACAAAAATCGTTAAAACCCACGAACAAAATCGACCAGTAAAAAAAAAAACAAACTTAAACCTGAAACCCTAACTGTACCTGTTCTTGATGATTTTGCTAATCAAACAACTAAAGATCTTGAGATTTACCTGAAATCGATAAACAAAAAACCCCATGAAGATTATCGATCAGTAAAAGAAAGAGAAAACAAAACAAAACTTAAACCCAAAACCCAAAACCATAATTATACCTGTTCTTGATGATTTTTCTAATCAAACACCTAAATCTCTTGAGATTTACCTGAAATCAACAATCAAAACAATAAACATTAAAACCTCATGAACAAAATCGAGTAAAAGAAAAATATGATAAATAGAGAACTTAAATAAAAAACCCTAACTGTACATATACCTGATGATTTTGCTAATTAAGAAATGTAAAAGGTAACCGAGTTATATTTCCCGCCACCAGTGATTCAACTGAGTCTAGCGGTCGTTGTATGAGTCATTGAATCGGGGATACAACGGTAAATTATTTTTTTATAGAACGACTGTTTTCAACGCTTTAGGTTGTGCTCCAGATATTTTTTATATCAATGACCGTCTTCATCGGTCAACGGCCCGTTGAACGTGATTGAGGGTCACGGATGTGGGTCGGGAATAGCCCATTCTCTACTAGTGATTGATTGCAAACCCTGATTTGAAAAACTATATGAGGGAGACCTCTAGCAACTGGGAAACCTAATCCCCACACATTCTGTGTGATACTAGTTTGCTAAGCTAGAGTCGATTCTCCTTTAACCTTTGGTTTTCTTCTTCTAAAACCAGGTTAACGACTTAAAGAATTCATTGGGATTGTGAAGCCAGACTGATACTACTTTTATCGTAGTTGTGTGATCTGATCTTGTTATTTCTACAGTACAGATACAATTGTAATAATTGGCTTGAGACTTCTATATCAGATAGGCAAGATATAATAGTAATCACAAACATCTTCGTCTCATCATTTGTGATTCCACAATATCTTTTTTCACTGCGTCGATTAAGACTATTGTGAGGTGATTGATAAAACTGAGCTGTTTTTCGGGAATATAAGTTTGGTTTTATTGATTGGTTCCTGTTCACCTTGATTTATCAAAAGACGGAAGAAAACTCATAGGTTTATTCGTAAGAGACGAATTTATCTATCTTGTAGACTTTTCTGTGTGAGACAGATTTGTTTATTAAAGTCTTCGACTTTGGGTCGTAGCAACTCTTGGATGTGGGTGGGATCAGCTAAGGGAATCAAGTGCGCAGTATCCTACTGGGATCAGAGGCGTAAGAGCATAACTGTACCTTGGATCAGTGTGAGATTGGTTGGGGTTCAACTACAGTCCAGACCGAAGTTAATTTGGAGTAGGCTAGTGTCTGTAGCGGCTTAATACAATGTATGTTTAATCTGGACTATGTCCTGGGGTTTTTATGCATTTGCGGTTTCCTCGTTAACAAAATTCCGGTGTCTGTGTTATTTATTTTCCGCATTATATTTGTTATATAATTGAAATAATACAAGTTGTGCGTTGTTCAATCAATTAGAATATCCGACCTTATTGGTTGTTGATTTAAATTGATTGACACTTGGATATTGGTCTTTGGTACCATCCAAGTTATCTCTATTTGATTAAGACTCGCAGATTATATTTTCTTGAGTAAATCAAATTGAGATATTGAGATAATAACTCCTTGAGATATTTTCTATTTGATTGAGTCTAGTTGATTCTCTAGAAAGTAACTCGGAGTTGTCCATACAGATTGCTAATCGAAATATTGGGTGTGGTTGTTAGACCCCGCTTTTTCACTAATTAATAAAAACTAGTCATACCAAATCATAAGTCAGGCATTGTGATTAGTTATACCAAGATACATGAGAAAGTTACGATCGGTTCTACCATCTCACACATATTGGTAATCCAAAGATTTGCAATGAATAGCCGTACTAATAAGCCTAACGATTTCCATTTTGATTCATAAAATAAGTTCATGAATGTACTTCCTTTAAACAAATGTAAAACATTGTTTCCTAAGATGAAATATTCACCATAATCCATTCACATAATCAAAACAATATATACAAGATTATGTCGATGTCATATCTACGAAGTTTAATAGATAAGCGTTACCCTTTGTAGTCTAATTCCCTAATATTATGATCATACAAATATGACCATGTCACATAACTAGTGTATCATACAATACGTACAATATATATATACATCTTTTAAGTTATGTTTTCAATATAGCACAACTTGAAAGATACGTTAGGAATGAAAGCAGTTCAAGTCAATATTACTAACCTCAATAGGGAAGATGATGTTGTCATTGTAGTTCGCTTCTTCTTCACTTTCTTCAGGTCTTCAGAGTAATACTTGTATGTCTCAACATTCCTAGAATTTCTAGTCGTACCTAAACTAAGTTGACTCTAGTATACAATCAAGCGACTTTATATGAGAAAACTCTTATTGAATATGGATAAACAAATTACAAGAATTCATTTTACATACGCTTGATTCCAAGTTTCAACAGCATAATAACCTGCATATATTCCATCAATAAATGTCGTTGTTGACATTTGAATAACAAAGATTATACTCCCTATAAAGGCAAGATAGGTAAATATTCAATCCCATATCTTTGTTATTCCCCTTTTGTAGTCAGAATACTAGAAAAATCACATAAGGTATGCTGTGTAGTATTCCTTAGTGATTACAACAACATGATATGTTTATCCCCCTTAGTCAATGCTTTAATATTTCGTTAGATATAACGTTTAAGCACAATTTTCCTTTCATTATTGATTACAAATCACTTGTTTACTCCATATAATTCTCCCCTTTTTTTTCACAAAATGACAAAGGTTCGAGCAAATGAAGGACAAACCGAAAGGATCTTACAAATCTAAAAGACTTGTAAACAACCTATAAGAGTTAAGCACAAAGGTTTCACATACCACTTTAGATAACCAATATTAAAACCAAAACTACAAGTAATTGAGTTTTAACATGTTATCAAGGAAACAATTGCCCGAAGAATTTTTCCCTAATAGTTTAACAAATCAACTAAGAAACTTAATTCCCTTGTTAAACCGATTGCAAACATACAATCGCTTATTTCGATAAGACCAAAATAAAGATCAGAATTAACTTTATTTTTCTCCTCGGGCTCTAATTATTCAGACAATAACTTAGACCTTTCTGATGGGATTTTAATTGTACCGCAAGTGCACGACTATCGATTGGATAGTATGCAAGCACGGGTCATTCCACTGGGACTAACTACTATTACTTTTAATTTCTAATTAAAATAAAATGCTATAAAGGATAATTAAGAGATCAATAATAAGAAAAGGTGATAAAGTAAGAAGATAAGAAAACCCCAAGGCTTAGAATTTCACCACTATTTTGTATACTAGATTATTCAACCAATTCTCTTTAAAATTCTTCACAAAATTGCTCGAGACGATTTAGGACCAATATGTACGCCTCAGATGATATAACGTTAGGATCAATTAAATTTCTCAAAATACTAATAATTCATTCCACTTAAAGGTGCTGATCTCTAAAATAAGAACATAACACCTTTAAATGAAGCACAAGGACATATGAAAATAATTATTATCATTACCAAGCAAGAAAATAGGACCAAGAAGAAGTATTATTGAAAATGAATTAGAACTCTCTTAATACACATCATAGGGCTTCATCCGCAGCCCTAGTGAAGATATTATTTCATTACAAAGAAAAATAAAGAGAAAAGAAATAAACTAAAACTATTTGCTCCACTAGACTCCAAAAATTCCCCCTCTTCATGCTTCTTGGACCCCTTTTTATACCCAAGTCTCTGAAATCTTCCACAATCTTCACATTTAATTAGTATTATATTTATTAAATAAATGGAGTACAATATATGGGTAATATATCGGTTTCCAACTAATCATTTTTTTTATTCCTCCAATAAATGATTGCCTCATTTTTCTTTCCATAGATGAGAGATAATATATTAATCCTCCAAATCTTGTAGTCAAGACAAATTATATTTTCCAAATATGTGAATTATTCCCATTATATGATGTCAACATTAGTGGACCCCAAAAGATATGCTGTTGTTTTGATAATTAACTCAAATTCCAACCGCTTACCCGAGGCATTTGAATTTTCATCCATTTTACGGGCAAAGTACCGTATTTTAGTGCAGCCGAGCTTTATTTATTAAATTCTGCAAAATCAAATAAAATTATTAGTATGTACAAAAATAAGGAACTAATAAATATAAATTTGAGTAATAAATATGTAAGAATTAAGAACTTATCACGCCCCCAAACCTACATTTTGCTAGTCCTCGAGCAAAACTTAAATGAAAATAAGAATCCTAACTCATTTTCGCAGGCATCGCGGTTGCACTTAGCATGTACAACAAGCCTTTAAACCCCCTAGGTGGCCCTAGTGGCCGAGTTATAGTCTCGGGAGGGTTTACAAGAGGTAAACCCACAAAAACTTTACTTCTAATTGGTCACTAGTATCCAGAGAGCTATGAGGACATACATATTCTCAACATATCGCCAAGTAACTAGAATGCCAAAGAAATTAAAGGTATCCACTCAAAATCCGTGTAAGATCAGAATATAGCAAGAAGGATACATTTACGAAGTTTGATCAACAACACATTGCGAATGTCACCGGATGATTTGAAGAATGACGTAACAGATTAAGATGGCAGAAACATAAGAAAAGTTTAATGATTCTGCGAAGTTTAGAATGCTTGCGAAGATTAACATTAGAACTATTGCAAGAACATTGCAAGTCGGATCCTAAAATAAAGGACAAACTAGATGTCATCCACTATGTAAAAGAAGGACACATTTGCGAAGTTTGATCAACAACACATTGCGAATGTCGCAGGATGATTTTAAGAATGACGTAACAGATGACGATGGCAGAAACATGAGAAAAGTGTAATGATTATGCGAACTTTAGAATGCTTGCGAAGATTAACATTAGAACTATTGCGAGAACATCGCAAGTCGGATCCTAAAATGAAGGACAAACTAGCTGTCATCCACTATGTAATTCCATATATAAAGAGTCGAATAGGCTTAAGGGAGGAAGAGATCTTTTTCGAGTATTGAGTAAGTCATTATGAGAGAGAAATTCCAGAGCTGTTGTGAATTTCTTAGCTTCATTTATTTATTTTCTTGTAAAATTCGTGGGATTAATCAATAAAGATTGTAATTGTTCATCTAAAAATGATTTGATTGTATGAATTCTTGTGAGAGGTGTAGTGTAGGATTTCCTGCAACTACATAATGGCGCTAGAAACAGGGATTGAGGGTTAAAAGAAGTGAAGCATCACGAAGAACGTCCAACGAAGCAAAAACTTCGCAGAAAGTTGGCGAAAGAAACAAAGAAAGAAGAAGAGTTTAAGATTTACATGATTAGAGCAAAAGAAGGGAAAGGAATACCTAGCGAAATTTAAGAAGAAGGAAACGAGCTTGCGAAAGTGATAAAAGAACCAACACCGATGAAAGAACCTAAGGCCAGCTACACTGCAGAAGAACCAACAAAGGAAGTGAATATTGGAACTAAAGAAGAACCCAAAATACTAAGAATTGGGACCAAGATGGAGGCAGATGAAGAAGAAAGAACTATTAATCTTTTGCGAGAGTATAAAGATATTTTCGCATGGAGCATGGATAAAATTCCGGGAATAGATCCATTTGTGGCGTGTCATAAATTGGAAATTGACAAAGGCGTAAGACCATTTAAACAAAGGATAAGAAAAATCGCAATAACATATCATTCCTAAATATAAGAAGAGTTGCATAAAATGCTTGATGCAGGAATCATAAGACAAGCCAAGTACCCGGAGTGGATAACAAACATGGTTGTAGTCCCAAAGAATAACAAGGGGATAAGAATTTGTATAGACTTTACTGATCTAAATAAAGCTTGTTTGAAAGATAGTTTTCCATTACCAGATATCCCACAATTGGTTGAGTCAGCAGCGGGGAATGATAGAATATCTTCCCTAGATGGGTACAAAGGTTACAATCAGATTCCTCTCGCTGAGGAAGATCAAGAGCATACTGCCTTTTTCGCACCAAGGGGATTATACTGTTATACAAAAATGCCATTTGGTATGCGAAATGCTGGAGCAACGTATCAAAGAATGGTGGAGAAAGTGATCGCAAAGTGGATACATAGAACGCTAGAAGTGTATGAAGATGACATGTTAGTAAAAAGTAAAGAAGCAGAAAATCATGTACAAGATCTGAAGGAAATTTTTGAACAGATGCGATAATTTAATATCAAGGTGAATCCTGAAAAATGTGTTTTTGGAGTTACTTCAGGAATTTTTTTAGGTTACATTGTATCGAAGGAAAGAATACAAGTTGATCCAGAAAAAGTGCAAGCAGTTCGCGACATGCCAACACCAGCGACGGTAAAGGATGTACAGAAGTTAAATGGACTCTTAGCTTCGCTGGGAAGATTCATCTCGGGATCATCCGATAAATGTAAACATTTCTTCAACATACTAAAAAAGGGAACAAAATTTAGATGGATAGATGAATGTGAGAAAGCTTTCCAAGGAATAAAAGAACATCTTATGAATATATCTATTTTACAAAAAGCAGAACCAGGAGAAGAATTATTGATTTACCTTGCGACAACTTTGCATGCATTAAGTGTTGTGCTATTGCGAATTGACGCATGAGTTGAAAAACCAATTTATTACATCAGCAAAACATTCAATGCCGCAAAAAGAAATTATTCTAAGATTGAAAAGCTAATTCTAGCATTGGTATATGCAACATTTAAACTTCGCATCTATTTTCAAGCACATAAAGTCAAAGTATTAACAAAGGTACCAATTGAATCGGTAATGAAGAACTCAAAGAGATCAGGCGGGGTTGAGAGGTGTAATGCACAAGTAAGACATTTTGAAATTAAATATGAAGTATTATCTTCACCAAAGTCACAAGTTGTCGCCTTTTTAGCAGAATTTCCTTTAGAAGATGATGAAGCCGTGGAGGAGATGATGGATATAGAAGAAGAGCATGGAGATCCAAAAGACTTGTTTACAGAACCAAATATATGGGAAATATTGGTGGATGGATCCTCTAATAGGGAAGGTAATGGAATTGGAATTGTCTTAATCTCGCCGGAGGGATTGAAGACGACTTTTTCATTTAGATTGGAGTTTGCATCCACTAATAATGAAACAGAATATGAAGCTATGATACACGCCTTAAAATTCGCAGTAGAAATAAAATTAGAAAATGCAAGAATTACCAATAATTCACAGCTAGTTATTCGCCAAATAAAAGGAGAATACACAACAAATGAACCATCTTTGAAGAGATACAAGAAACTTGTCGAACAATTGTCAGCGAAAATCCCAAAAATAAAATGGAGGCATATATCAAGGAAGGATAATAGGCTCGCGGATGCTTATACTTTCATTTCAAGTATGATAACAGATCCAACTGCGAGATGTATAAAAATCCAAACACTCATATCTCCATCAATCAATAAAGAAGAGGAAGACGAGGTGGATGTAATGATAATAGAAGGTGGAGAAGAAGAACCCAGAGACAATATCGCAGATTGGAGAACATAACTTCATGTATATTTAGCAAGAGGGGAAACACCAAGAAACAGATTGGAGGCACACAAATTAAAGAGCCGTGCAACAAATTATGAACTAAGAGATGGGGTATTGTATCGAAAATAATTTAATGGACCATCACTTAGATGCTTGACACGAGAAGAAGGAGAAAAGGTGTTAAAAGTGTTACACAGTGGAGACGCTGGTAATCATAGTGGAGGAAGGTCTTTAGCGTACAAAACAAAAATGCAAGGTTACTACTGGTCGTACATGCATGAAGATGCGAAGAAACTATCAAGACGTTGCGAAGATTGTCAGTGACATGGAAAGAAAATACACACACCAGGAGCACCATTATCATCCTCAACTAGTGTATGGCCTTTTGGAAAATGGGGGTTGGATATTGTGAGACCATTTGTACCGAGTTCTGGACAAAGAAGATATTTGATCGTCGCTACAGATTATTTCACAAAATGGGGAGAAGTAAAGGCCGTACAACATATTCGCGACAAAGATATTTTTACATTCATATTTTAAAATATAATTTGCAGATTTGGAATTCCCGCACAGTTGGTATCTGATAATGGAAGCAATTTGAAGGGCAGAACTTACAAATGTTACTCAATGCATTTAAGATCAAATGTGGAAAATCAACACCTCTATATCCACATGCCAATGGGCAGGCAGAAGCAACAAATAAGACAATCGCATATATACTGAAGAAGAAATTAGAGGGACACCACAAGGCATGGTGCGAGCAAGTGCATAATGCAATATGGGCTTACAACACAACTAGGCGGGAAGCTACTGGAATATCACCTTTATGTTTGACATATGGAGTTGAAGCTATGCTACCAACATAAGTTTCTATTCCAACAACAAAAAGAGAAGCTTGGGAGAAAAACCTCAGTGCAGGAATAATTTTGATCAAACTTGATGAATTAGTTGAAAAGAGAGAAAAAGAACTACAACATATGGAAAATTATCAGCGAAGATTAGCCCGAGAATACAATAAGCGTGTCAAAGCACGTGAATTTCAACCAGGTGATTTAGTTCTTCGCGAGACGCAAATTTATCAGCGATAAGGTGGTGGAAAACAAGCAAAAAAATGGGATGGACCTTACATTATAAAAGAGATAATTGGAACGGGGGCATATAAATTGATGGATCCAGAGGGTAGAGATGCTGGTCAAGGACTCGACAGACCATGGAATAGATTGTACTTAAAGAGATATTACCCGTGAAGGACTTTGAGAAAACTTAGATACTGAAATAATGTATGATGCAACAAAGTGGAAATGAATAAAAAAATTTAAGGAAGAGCTGCTGCGAGATTATTCAAAATCTAGAAAAAATGAGAATATGTGAAAATTTCGCAAGAGAAAATAAAAAAATAATAGAATGGGACGAACCTTTATGACGTACACCCTAGTTCACAGATAAAATTTCGCAAGAGGCAAATGTAAGACCTAAAGTGCATCATAGAAGGGGGTACATGTTGCATGGCTCATGGATAAAGTCATATCGCTGCTGGAACCTGAGTCATGGAGATTTGGGGTCAATGAAATCCCATCCAGGAGAGGCACCTTGGATTCTCAACTTGAGCATATGACTCAAGTTGGGCGACTAAGGTAATAAGGATTCTCCTAAGGAGTGCAGGGTATGATCAAGGCGCGGAGGTACACTTTTGAGCCAAGAGTGCTCGAGGTGTATGAAACTACCCTGGCCATTCTTGGCAAGTCTTGACTATGATGCACTCGTCCCGAAGAAAACCCCACTTAGGGTGCAGTCTCGTAACCATAATCCATATATGCAAAAGGGATAAGAGGTTGCGAAAACAACTGGTTGTTGTCAAGACTGGATGGAAGGAGCTAGTCTTGTATGGCAGAAGTACGTCTCCTTGAAGGGGCAACCAGGGGGAAGATAAGGGCGGCACCCTCCATTAGGGAGCTGATAAGTGTCTTATGACGCAAATGTCATGAGGCATTATTTTCGCAAGAAAATTTAGGATTGTCATATTTGTGCGACAATCCTGAAGAGGCAATAATACAAAATAAAAATTTAAGACGAAATCAATGGGTCATTACATGAAAGTGTAAGGACGTCCTGCGATTTCGTCGCAAGACGACAATGTCATGGGGCTTTAGTTTCGCAAGAAAATTTAGTCCTGTCATATTGTCGCAGCAAAAATGAAAAAATAAGAAAAAGTTAAGGCAAGATCAATGGGTTTCTGCATGAAAATGCAGAGACGTCCTGCGATTTTGTCGCAATGACAAAAGGGTGGCAAAATAAGACCTTTAATTAGGAAGGTAAAATAAGACCACATAACAAAACAAAAATATTTATAAATACTAATTATTATTTATGCAGATCATTCATCGCAAGAAAGATAATGAGAGGCAAGTATCGGAATTAATAAACAAGAGGCATTATCTTTCTCGCTGCAAAGTATTTAAAGAGTAAATTTCAAAGTTGATTGAGGTGCACTATTCACAAAAAGTAAGGAACATGAAACAACTCAAGAAGACAGAATTAAATAAGAAACTCAATCTTCAATGTTGATTTCGCCAAGAGGAGTTGAAGGGTGTTCATCGTTATTTTTCTCACTCTCGATATCATTTTCTTCAAGGACTTGACTAATTCTAGCTTCATCTCCACTCTGATGTTCGCCAGTGATAATTTCTTTAAGAGGTATTTCTTTTTCATTTCCATCTTGGTCATCACCAGCAGATGCTTCTTTAGTAGGATGCTCTTCTATTTCATTTTCTTCTTTAGAAGTAACTTTCGTATCGCTTTCATAATAAAAGTCATTATCAGCAGCACGAGCAACTTCATCAGCATCTACTTCCAAATGTGCAATTGATATAGGAGGAAGAGAATTAGACAATAAAATTTCATTCACAAGAACTTCAGCTTTAAGGTGAATTTGGCGATGGAATGATCTTTGGTGATTTGTATCTTGGATATCCTTGAAATAGGAAAGATAATCAAGTCTCCTTTCTGCTTGATCGAGAGAACGAGCAAGGTGAGCAGCGAGACATGCATTTTCTTTGTGAATATTAGAATACTTCAAATCCAAATCAGGAAAGGAAGAACGAAGATTTCTTTCAGATTCTGCGAAATAAACGAATATAATTTTTTTATTAAAATAAAGAATTAGCAAACAACATAATATAAACAAATTTAGCAAAGAAAGAATGGCCGAGGCAGTCAAAATGACTACCTTCCTTTTGCGAAATTATGTTTTGAATTAGTGCCAAGCAAGTACTCTCCCAATAATTCATTGCATCATCAAATTTATCTACAACCAAACCCTTTAGGCGAGATTTTAGTTTCTCTTCTTTAGAAATGAGAAAAGTATTCTGCTTCGCAAGTGAAGAGTAAGATTCTTCTAATTTGGAATATTGTTCTTTGAGTTGACTTGCCTTTATACTTAAAGCTATCCTACCTTGGATGAGTGTATTTTTCTCAGCAGTAGATGATTCAGTTACTTCTTTAAGCTCATTTTTCAGCGAGCAAAGAGATTGTTCTTGGTTATCACACACCTTTTGAAGAATGTTTAGTTGCTGCGAAGAGGTCGCCACCTTATTTAAGAGAGTTCGCTTTTCCTTAGATAAAGTTTTGTTTTCATCTAATAGAGTTTCCACCTCTAAGTTAGATTTAGTCAAAGAATAAGAGAGGCGAGATATTTCACTATTTAATGAGTTTTGCTTCTGAACTAATTGAGTATTTTCTTTGGTAAGATTATCTATTTGATCAACAAAATATGTATGGAGGTGATCTAATCGATTATATTGATCCATACAAATATCTCTATCAACAAAAGCTTCTTCAGCGGCAGATTCAAATTGGTATCTCTCCATTATTCGTTTCTAGTTTAAAACTTAGCGTACGAATAAAAGATTTTAAGGGAATTGCAAGAGAAAAAAAAAACAGAATTACTTATAAGACAAATCAAAGGTGAAGTTCAGAAAATCATACCTTTCAGTTCATTATTCTTCTTGCGAAGAAGTTCACAATCCAGCGAGATGTTTTGAAATTTTTGATTTTCCAGACGAAGAGCATCACGTTCCAAGGTCATCGTTTGGAGATTTTTGTTCAAAATTTCCACTTCTTTCTCCAATGATGTTTGCGAAACTATTCTCTCAGAGCCAACATACTTATTTAAAATTTCGCAAGCATCCAATGTGATAGGGTTAGTGGAAGATTTCTTGACACCATCCAAAACATCAGATAAAGTTTGGAACACAATATCTATCCCATCTAAAGCATCTTTGGAAAATGAAGAGAATTCAGATGAAGAAGTGGTGATATTAGAAGATTGAGTTACTGAATCATTTTTTATAGTAATTATATCATTTGAAGGTGAAGTTTGGGGAAAATTAGTAGTTGGGGTTAAGGAATAGTTAATTTGAGAAGCATGAACAACAGGAGAAGAAGGGGCTTCATTCGCAGAAGGGTTAATGATATGAGTTTCATTTGTAAGAAGACCAGTAGAGGGGGAAATGTCTGTGGCAACATTTTCGCGAATAAGAAGTAGAGGTTCAGATTGCGAGGGTATCGCAGGAGATTTTAAAGGGATAAGTGAAGAAAATGGGACAGAAGTTTCAAGAATTTTGAGAAGGCGAGCTTTTTTGGAGTGTTTGTTGGCATCTTTATCACCATGCGAATAACAATCTAGATAAGAAACAGAGGCAACAATATTGTTATTAAAAGAATAATGTTTCTTACTACCTTATTATTCGCAGACTTTATTTTTCTCGCAACAGCTTTGGAATGTGATTTTTTGGATGAACTAGGGTTTTGAGTTGTAGATTCAATATTAACAGTGTCTTGGATGAAACAGAAACAATATGGGAATTACACAAAAGACAAAATAAACAAGATGATTCGAGTAAAATAAGATCAGTTTCTGCAAAATCAAAAGAAGAAAAGGAAGAAAACTAACCTTGTTGATTCCATGGGAGCAAAGAGAAGTAGTAGCAGGAAGATAGGGAAGATGAAGAAAGTTGCAGACGATGAAGAGTTGCAGAGAATATGAAAGATGAAGACGAAATAAAAGAAGAAGTAAAAGAAGAAAATTATTTCTTCATCAGATCCCTCTTTAAATAGATGAAAGAAGATGACCAGTGTAACCGGTAAATAAAGGAATGATGACACGTGTAGACGGTTACACTAAATTTAAGGAATATGGCCAGTAGAGAGAAAATTTGGGAAGATGGGCAGCTGCAGCATTTTGAAGAACAGTTTCTCATGACATTCTCTTCTTCGTAGAGAAGACATGAGAAGAGGTAAGATGTAAGATCATAATATCGCAAGAAGGACACATTTTCGAAGTTTGATCAACAACACATTGCGAATATCGAGGATGATTTGAAGAATGACGTAACAGATGAAGATGGAAGAAACATGAGAAAAGTATAATGAATCTGCGAACTTTAGAATGCTTGCGAAGATTAACATTAGAACTATTGCGAGAACATCGCAAGTTGGATCCTAAAATAAAGGACAAACTAGCTGTCATCCACTATGTAATTCCCTATATAAAGAGTCGAGTAGGCTTAAGGGAGGTAGAGATCTTTTTCGAGTATTGAGTAAGTCATTAGGAGAGAGAAAGTCCAGAGTTGTTGTGAATTTCTTAGCTTCATTTCTTTATTTTCTTGTAAAATTCGTGAGATTAATCAATAAAGATTGTAATTGTTCATCTAAAAATGATTTGATTGTATAAATTCTTGTGAGGGGTGTAGTGTAGGATTTCCTGCAAATACAAGCTGAATAAAGAAAAGGGGAGACACATCCTCTATAATGCTAGATAAAGAGATATCCGCTACACAGATAGATAAACATTATGAGATGCATCCGCTCTACAGCTGGATAAGATTAGGAGAGAGATAAAGATGAGAGGGTCATCTGCTATACAGCTGGACAAATTACGTGTGATGAGTTGAACCAGTGTTATAAATATCTTGTGCCAGATGGAAAGTGGACTAACAAAGCAACCAATATGCATTTCTCCTCGGATCTCTCCTAATGCTCAGTAGAAACAACGTTTTCTTCGGTTTCAACTGTTGATGATAAACTCTTGAACATCTTAGAAACTTGACAATTAACTTTTCTCCTCATTTTCTTTTTCTTACTTGAAACTTCTTTATAGATGGCCTTATTGAACAAAAATATATTTTTTTTTTATTATTTTTTTGAAACACAAGAATAACAAGACTAATATTTACATGGCCATGAGAGAAGTACTTGGATCTTCGCAACTTGAAATATCTTGGTATCATGAGCTTCAACAACTTACATCTTTTGATTTTCTAAGTCTTCAACTTTGATTTTGAATTTTCTTTTTCTTTTTTCTATTGTTGCTTATAAACCTTAAACATCTTCAACTTTCTTCATAGATTTTTATGTCGCTCCGCTTGTTGATGATGATAAGTTTCTACTGATAGAGAGTAGTAATCCAATAACTAAGACTACATTGTGAGGTTGCTTTGTCTTTCTGGCATTTCTTTTTGACCGAATTGTATTTCCATCATGGATGGTTAGGTCCATCACCGTTACCCTCTAAAAGGTACATGTTATCTCCTGATTGTCAATGATCTCAATGTCTTTTTCTCTAATGTCTCACTAGAATGTTATCCCTAGCAATTCTAATTTCTATCTTTTCGGTGAGAAACAATGTGTAAACTTAGCTAACCGAATACTATGTGACACTAGACGTTTAATAATGCAACTAAAAAGTTTCTCATATACCCCCAAACTGAAATCTAACATTTTCCTCAATGTTCTAAAGATAAAATTAAAAGCATGATCAAGGAGAAACTGTTACCACTTTAAAGGAAATAAGGAGATAAGGAAAGATATTTCCTTGTTGCATGAGCATGGGTTACCTCCCAAGAAGTGCTAAGTTTAAAGTCTTCAGCCAGACATGGGATAAATTAGTCACCACATAAAATCATATAGTAGTATTCGGAACAACTGTGAGTCGTCTGAATTGAAAAGTGCTATGACAAATAGAAAAAACTGCAGCAGACTAAGAAAGTGAACCAACCAAATACACCTTTATCAAGTTTTCTATTTAAGACAACTATATCTAGTTGTGGTTCAGGTTCAGGTTCTATAAAAGTGTCTAGATAAAATATTTTCATGGGATGGATTTCCTCATAGCTAAGATTCAAAAGTTCATGTTTAAGAGTCTGGAAAAACTCAACTAAAAACTTAGAAGCACATAATAATAACCTGAATAATTGTGGATCTTTAAAGTCAATAAGATTTGACTCACACAATTGACCAGAATGAAAGTGGTGGCCATTTTTAAGAAAATGTGTCAATGATTCTAATTTCCTAAAATAATTTGGTTTAGTTCTAAAAACTATATAATGACACATTTCAAATTGAGATACTCCCACATTTGGTAAATAAAATTTTGGTGGGACAACAAAGTCAATTATGGTATCATGGACCACATCAACCGGAGGATGGGTTTCTATCAACTGAGCTTCGTTTTGGACATAATTACGTTCGAGAAAATGTGCATGAAGATAGTCTTTTAATATGGTAGAGGCACATATGTCAAGTCCCAAGTTAGGGGCCTTTACAAGAGTCAAGGGTAAACCATGGGGAAACTGATATTTACCCCCAAACCTAGAGTTGTCAATATCCTTGGATAAACTACTCACAATTTCCTTAATTTCTAAATTATCAGATTTTGGAAAATGGTCTTTTATATCTTCTAGGTTGTAATCATGTGGTTCTATATTTTTATAATCCTCAGCAGAGACTAATATTTCTGAATCGCTAGACTCTAAAATACTAGTCTCGGGATAAACTCTTTCCTCTAAACCATCATCTGCTTCATAATCACAATGATATACTACACCGTCTAAAAAAATTGTATCCCTAGACAAATCCTCATCCTTTTGAATAGGTGAATAATCATTAATATTATTAGGATTTGAACTAGAAACAACATTATCATCATAAGGCTCAATTGGTGTAACAATTTCCTCATTATCATGACTACATATTTCAAACGCTTCATCGACACTATCCTCCTCATCATCATATGAAGATGGTTGAACCTTATCTAATTGACAATTAAGTTCATTTAGAGAAATACTTAAAGTTGTAATTGTTTCCTTCGTATCTAAGTCATGCTTGAGTGACTCTTCATAAAATTGTTCCCTTAGTATGTCTCTCCTATTTAAATTTTCAGTCAACTGCTAGTGAATTTTCTAAAGAAAGAATAGGATTATAAGAATTATTTTGTTGCAACTGTTTCACTAAATCCTCCAAAGACGGAGAACTTGCATTTTGGCCATTATAGTATTGCTCATTTACCCGTTCGTATGACCTGTGCACGTGTGAATAAAAATTGGGATCACCATGGTATGAACCATAACCTTCAGAATAATGATAGTGGTCCCAAGTACTATCTACACTATGGTCATAGTACGGATATTGTCCATTAAGATACTCAGTCGGATAATCATTATATTGGTCTTTATAATATTAGCTCGACATTTGTTTTTTGGTTGCACGTGCAAATGCAAGGTCAACTAAAATTGGTATGCTCAGGTTACCTTAAGCAAAATACACCTACAGTCAAAGACTGGTCAATGGTACTTGTTTAAGGTTTGTGGAATTTCGGCTTGTAACTCCCATAAGGCCCAAGGCACGGGTTCAGCGTACTTTTCCACGGATTTCCTAACGGTTGTCTGATGATGCAATTGGTGTGTGCACGTGTATATATATATTTTTTAAATAAAGAAAATAAAAGGAAAGAATAAAGAAAAATACAAAATTAAAAAGAATCCTAAACTAATTATGTACAAAGATAATAAAATATAAAGAATCGAAACACTTCCTAAAATAATTATTTACAAAAACAAAACAAAATAAAATTTTGGATACTTACCTGTTTAGTGCGCAAATTTTATTCTCACTTTAAATCTCCAGTTATCCTGTACACCAAAAATAAAAAGATACCCAAGTAAAATCTAGAAAAAAATAACATAATAATAAATAAAAGGAAAAAGAATTAACATAATCTGAATTATCCTAATATTTACAAATTTAATAGAAACTAAGAATAACAATTATCATTCCCCGGCAACGGCGCCGAAAACTTGATGGGATTTTAATTGTACCGCAAGTGCACGGCTATCGATTGGATAGTATGCAAGCACGGGTCGTTCCACTGGGACTAACTACTATTACTTTTAATTTCTAATTAAAATAAAATGCTATAAAGGATAATTAAGAGATCAATAATAAGAAAAGGTGATAAAGTAAGAAGATAAGAAAACCCCAAGGCTTAGAATTTCACCACTATTTTGTATACTAGATTATTCAACCAATTCTCTTTAAAATTCTTCACAAAATTGCTCGAGACGATTTAGGACCAATATGTACGCCTCAGATGATATAACGTTAGGATCAATTAAATTTCTCAAAATACTAATAATTCATTCCACTTAAAGGTGCTGATCTCTAAAATAAGAACATAAAACCTTTGATTGAAGCACAAGGACATATGAAAAGAATTATTATCATTACCAAGCAAGAAAATAGGACCAAGAAGAATTATTATTGAAAATGAATTAGAACTCTCTTAATACACATCATAGGGCTTCATCCGCAGCCCTAGTGAAGAGATTATTTCATTACAAAGAAAAATAAAGCGAAAAGAAATAAACTAAAACTATTTGCTCCACTAGACTCCAAAAATTCCCCCTCTTCATGCGTCTTTGACCCCTTTTTATAATCAAGTCTCTGAAATCTTTCCACAATCTTCACATTTAATTAGTATTATATTTATTAAATAAATGGAGTACAATATATGGGTAATATATTGGTTTCCAACTAATGATTTTATTTTATTCCTCCAATAAATGATTGCCTCATTTTTCTTTCCATAGATGAGAGATATTATATTAATCCTCTGAATCTTGTAGTCAAGACAAATTATATTTTCCAAATATGTGAATTATTCCCATTATATGATGTCAACATTAGTGGACCCCAAAAGATATGCTCTTATTTTGAGAATTAACTCCAATTCCAACCGCTCACCCGAGGCATTTGAATTTTCATCCATTTTACGGGCAAAGTACCGTATTTTAGTGCAGCCGAGCTTTATTTATTAAATTCTGCAAAATCAAATAAAATTATTAGTATGTACAAAAATAAGGAACTAATAAATATAAATTTGAGTAGTAAATATGTAAGAATTAAGCACTTATCACTTTCTCTTTAGAAAACACAAACACTAGGTTAGTTAACTAGTTTTTCTTGTCAAGGCATTCATTTAGACTTGAATAACCGAATCCTCTAATTTGATAAGTCTAAGTAAGATCAGAATTAACTTAGTTTCTCTTATCCAGAATCGATTTGGATTTTGGACTAAACAAATGATCCCGTATTTTGTTAAGCCATAAAAAATACATACAAACCAAAATAAATTGATTTGCACAATTATTTTCTTAACCGGAAACAATTGAAACAAACATAGACATTATATCACCGCAATTGCACCGAATTTTGTTAAGTAAAAATACTTGATACCCAACAATAAAGAAGATACCAAACAATAAGCCAACTAAATTGACACAGTTTTTCTTAACCGAAAACAATTGAATCATACACACACATACATTCATACACAATAACGGAACATATCAATTATACCGAAATTTTGTTAAGCAAAAGCAAAATATATGCAACATAAACAGGATTTTCTTAAACAGGAAAATGATTAACTAACAAATTTGTTACCTCAGATTCTGCAGCCTCTACTCCCCATAAAGATATATCATTAAGCACAAGTTCAAGTAAGAGCTCTCCCCCAGTATGTTTTCATCCTCTCGCAAGAACAAAAGAACAACAACAAAAGCAACCTTTACCAGAGAAAGGTTGAAACGGTTTTAATTAATACGTGCCAATAGCAAAAGTTGAAAACTCGAAACACATATGTGTATGCTAAATACTACTCATGTAAACATAAAATGATTCAACATTTGTGACTTTTCACATATGAGTTTCAATCGGAAAACCTAATGATCCTTTTGTTAGAGCACTGCTCGGTCAAACTCGCAAGCATTGATATCTCAAGCTTGTTGTCAAGTTTAGTTGCCAAACTATAAGTCTTGATTTCTAGTCTACTCATAGCTAAGTCTCAGACTATGATAGAAAGTGTAGTTGAGCTCTATACTCTATAGAGATCATCATACAAACTCAAGGAACTGGTGGAACTTCATCGACTAAAATGTATGTGGAGACTTGAACTTATCTATCACTCAAAAGTCTATCTACTCTATCTCCTATCTTGAGACAAAATTCGTATTGCTATATAGACTATGATTATACATATTTGCTATTTCAAGCCCAGTTTATATCGTTTATCTATTTCTCGAAATATGTGTTGGTAAGATTTCGCTTTGGCCAAATTCATCTTTACAAGTGACGAAAGTCATATTAGTTTCAATTACATGAAAATCGCTTTGACGAAAAATAGATTGTGAATAACAACTATATAACGTCCTCTAAGAATGTTTCAATGATTGAAATGAGAGTTTTGAAAGGATATAAACATTGTGTGATAACTCATACATGAGTAATTCCTTATTCTTTGAACCAAAGTATGCGTACTTTGCTGCTCAGGAAAAACGGAACTAAAGTCCGCGTACCAGTACGTGCAATGTCGAAGGTTCACATCTCGTGAATTTATGCTGGAGTTTGTGAACTAAAAACAAACTTATTCCGGGTACTTAAGTCCGCATACTAGTATGCGTACTTAAGTGGGTTAGTTTCTTAAAACGGTTATTCGTGAACTTAAACTTATATAAACTAAGGAATGCATACTTGCAAACCGTGGCTATAAAGTTCATGAATTAATTCAAGTGAATCAAATCGTTTTTGCTTTAATTGTATCTTGTATTCTTCCATTAGATCTAAGCAATTGAACAGCTCTCTAACTAGTTCTCTTGAGTCATTTGAACTAGTTATGGTTAAGATGAATAAGGTTAATATGAAAGTGCTCATATGGCTAACCATTTGGTAAAGTATTGTTGAACCAACTAAGTGTACATGTTTGGGTATGGTTATACAAACCTAAATAAACATTAATTTCATTTGTGTATAACAAGCTAAGTTCGATCTAATGGTTGAAATATATTAGCTTGAATCTAATCAGGTTTTCATCAAACGGTGAATATTGAATGCTTTGTTACTAAAAAAGCGGGGGTCTAATAACCTCAGCCAGTATTTCGATTAGCAATCTGTATGGACAACTCCAAGTTGTTTTCTAGAGAATCAACTAGACTCAATCAATAGAAAATACTCAAGGAGTTATTATCTCAATCTCTCAATACTCAAGCAAATGTGATTCGCGAGTCTAATCAAAGAGAGATAACTTGGATGGTACCAAAGACCAATATCCAAGTGTCAATCAATTTAAATCAACAACCAATAAGGTCGGATATTCTGATTGATTGAACAACGCACAACCTGTATTATTTCAATTATATAACAAAATATAATGCGGAAAAGAAATAACACAGACACCAGAATTTTGTTAACGAGGAAACCGCAAATGCAGAAAAACCCCGGGACCTAGCCCATATTAAACATACAATGTATTAAGCCGCTACAGACACTAGCCTACTCCAAATTAACTTCGGTCTGGACTGTAGTTGAACCCCAATCAATCTCACACTGATCCAAGGTACAGTTATGCTCCTACGCCTCTGTTCCCAGCAAGATATTGCGCACTTGATTCCCTTAGATGATCTCACCCATAACCAAGAGTTTCTACCACCCAAAGTCGAAGACTTTAGCAAACAAATCCGTCTCACACAGAAAAGTCTACAAGATAGATAAATCTGTATCCCACGAATAAACCTATGAGTTTTGTTCCGTATTTTGATAAATCAAGGTGAATAGGAACCAATCAATAAAACCAGACTTATATTCCCGAAGAACAGCTCAGTTTTATCAATCACCTCACAATAGTCTTAATCGATGTAGAGAAAAAATATATTGTGGAATCACAAACGATGAGACAAAGATATTTGTGATTATTTTTATATCTTGCCTATCGGAGATAGAAATCTCAAGCCAATTATTACAATTGTACTCGTACTATAGAAATATCAAGATCAGATCACATAACTACAAGAAAAGTAGTATCGGTCTGGCTTCACAATCCCAATGAAGTCTTTGAGTCGTTAACCTGGTTTAGAAGAAGAAACCAAAGGTTAAAGGAGAATCGACTCTAGCTTAGCAAACTAGTATCACACAGAATATGTGGGGATTAGGTTTCCCAGTTGCTAGAGTTCTCCCTTATATGGTCTTTCAAATCAGGGTTTGCAATCAATGTTAGCTTAGTAACAAAGCATTCAATATTCACTGTTAGATGAAAACCTGATTGGTTACTAGCTAATATCTCTCAACCGTTAGATCGAAAACTTAGCCAAATGATAACTTTCATATCAACCATATTCTTCTTCACCATAACTAGTCCAAATGACTCAAATTAACTTGTTAGAGAGTTGTTCAATTGCTATGAGATCTTATGTACTACACAAGACACAATTGAAGCAAAAATGATATGATTCACTCGAATCAATTCATGAACTATAAAGCCACGGTTTGCAATAACATTCCTTAGATAATTTAAATAAGTTCACGAACATCATTTTTAGACATAACCACTCAAGTTTGCGGACTGGGTTTGCGGAATCAAATTAACCGGTTGGAATTCACAAACTCCAGCATAAATTTTCGGGTTCGAGAACTTCCGTAAGTTCGCGGACTGAAACCGAGCTATAACTCCAGCATAAATTCTCGGGTTCGAGAACTACGCACGTTTGCGGACTGGGTTTACTGCTCAAGTTCCGGTTTTCATTTGATCAACAAAGTTCGCAAACTTCGGTTCAAGTGCTAAGGACTTATATATATATGTGTTACCACAACAATGTTTATATCTTCCAGTGGTTATATTGTCTAAATTCTAATTTCAATCATCGAAACATTCTCAGAGGACATCATATAGTTGTTATTCACAAACTAGTTTTCGTCAGAGCAATTTCCAAAGTGATTGAAACATAACATGACTTTCGTCACTAGGAAAAGATGAACTTGGCTAAAGCTAAATCTTTACCAACACACATTTCGAGAAATAGATAAGCGAGATATACTCAACTCGAAATGTCACATGTGTATATTCTTAGTATATATAGTAAAACGACTTTTATCTCAAGATAGGAGATAGAGTAGATAGACTTTTGAGTGATAGATAAGTTCAAGTCTCCACATACCTTTTAGTCGATGAAAATCCACTGGTTCCTTGAGTAGTCCTTCGTCTTGTATGATGATTTCCATGGAGTTCTTGAGCTCAACTACACTTTCTATCCTAGTCCGAGACCTTAGCTATAGTAGACTAGAAATTAAGAATTTATAGTTTTGATCACTAACATTGACAAACATGCTTGAGATAGCAACGCATGCGAGTTCGACCGAGCAATGCGCTAACAATCTCCCCCTTTTTCAATTTTAGTGGCAAAACTATTAATACATATGGAATACAAAAAATATATAAATAAACTTTGTAGCTCCTATTCCACATGTCTAATCTTCAACAATACTCGAAATCTTCGTCACTTCCAAGTAGTCCAATGATCCCAAAGGTTGTAAGTTTAGCATCTTCGTTGTTGAAAATCCGTAGCTATAACAATGAGAAAATCATCGGTTCTCAATCATTGTTATACAGTGTCATAGTATTATTACACAGTGTCAAAGTCCAATTGGATCACAACTTCAACAACAATACTATGGTGATACTTCACTCCCCCTTAGTCAATACTCCATCTCACATGGAAACCACTCCCCCTTACATAATGATCCGAAAACCATATGTATTTATAGTGTGAACTACATATTAATTCTCCCCCTTTTTGTCAATAAAATTTTGCAAAGGTACATGAACGGGATCCTAATGAAATTTTTGTAAGAGACATTTCATGACCAATGGTAAATGTGTATCATCTTGTTTAGATGCAATCATAAAGCCGAAGTTAAATGCATTCATCAAGGATTTTATAAAGACGCGAGATTTCCCCTCTAATATTCCATAGTCTCACTCCCCACAAAGATTTGGCAATTAAGCACAAGTTCAAAAGAACTCTCCCCCATAATATGTCATTCCCTAAGGAACAACAAGAGCGACCTTAATTTCAAAAAGAAAAGAAGGATTTCTTTAGACTCAATAAATTACATACAAGTATGAATTTGGTATCCAACAAGAAATATTTAATCAAATTAACCAAAGTGAACAAAGATTAATTTGACTAAATATGCTCAACACAAGTAAACTTATGGAGACTTAATAAATCAATTAGATTGATCACAAGAAAACTCGCAAATAATCTAATTGCCATAATCAACCAAACTAATTACAAGAGTAATCAATTTAATTGGCCACACTCGACATAAGATCATTCTATGGAACAATGACTGAGTTAATCATAAAAATAACCATCCTAGCCAATCATGCTCAACATGAGAAAAACTTATGGAGTGTTAACTAAATAACCATGCTAGATGATTGATTTAGTTCAAAATACTCGACGTAAAGTATCTTACGGAACATAACTAAGTTAATCACAAATATAATCAACCTTGGTTGTCTAATGCTCAACATAAGTCACAATACTAAGTCCCACAATAATACACAAAATATAGAACATGGAAGCTCAATTACTGCGGAATTCACAAGAATTCATTCTATGTTTCCATCACCATTTGCACAATGACACACAATAGACATAATCCTTGAATCACAAAAGATTTTAACCTATCTTATATCAAAGATTGACAATATAGGCTTAACTTTTGTGTTTGTCAAAAGTCTATTCATCCTTTTATCAATATTTGCAACGAACGACTTTACTTTTGACAAATATGGGACAACAAAGTTCACGGACGTAAACACACATATCCCATCAAAATATTACAATATATAAAATCATAAAGATTAATCTTTGCAACCATCATCTTCCAAACAAGTTTAGAATTTAAACCAATAAATCTAAAAACAAGAAGATGAAAAATATTGGATATAGCTATGTGTAATAACAATAATGGTTATTCCAAAACACTAGTTATTCTTCTAAACAAAAGAGAAATAATAGAAGATTTACTAGACATTAAGACCTTTGAAGAATTCATTATCGTCCCCGAACTCTTTGTAATCAACAGCCATGGGAACATAAGGCTCATTAAGAAAGGAGTTTATATCGATGAACCTTCTTGGTTGTTGTTGTCGAACTGTGGCCTTCGAATCTCATGAGTCTTATACACAAAAGCCTTTATTTGTTGAATCTCCTTTGCACTGCTTCAACACTTCAAGAACATCAGAAAACTTCTGAGAATTTGAAGGAACATCTATTGGCTTCCTCATATTCATTCTTTTTGTTTTCAAGGTTGGAGGCAATGGAGATTTTTATTTTTCCTTCATGATTGATGGCTTAACAATCACATTACCTTCTTTTTCATCAGAAGACATCATTTTTGGAGCGTCCATAAGCATATGGGTTTATGAGAGGAATTCACAATTAGCTCAACAAGTAGTCTTAAGATAAAGTGAGGTTTTAGAGAAGAAAAAGGAATGTAGGGTTTGAAACCTAAAACAGGTTCGTGGACGATCAACTCTTATCCGTATAAAGAGTATAATTGTCGATAGTACCCTTTCTTCTATTTGATAGACAAAAGGAAAATACTTCTAAGAAAAGAAAAGAAAAACTTTTCCTAAAGCCTGAGAGTTACAAAATCATTATCTCTTTTGATTAGGCACATGAGACAAGATTTTAAGAACAACACAATCAAGTTGCGTTGTGGTGAACTACAATTTGTCCACCAATTTCCTCTTATGAAAAATCCACAGACTACTGTCTATCAAAATGGTTTGACCATACTTTCTTTTCAAATGGTCTTGGTTTTTCCTTGAAAACTAGCTTCTTAGACGAAGATAAAATCTTACATACCTCTGCGGTCT
>JAJJWX010003416.1:0-249050 GCA_023529315.1 Papaver bracteatum | reverse complement strand
GCATGCGGGATCGATTCCAGAGTCATTTCAAAATTTTAATCTTTATTTTTCCTTTGCCTTTTCTCTATTTATCTGTTCTCTCTCGACCTAAAGGCTTAAGAACATGAAAACGAAGATCTCGTCTATTTTTCCACAAGATTAAAATCAATCGTTGGCGTATTATCGGTTAAATGATTTCTAGGTTTTATGTTAATTGAGAATGCACATGCACTCTACTTTTTGATGTTAATATATGAACTGAACGAAATAAATGAAAATTCTGGTCGCTGACCTTTTGCTTTTTGATCCTCGTCGTGGCCAAGGTTTACAAAGAATGAAAATTCTCAATTTGGCTGGAAATGTAACAATTATACCGAAAAATGTACAACCTCCAGTAGTACAGAAACACTTGGTTAGGAAAACACAAAATATAAATACCCATTGCTATTCAGAAAAGGACTTTCTAACCTCACAGTGTTTTGAACGCAAGTATTTCATTGAGAAATCACAACGAAATGGAGGATCATTGACTCAAACATGGAAATAAAACTAATAATTAAACCAACATCTTATTTGATTTTGACAAGATTAAAAGAGTCTAAAAAAGAAATAACTGCTGAGTTACTTGTTGCTATTTCATTGAAAAGGTCTGGTCTAAGAGACAAATTCTTCATATATTCCTTCAATGCGTGTCTTGTGTCTCCTTCGTTCGCTGTCGTCCCCAAAGTTCTTAAAGACAGAAAATTTTCTACGTGACTAGAAATGTAATAGTCATAACCATTACCAAAACTTTCGTCAGGATGTTTTACTTCCTTAAATTCTTTTGAATGCACATTATAGAGCTGGATCACATGACCATTTTGTTTGTTGTACAACCTCCAATAAATAATCACTTGGTTAGAAAAACTCACAATAGCAGTACTAGTAGGAGCAGCAGGATTGTCCAACTCTGATGGAAGAAAGAACTTGATAGTTTCCTTGACCCAAACGAGTTTAACTATATCTTTCAATATATGGACTACAACCCTACCGGTAGAAGAATCAATTTTCTCCATCCTTGAATAACAAAAACATCCTTTGTACTCTAATGGAACAAAATGACCATCATTATAATTCGAAACAAATTCATCATCACACGGTAGTTTAACTATTTGAAACTTCTCATCATGGAGACAAAATGATACCAAAGTTAAGCGTTTATATATTTCTTCTTCTGCTTCATCTTTTTCCAACTCGTAAAAGACAGTCCCACTACAAGAAATGGGTGGTGCACATCTTCTAATAGTGGACGCAAAATAATTGGTTGGACGTTATTTCGGCCATGGGTTTTTGATCTGTCTCCACGGTTTAGTACTACCCAGTGTAATGATGTAATAATCATATTCATCCTTATATTTCATGATGCACAACACCTTATATTCGTTCATCAAGAGGTTGTATCCAAATCGAAATCCGTAGGTACGTGCACCCTCTCTACTCTTCAGACGATACACCATGATTAACTTCTCAAGCCTACTAGGGTTACAAATTGCAAGTGAGAAATAAGACCATTTCCCATCATAAGATTTATGATGTCCACCTAAGCTCCAATAACAAGATAAACCATTATAATGCCCAATCATATACTCGCGACCTACGTAATTGTCTGTTTTATGATAAAAAAGGAGATTGTTAGAATAACCATGTTCTTCTTTCTCCAAATAGTAGCTCTTCTTCTTGTGATAATCTTGGAATGTAAATATGGGAATGGGCTTCTTTTGAGATTCAATAATGTGAAATTTGTTGAATTTTTGTGGATCATTGGTGATTAAGTTGAACCATACCTTTGATACACAACAGAATCTGATCAAAGATTTAACTGGTAATTTGTACAATATTTGTAGAAGTATGTCTTCATTAAAGGAACTATTCTTGACCTTATTCATAGTTGTTGTTATAGTGAGAGTAGGTAGCTGCTACTATATGGATCGGAGGTAGTAATTCGAGCATGTTAAATTTATAGATTATTGGAGGAGCTATCGACCAGAGACTTAGAATTTAAGTCTTTGAGTCCCGTCAAATAAAATTTACAAGTAAAAAATAAAAGTGCTTTATTTATTTTTATATTTTAAGCAATTTCCGATTCCGTATTTACTTAGAACATGTATGACAATTTATTTACGTATACACTCATCAGAATTTTAAAATGGTACATCCGACGCCCTGTCTACAGTTTTGAACGTACTGTACAGTTGAAGTGTATGATTTGTGAGTCCAATTTTATTTATTTTTTTTATAAATGAAAAAACCTTTTCATTAAGGGATTTTCAAGCTTATAATGAGTTTAAGATTGAAAATAAGATAGTACAAAGTGACAAGAACATATCGTAAAAGTACAATACTGAGAAATCCGATAATAGAAAGATAAGGATTACCGAAGTAAGACAAATACAATTACGAATAAGATCTGATTAAATCAGAGGAAAAATGTTTTTTCTCAGATGTAAATCCCAACCATTTAGTTAATTTTTCTCCTTTATAAAGATATGCTCACAAGATATGAGTGATTTTGCTCAAATCTCTTGTAACTAGTGATGAAGTTTCCGTAGTCAAAGACATCATCTTCGTGAAGATGAATATTTCGTCGTTGGAGAGCATCACTGTCGATCTTAGAACCCAACCCAATAAGCAAGATCCGCCATTAAAACGAAGATAAACATGAAAAAAATATATAAAACCACCATAATGGTGTAGATAAGTAGATAACATAATAATAATTAAGATAAAACTATTAACTAACCTAAAAAACAAGAAATAGTGAAGAAAACTGCTCAAATCCGGTCCAAAATAAACCAGATCTGAGCAAAAAAAAGTTGTTCTTGATGTTTTTGTTAAAGAAAAAGGAGTGAGAGAGAGAGGGGAGAGAGCCAAAAATCGTGACCTGTAACAAAAATCGTGACTTGATGGTTATATTATTCGCAAATTAAGCTCATTTTGTTTTTTGAGTTTATGTATGAGTTTAGTATAAATAGAGAAGGCACAGCCGCACAACTCTGACTCCAATACTACAGTTGAATGGCACACGCACAAAGAACCAGGTTACATTATATGCAAACAAAAATACTAATACCTAGTATGAACTGGTCCTGTTGCATATTGTGTATTCACACTAAATACGATAAATGCACCAAAATATTCATGTTGGTATAAGATTGGGAGGTTCAGATATAATTTTGTTTTCGAGATACAATATGAAGTCAATTCGGCAGCAGGTATATGGGATACGGAATATCGTATTGAAGTCGAATTGTGAGTTAGTAGTGAAGTCGAAATTTATTAGAAGTCATTGATCAGAAGTGAAGAACATGCACACATCACTCTTTGATGAATGCAAAGACAAAACCAGATTAATCAAACACTCCGATTGGGCATGAAGTAAAAGGCAATTGCAGTCCATCCTTATCGAGTGATCTCAAAATTGCATGTACATTTAATTGAAATGAGCTTTTGGTTAACCATCCTTATCGAGTGATCAAAAATTCAAGAGTGACAATGATTTTTGTTAATCGTCCTTATCAAAAGATCACAAAACAAAACTGTACAGAAAAGTTCTTAGCAACCGAGCTAAAAGCTCGTGAAAAACATCCTATTATATTTCATTTGGTATAGATTGCGACCCCCTAGGCTAGGACCACAAGCCCTAATATCCCAGTGTTAGCAACAAATCGAAAAATGTCTCATGACTTTAAGATATGCAGGATTTCTCAGCTGGGCTATTTATATCGGCATAGTAAGCTAGAACTAGACGACTGTATATTTATGAGTTAAAGACAAATATAGATGGATCGGCATCTAAAGCTTAGTTTTTAAGGAAAGTGCATCGATTGTGGTGTGGTGTGATCATCATGCATCATTGATTCGGTCATCTTTATTGGTTATTCATCATTGTATTCATTGGAGTTATCAATGTAATTAAAACCTGCCGAAGTTATATTCGGTTATCGATATGAACCATATTGTGTAACAGTGGTTCTATATGAACTGATGGATGGAAAAACTAAAGCAAAACCGCCCCTCACAGTTTTTTTATATTTTTTTTAATTTGTGGATCCCAGCGGGCCCAGCCCTCAAACAACTGTAGGAGATTTTTCTTTTTTTTTATTATTTTTTTTTACTATAATTTTTAAGTCTTCATTAATTTACTAGATTTTCATACAAAGACAACAGTGGTTCTATATGAACCAAAGGAAAGAACTAGAGCAAAACCGCTACTCACAGTTTTTTTTTTTGGTCCAAATGGGCTCAGCTAGAGGTGTAAAAGTCTTGCCCAAGATATCCCTACACACCAAAGTCGCGTGCTTCACGTGCCATGTGCCGTGTCTTTGTCTTGTACAACGATTTAAACGTGTTGTGCCATCTTTGCTTTACTAGTCAAAAGCTAGGCACACAAACGATCACGGGCACGTTAACACGACATAAATAAACGTGCGTCTTGTTAGTGCTAGCACACGTGCTATAAACAATTTGAAATCACTTAATGTATACATTAAGTCGGACATTA
The DNA here is from genome assembly GCA_023529315.1 of Papaver bracteatum. Lineage (NCBI taxonomy): Eukaryota > Viridiplantae > Streptophyta > Magnoliopsida > Ranunculales > Papaveraceae > Papaver > Papaver bracteatum. Next base: position 244,531 of record JAJJWX010003416.1, on the reverse strand, counting down.
TCACAAGAATTTAATTAGACAACATACCATTTGATATTATTTCAAGTAAAATTAATAAGTTTATTCAATAAAAATAAATAGTCCATCAAATATAAAATTGGATTATCGTCATGTAAATTAATGTTCTAGTTAAATATAGATGATGATATTATAACAACGATATTGAAATATATTTTCAAAATATTAAGATATTATATGTGTTGTTATAAATAAGTCAGTATAAAATGTTAAAAACTAGCTAGAATAGTGACTCTTTTGTGAAATATATACAAAAAATGTGATGTATTATGCCTTGTTATATGGTGTACTTGTACATATTATGACGTGCTTTCTTAACGTCTTTGTCTTTGGTCATGCGCCACGTGCTTATCCGTCGCCGCGCGTCTTTGTCTTTGTGCCAATTATTCAAACCGAAAGACGTCTCATTTAACTAACGTGATGTGCCGTCTTTGAGCTAAGTCACGCGTCTTTGAGGCTGGGATGTGCTCAAATTTTAGCGTCTTTGTCTTTAGTCACACTTTCGTCTTGGCACAACCCACTTTACACCTCTAGGCTCAGCCTCTCGGGAGACGTGCATGGGTGGCTTTGTAGGAGATTTTTTTTTTTTGTTATTTACTTTTTCGAATTGCGATAAACTTAACTGTATGTTTAGACATGGGTCGGGGTGTCCCATTATCAAAGACAACATTGGTTCTATATGAACTGATGGAAAAAACCAGAGCAAAACCAGTACTCACAAGTTTTTTTTTTTTGGTCCAAATGGGTCCAGCCCCTCAGGAGACGTGTAGGGGTGGCTTTGTGTGTGGCTGTTTTTTTTTGTTGTTGTTTTTTTTCCGCTCGGTTCATCAAGCATTTTTGCAAAGACAAATCAGCAACAACTCCCAAAATAAAGCACTTTAAATTTTTACTTGTAATGGGTCACTGCATCATCGATCGTTGCTTACATAATCTAGGAACGCTTGCTCTATAAATTCAAGTGAATGGAGTTACTACCTTGAATATACTAGCAGCTAGCTACTCTCACCATATTAACTAGCTAGTATGGATTTCTCAACAGCTACTACATTATTGCTTACAATAGTGCTGCTATCTTTTGCTTCAGTCTACCAATTAATCCAATATAAAAATACGAAGTTAAAATCTAAACAGCCACCGGAGATAGCTGGTTCATGGCCTCTAATCGGTCATCTTCATCTTCTGGGCGGAAATGACCGGCTACTGTTCAGAAGTTTCGGAGACATGGCTGACAAGTATGGCGGAGCTTTCACCATCCGTCTCGGTCGGCGCAGAGCACTGGTAATTAGTAGTTGGGAGATAGCAAAAGAGTGTTTCACTACTAATGATAAAATTTTCATGTCTCGTCCACTTTCAGCGTCCCTTAAGCACATGGGTTACAACAATCTTGTCTTTGGATTCGCACCTTTTGGACCATACTGGCAGGAACTGCGGAAGATAGCCAACCATGAGTTTCTCTCAAACTCTAAAATAGAGTTTATAAAGCATGTTTGGGACTCTGAGATCAAATCATCCGTTCAAGAGCTGTATAACAAGGTCTGTCTGAATAACAAAAACACAGAATCAGAAGCTAGTACTGGTGGCGATGTCATGTCTTCAGTGGATATGAAGCGGTGGTTTCTGAATTTGACGCTAAACATATCATTGAAACTTATTGTTGGGAAACCGTACTTGGGAAGTTGTTCTGCCAGTGATGAGGAAGTGGAGCGAGCTAGGAGGTGTCAAAAGGCAGTGAGAGAGTTTTTTAGGTTGGCTCGGTTTGTGCCATCGGACGGCTTATCTTGTCTTAGGTGGTTAGACATCGGAGGTTATGAGAAAGACATGAAAAAAACTGGACTTGAACTTGATTTAGTCATGCAAGGATGGTTGGAAGAACATAAAATGAAAAAGAAGATATCGTCATCGCCATCGGATGGGCATGAGAAGGTTGCAGTTGAGCAAGACTTCATGGATGTAATGATCTCCCTGCTTGACGATAAACACGTTCACGGGAAGGTATCTGACTCCGTCGATGCTGATACTATCATCAAGTCGACTTGCTTGGTACGTACCCTAGCTAGCTATCTTGAAATTAATTTCTGTTTAAAATCATATACTCACCCAAATGAATTGGACGCCTGCAGACTCTAATCCTAAGAGGAACCGACACAGTCATGGTCGGTTTGCTGTGGGCTCTGAGTTTATTAGTAAACCATCCACACGTAATGGAAAAAGCCGAAGCTGAGTTGAACATGCACGTAGGCAGGGATCGACAAGTTGAAGAGTCCGATATAAAGAAGCTCACGTATCTACAGGCTATTATCAAGGAAACTATGAGACTATACCCACCAGGTCCACTGTCAGCTCCTCGTGAATCCATGGAAGATTGTACTGTTGCTGGCTACAACATTCCTGCGGGAACCCGTTTAATCGTCAATTTATGGAAGATCCAACGTGATCCACAGGTGTGGTCAGACCCAGAAGAATTTCGGCCAGAGAGATTTCTCACAGCTGAGCACCTCAACACTGCCTTTCGGATCTGGCAGAAGAATGTGTCCAGCCAGCTCCTTCTCACTGCAAATTGTGCACTTAACTCTAGCTCGTTTGGTACATGGATTCAAATTTAAGACGCCTTCGGAAGCACCCATAGACATGACTGAGAGTTCAGGGTTAAATAATGTTAAAGGAACCCCATTGGAAGTTCTAATCACCCCAACCCTCTCTTCTAATCTTTATCATTCTGATTAAGAAAAGAGAGAGACGAGCATCAAGTATTTTCCCCGTGGGGAAATCCCGTGTATGTTAATTATATATTGTCATGAGAATCCAAACCCCTAAGTAAACCATAAATAAGATGGCATAAGGTTCTACCTAAATACCACCCACACTTTACCTATGTACCACTCACGGTCTAAAAATACAATAAGTGTTCACCTAATTTAGAGTGGGTAATGAATATCCATCTTCTCCACTACCGCCATAAGACACCAACACCCATTAAGCAATTATCACTGCCACTTATAATAATCACGGTCACCACCGCCCCCTTCAAATTCATATGTACAACTATTCACGGATCTTACTTAGTTTTCAAATTATATCACACAAAATCGGTAAAGCCCTAGCGTTTGTTCCTTTAATGGAATCAAACAAATTGTGTCATAGAGTTTCATTCAATTGGAACCAAATGAAAACTTAATTTGTCTCCATTCAAAACAGAATATGATTGATTAATATAAAGTAAGATTAAACCTTAACTTAATTGCTAAAATAAAATAAAATTCATGATTAAGATTAAGTTTAAAATTACCATTAAAACTAAAACCAAAGCTTAATCTCAATAAGATTAAGATCTTTTATCCTTTTTCTTATTTTGATCAGATATATTAAGATGAGGTTGAATTTAGTTAATCAAACGTGGTGAAGGCGGAAGCGCTGGTTGTTATATTTAGGGAGGAAGGTATGTTTTTATCACCCACTTCAAATTAGGTTGAAAATTATTTATTTTTGTAAAGTGAGTGGTAGTTAGGAAAAACATGGGTGGTATACAGGTAAAACCCAATACGATTGTAATTAGGAAGAGAAATTTTGTCAATTGGCCAAATATGTTTAAAACATGGTTTTAATAGATGAGTAAAAATCGGTATAAGTGAAATGGACAAAAAAAAATAGTAAGAATGAATCTGAATTCATCCTGGCTTAAATTTAAAAAATAGCAAAGGTGAAATTAGACGTATCCTAATGTAAATTAAAAATAAGAAAAAATATCGTTATTGATTAATTGACCAATTTTGTCAATTAGGAACCATGACATTTATTTGTCTCTTCCATTTAAGATATCTTCCCCCTCTTTAATGCCAACAAGCCCAACTGAAAACGCTAACCTTTTTTTGGTTGCTCTCGAATTTTTCGTCTGCGCACGTATTGTTGGTACGTCGCACGTATTATTCGTCCCACGCGTTATAAGATCTGCCATTGGATTTCGTCCATCTCACACTGCTGCCGTCCGATCCAACGAAATTGACATTTATACGTATTCTTTCTTTCTCCTCGATGATTCGTCTTCTTCTCTCTCTCTTTTTTTTTTTGCTCATGGATCTTCTCAAGTAATCTCCCAACAGAAATCTATTGTATAACACAGTATTCTTTGTTGATTACGTTCAACAATTATTTCGATTTATTTCATGTTATTCCTGAAATCGAAATTCGATTGGTTTCATTTTATCCCCCTTATAGGGCAACTTCAATTGAATTAAATCGAGTTTCGGTTAATGATTTCATCACTGAAATCATTTGGTTAGTGTTCAACATTGCAAATCTATCTTAGGAATGAGGTTCAAAATCATTTTCATTGATAATTGCTTTCAGTTTTTATTTTTTTTATTTTAAATTGTTGATTCCCTGTTTTAATTTGAAAACTAGGGGTTTGCAGAATTTGCATTTCGAAGTACTTTTAATTGTAATTAGTTTTAAGCTCTTAGTAATTCTTAATGCATGATTTTTTTAATTGATGTTGGTCAACTGGATAATCCTCAATCTGATCACAGAAACAACAATAGAAGATGGAGAACCTAATTGCAGGGAGGTAAGATTTTCACAATTCTTAAGAATTTATTTCTTATTAAGAATGGCTTAGTGCAACAATGTCAATGATCTTGATCCATATGCCTCTGTCTTTTCAGAATGTTTCCATCTTCAAAATTTTGATTCGACAAGAATTTGATGTGCTTTTAGACTTTAGAGCATAAACGTTGTGTGCAACTAAGAAAGACAATAATACAAAAACCTTTCTTGAATAATATTATTAGCTAGCCATTCGCCCAGGAGGAAATGGAATACAAAGGTATCAGTTTTATTCTAAATATGTATCTCATTATGAATTATTTAGAAAAATAGTACAAACAATTTTGGTCAAATCTGTACCAATTTTAATTTGATGTCTAAAGGAGTGTTCACATGATAATTGATTGTAATGGTTTCCGTATATTTTGTTACATTGTCACCTTCCAATGTGTGTGAATAACATTTAGCTTCAGTTAAGTCAGTCAGTATATTACCTTACAATGAGAATTCTTGATCTTTGCATTTTGTGTACTTAGTCTAATATTTCATTATCTAATATCTGTGTCTTTTGCTTACCAGAGTACAAACAAGTGCATTTCCTTCGTGATCTGAATTGTTTCAATTCTCTTTTTGTGCAGGTTCAACAAGATTCTTACAGTTATGGAGGTACTGCCACTTACAATCAAGGTTGAGACGTTAACTCCATCTTACCGAGTTTCATCTTAGGTACGCAACATTGTCGAGTTTCAATAAGAAAGTGGCGGTACACTTGGGAAGTAAGAAATATAAGGTGGTGCAGTTGAACTTGGAGACTGGATGGTACAAAGTTATTGGTTAGTATAGCGTCTTTGTGCGAAGAAAATTGTAGAATGCCCAGTGTTTGCCGACGTGCAATGCACGTGCACTCTACTTGTTATTATTATGTATTATAATAAAATAAATGACCCGCCTACGTGCATGGTAAATTTATTTGTTCTCATATAATATGTTTATCCAAATTCCATCTGCATAGTAATATTTAGCTTCATCTATTGGATAGTGGTTCACACATGACCTTGCTTTGATCCTACATTAGTTCTTTTCCGTTGTATTTTCTACTTTTACAAAACTCAGCAGGTATCTTCTTAGGCATTATATATTTCTTCCTCCTATACGGTGATATATAAAATGCAATTCCTTTCAAAAATTCAACCTCGTTAAGCACTTGTTCTTCTTGTGTGTGTGATTTTGTTCTTAGAGATACTGAGGTACCTTCGTAACAGTACAAACCTAATGCTTCCAAAGACTAAGCCGCAACAACCAGTACCAAAGGTATACCAAAAATGTACCAACACTGTCAATTTTCATCATTTTGTTATTGGTGGAAAATTACAACGGTAGATTTTAAGGGTAGAAAATTATGGACGATCCTTAGCGCACACACAAATCTATTAATAATAATAAAGTGTTTTCTTTTTCCATTATTAAGAAAAGAAAAATCGTACTAGCTATTTTTGGAATTCAGAACAAAGATAGACAATCGGGTGAACAACACCCGTATACCATTATAATACTACACCCTCCCGTGTAATTGACATGCTTATCACGAGGCAATGTCTTATTCTTTCACCGATGGGACTCTCCATACGCATAAATAAATAGTAGAGAGTACAACACAACTTTAAGCAATGCGTTTGTACGTAATTAAATGGCACCACGAGTACACGTCTTCCATTCATTGGATATCTCTGACAGTGAATTGTAAGAAGACCCTCCTTCATTCATAGCTTGTGTTACCAGTTTTTGAAGTTGTTTTTCCCTACTCCTCAAGCAAAAACCCTTGCGAGTACACTTTCCATTTCCTTCCTCCATTAACAACCTTACTAATCTTTCGACTTCTTCCCTACCCACAACTCCAGTATCACCATCTGCCTTCACTCTGACGGCAACTCCAATCTCTTCCTCAAGCATTGCAGCGTTACTCCGTTGTTCTGCGTATAATGGCCACGCTATTATTGGCACGCCATGGCAAATGCTTTCTAATGTTGAATTCCAACCACAGTGACTTAGAAACCCACCTACGGACGGATGACTAAGTATATCCACTTGTGGGGCCCACGAAGGGATCACCAGGCCTACTCCATTGAGTCTGCTTTGATACTCATGTGGGAGATATTTCCTAGGATTGTTTTCGTCATTACACACACTGAAAAATGAAGCTGAAGCGTCTGTTTCTACTGGTTCCCGAACGACCCATATGAAGCGTTGTCGACTGAGTTCTAAACCCCAGGCTAACTCCATCGTCTGCTCAGGTGATAATGTCCCACCGCTACCAAATGATATAAAGATCACTGAGTCCTGCGGTTGCTGGTCGAGCCATGCCATGATATAAAGTTCATCTTCCCCTAGTTTCGCCAATGGTGGATTAACGAGTGGACCGACTGGATAAACACGTGGAGTACCCATTTGTTGTAGGATTGGATCATTTCGCAATGCGTTGATAGTCTTTGGCTCAAGATCTTGGCTCGTGTTTAAGAGAACCCCATCAGCTAGTGGAAACCGGCTTGCATGGTGTAAGAACCACTTATACCCCTCGATCTTGCGATTCCTGACCGGCTCAACTAGGTCCCTTGGTTGAAGCGGTTTACAGCCAGGGACTTGAATCGGCTCTTTGAGATCAACGAACTCACCTTGCACTTGGCTATCAAGTACTGGCATAAACATCATCAAAGGGAGCAAATCAGCTGCAGGAGTAAAGAAAATATATTTCGGTGTACCCAATTTGTCAGCAATATGAAAACTGTCTGTAGAGAAAAAATCAGCTACGAGAACATTTACAGGTCTAGCGTCCTTTTTCTCGTGAGTGCTAACAATGTAGGATTCGACGTCAGGAAGAGATTCGCGAACAATTACAGAAACACGAGTTTGAATATCTGTCGAATCTGTTATAAAGGGAGAAATGTCTCTCGGCGGAAGGTGATAAACGTGTAGAGATTCGGGGAGAGAATGTGAGATAAGGTATTGAGATTGAGCAGAAGAAGCTTCGGTTAAGTATACGAAAAATGTCACTTGGATGCCATGCAAGTTGCATAAACGCTTAGCTAATTCAAGATGGGGAATGAGATGGCCCATGCCAGGACATGGAAGGATAGCTATGTGAGGAACATTTTTGGGATGATCATGAACATTGTGAATTTTTTTCTCATCTTGGATAATTTCCATGGAGAAGAATGTATATATAAACTTCTTTGTATACTAGAAAATTAGATATACATTCTGGCACTCTGGTGCATGTATTATTTTATAGAGAATTATTATTGAAGTACGTGAGAAGAGGAGTGCATATCACAACAAATGCCAAACAAACATATTGGAAATTTGTACCGTATTAGTTAAGTACACATCAAGCTTTCCTCAAGTACAAATTAACATGTCGTCACAGGTCCATATATAGAGCATGCTGTTCTTTTACGCATATAGAGACAATTTTGCTTTAACACATAATGAATTATTTCTGTAGCAAAGATGAAATTTTTTTGCAAACCGGAGGTAATCAATCGCATCAAGTTTAATGGAGTAATCCATGTTGATTCGTACCAGTTGATAACAAATATATATAGAACATTTAGAAGAAAAGAACAAAGAAAATGAAGGAAGATCGCTCAAAGATATAAGTTGGTGATGTATCAAATCATATCTGACGACGGACCTCAGTGGTCCATTACTGAGCACCCCGTATATTTGTTTTATTTGGCTTTTCCATAGTGAAAGAGTGACCAAATGCAAGCAGAACTCTTTTGAACATCGTGATTATTGGCTGTATAATTTGTTAAGGTATTGCGTGAGCAGTGACGTAGCCACACTTTTCATCAAGTGGCACTAGAAAAAATCCTAGCTGACCGAGCAGCATTCTGCTAGGGGTGTAAATTCTAGCAGGCCAGGCCGCCCAGCCCAAAAACTAAGACAGGCCGAGCAGGGCCAGGCTTAATATTTGCAATCCCGTAAAAAAATTCAGGTTGGGTAAAAGTAGATAATTTGCTACCCAAAATCCGTCCATAGCCCGCTTTTTATAATGGCAGGTCAGATCGGGCCGGACATGCCATTATTTTGAAAATATTCTTTTGTTAAAAAAGTTTAAATTTTCAAATAGATGGTATTAAATTTATTTATTTTTAATACAATATCATTTTCTTTATAACATTGCATATCATAAGTGATATAGTATTATTTTATATTTAAATTACAATGACTCCTTGAGATATTTTTATCAAGATTGAGTCTGACTGTCTAGTTAATTCTCTAGAAAGAAAGTCGGAGTTAGTCCATACAGATTGTTAATCGAAATATTGGGTGTGGTTGTTAGACCTCCTCTTTTTCAATTGGTATCACTGCAGGAAAACACGTTTAAGACCTTACAAGTCCGTGTTTGTAGCGATCTGACTCTTTGGACAGAGGTGATATCTTTATTAACGTACCACCAGTCTTCGATGGCTCTAATTACTTATGGTGGAAAATTGCTATGCGAGCTTTTCTTCAAGAACGTGATTTTTAATCATGGGTATATGTTGTTAATGGCTATGATCCTCCCATTATGGCAGTTGGAGATGTAAACGTTCCCAAAAATATTGGTGAATACATCCCTGCCGAGATACTTGCTGCAAAGCAAAATTTCGACGGTTTGAATGCTATCATACATGCCATTACCCCAATTCTTCAGCACCATGTGTCAAATTGCGCTAAGTCTAAAGAAGCTTGGGATATCTTGGAAACCGTATTCGAAGGTAATACCAGTGAAAAGGAAGCTAGGCTTCAATCCGATTTGGAAAACCTTCGTATGGCAGATGAAGAAACATTTGATGAGTTTAATCACAAAGTATCTGAAATTGTTGATGCATCTTTTGCATTGGGTAAGACTATTCCTGAAAAGGATATTGTGATAAAAATTCTCAGATCGCTGCCATCTAGATACGATTCTAAGAATCATGCCATCGTTGAGGGAAATAACCTTGATAATCTCTCCAGAAATACGCTGGTTGGAAAGCTTAAGATCTTTGATCATGAACATTCGTCCAAATCTAAGGATGTCACGTTCAAATCACTAAAGGACACTAAATTACTTGTTAAAAGTAAGGGAGAATTAATAAAATACCCATGTGGGGAAATGCATTTAATAAAATGCCCACGTTTTTTTAATTATTAATTTAATGCCCATGAATTGACCATTTCCGTCCCGTTTTATAAAAAAAACGGCTAACGGCCGTTAGAGGACAGGTGGCTCTGGATCTGTCGTCTCAAAAGACATTCATGACCCTGGAGCGGTCATGTTCTACAGTGCAAGTGTGCAACCATAACTGAACCGGAACTCAATTCCGAGTCGACAGAGACCTAGTTCAAATATGTTCGTCTTCTTCCCCAATTTCATGAACAAGATTTGACGATAATAAAATTACCCTACCGCTGAGAATAACCATTAGAACACTAAATTATCAAAAGAAAACCCTCAAGTCTTCAATGATTAAGAACCGTCACCGACAGTTGATAAGAAACGGATGATTCATTTGGGTTTAAGCCAAGCTCATGGAGTATTGAAAAAAACTCAATTGAAAAGCTCATGGAGTTACCCAGAACCCATAACTAAAATGAAATGCATAAACAATTAATTCAAAATGAACCAGGACAGAAAATTCCCCAAAAAAATTCCTATATCTTTAAGGTCAAATTCAACCTAAATACGATCAAATAGAAAGAACCCAATCTTACAATAAATCTGAAATTCTATTTATTCTCAACGAAATTACTGATCTTAAAAAAACAATTTAAGTTCTTCATTTACCTTGTGAGAGAGAATAACATAAGCTAAAATTTTCACAAACCGCCAAATAATCTCAAGCCCCTGATTCACCCAATTATTTGACAAAACCCATGTCTTCAACAACTGAATCTCTTCCCTGTCTGTGTTCCAAAACACCAGCGAATTCAATCGATTCTTCCTTATTCTCCTCGACTTCATATAGTGCTCTTGACCCATAAAAATATTTAACCATGGAAAAATAAATAAATCACTTGAACAAAACCTTTCTTTATGGTGATGCCGTCGGTGAATTTTGATTAGGAACAAGTAAAGAAGAAAGAGAGAGAGAATCAAGCACATATCGTAGTTCATCCTAGTGATCCTAGTGAAATGGTGGTGGAGAAGACCCTTCCATACTCTAAAGGAATCAAGCACATACCGTAGTTCATCCTCGAAGGGACCGCAACTTCATGACCTAGCAATAATGGTAATGTCCTGGTACGTATAAGCCATTTAGTCAAAATTCACAATGATTATGCATTATCGGGTCATCGGAGTGGCATAATGATCCTTTCGCATCATATGACCCATTGACAACGTTACAGAGCTATAAATGAGACTTAGGCATCATTTATACTCTTCCGGCTAAGTTATGAAGCGTACTTGGTGCATGGTCCACATATGCACCTTCAACCAAGTACCCCTCCATATATATGTTAGCTTCCAATTTCTACAACTTGGAATTAGGAAGAAAATTGACATGCTTGATTCACTATTCATGGACAATAATTGCGCACAATGATTGCGTACAATGATTGCGCAACACTGCCTTCTCCCTATTGCACAATGATTGTGCTATACTGGTTCCAACTATCGCACAATGATTGTGCGACATTCTCTCTGGTGTATTGAAAAATGATTGTGCAATATTTACTTGGCCATCCCTCTATGGCCTAATGCACCATAATGATGCAACATTGGCTCTAAACCAATGTTGCTCTTAATGTAACAGAAGCTTTGGATGAAGCATCATCTCAGGCCATAGCGCATCTTTTAGCATGATGCATGCTAAAAAATCGGGGTGTTACATTTATTTTAGTTTCACATATGAAAATTATGTCTGGGTTATGAAGATTATTGAGGTAGAGAACATGATCTCTGGTACCGTTACCTAAAAAACTTTGACAGTTCCAACTTAAAATTTTCATAATGAAAAATAAATGGAAATGGAAGATGACACTGGGGTTAATGCTAGGGAAGACTGTAATAAGGTTTTTTCTACTTTAATTTTTTAAATTTTTATTAGTTGGGTATGTTTAGTTTCTAATTTATTGTTATATTTTGAGTATTCTACACACTAGGAAATCTAACCATTCTAGGTTATCGAGTTTAAATCTCATGAGGTTTGTACTTTTAAGTTTTACTCAACTTATATGTTTTTCTTTTATCTGTGACTTGTTCAAGTTTTTGTTGTAACATAATCCAGTTTGGAATGCAGTAGGTAAAGATTGCTACCTATTGTATTGAGCAATTAAGTCGTGATTTTTTTTTGTTATTGTCTTTAACTTACTATACATTTTTTACAACATGCTAAGCATAATGCGCATAACAATGGTGAAAATACATTCACTCCGATGGAGAAGAAGTTAGTTTTTGATAATGTAAGTTACTGAGCTTCATTGTTTTTGAATAAGCGTTCAGATACACTGGCTTCAATGTTTAAACTATATTTCATCACAGGATGTGTCAGATTATGACGATGTTCGATATTGCTTCTCGGATGCTAATATTTTCAGAAAGTGTTGGCAATTCGCTAGTACATAATGACTCTTTTGCAACGCCAATTTGGCGTGTTCATAGGGTTTTAGACACGACAAATATCTTTGGACTTAGTGTGGTTTTAAGTTTGGTGGCATGTCTTAAAGTACTTTACGGCCACGCCTACCTTACATGGCTATTTTTATATGAAATAGAAACACCAGGAACCCATAGGCGTTGCTATAGTGTGTCAAAAAATTAAGTCTTTGTACAACTTGGCGTGGCCATTGGTACCCTATAGACACGCAAAAAAAATAATTGATGTGGCTATTGGTTCCCTATAGACATGCAATTTATATTTAGATGGCCATTGGTTATTCTATGGATACGCAATTTATTCTTGGCGTGGCCATTGGTTATCCTATGGACACACTATTTGTTTTTGGCGTGATTGTTAGAATATGGGCACATAATTGGCAATGAGGTTTAACGTGTCTATACGTGATTGTTAGAATAATTTTAAATTGGCGTGGCCATTGGTTATCCTAGTATGGACACACTATTTGTTTCTGGCACAATTTATGGTTAATGTGGCTATACGTGATTATGGGCATCCAACTCAAAACCAATTGACAATGAATGGAGATGTCCTAAGAGATTATAAACCGTATGATCTTAAATAACCCAACAATATGGGACTAATAATCTCAACGTTGATGTTTATCCTGGCGAATGCAATATTTGGTTCAATCTTGTAGGCCCCATACGTACCGAGCTAAAAAACTCACTCAAAAACGGGGTGAGACAAATAAGTAGGGCCCACATACTTTTAAAGGGACCCCCTGTTAACTCCCCAAGGCGCGGGGCTCACCATCATGTGAGAGACCTGGTTTTTGCTCTGTTTTCTCACACAATTTGTGTAGAATCGTTGATATATTATTTAGTCCGCGAGTTACAACACCAAAGGTGTCACTGTCTATGCACAAAAACTCCAACAAAATAAATTGTTCACAAAAACCCCATTTAACATAAACTGTCTATATTACCCTTCTAGTTTATATCACCTGTAATACCCTGTATTTTTAGTTGCGGTCTCGGGTCGGGTTGTCCCCAAATTAGCTAACCATGTGGTTTAGATTGTTGTTTATTTTCCATAACATAGGTGGTTTGCTTGAATTAGGAAAGCCACAAGTTTGGGTGAGAATATAGTCACCTAGTTAATTTTAATATTTTAATAAAATTAATAGAAAAATGAAAAGACTTAGCATTATCCATTATATATATAGTTTTTTTTTTTATCAAATGAAGAAGAATAATATTAGAGATTAGGAAACTAAAATATAGGGAGTATGGGAAGGATATGAATCTTGATTTTAGAGGAGAATTCTATGGATAATCTAAAGGAGATTGTAGATAATAAAAGGTAGAATGTGAAACCCTTTCTCTTTAGGTGTTTTTCTTTGATGTTTACTTTATATGATTTTGTATTGTAATGATTTAGTAATTTATCCGAATAAATATGTGCCTTTTTTTGATGATCAGGATTTTCTAATTGATATTAAACATGATTGAGTATCTCTTGTTAAAATTTGTGAAGTTTCCAATGTAAATTCACCGTTGAATGTTTGTTTGAAATTGGGTGATAGTTTCTGAATTTATGGACAGTTTCGCCTTGTTGTGATTTTGATATTTTTAGTAAGTCTTAATGGTATTAAAAGGATTTTAGGACTTAATAAAAGTTGTAGATAAATATCTTATCTTTCGGTGTGCATTGGATTGGGTCAATTTCAGATTGGTATGAATTTATCATGAATTGTTTGGTAACAACATGTAATATGCCCATTTTTTAGGTTGTCATTATCAATTCAACATCTTTTGTTTTAACCGTTGGTTTGGTGTTAAATTTGGATATGTTGTTTCTTATGGAGCTATGTATGTTCTGTAGAAGTTTCAGAAAGATCAGATGAATAAATAACCCAAATATGTATGATGCAAAATGGATGCAGTTATCTTGTTTGTAGAAATGCTTGAAAGAAAACTATGTTCTTATGCCATGGTTGCTTGTGTGGTGTATAAAAAAAAGATTTATAAAAGGAAATGAGTTCATGTTTTCCGTTATATGGAATATCTTTTCATGCTAACGGAGGGTAATGATCCCCGAGAGTTAAATGGGTAATGATCCCCATGGGAACTTGTGTTTCCCGACCATCGATGGCGGCTGTCTGTGCCGGTAAACGATAGGTGGTGTACGAACCATTGTTTTCGTACTGTGAATGAAACGGGTAATGATCCCCGAGAGCAAATGGGTATGATCCCCATAGGAACTTTTGTTCCTGACCATCGATGGAGGCTGTCCGTGCCGATAAACGATAGGTGGTGTACGAACCAAGGTTTTCGTACCGTGAACTCATGGCTTGTAGTGACAATATTAATTTGTGATTCATGTGTTGAAATCTAGATTAACTGATTTGTTGGAAGCATATTTGGTGTTGTGAACTCATGTTTTGAAACTTAAAAGGATGGATTTGTTGGAAACATTATTGATGATGTTAATTTGTGTGTTGAATCCTAAATGGATGATTAGTTGACAATAATATTGGTATTGTGAGCTCATGATTTAACAAATAAATTGGATGATATGTTGATGTATTATTGTGAAGTCTTATTTGAAATCTTAGTTAAATGATTTGCTAGAAACAATTGTCGTATTTTGAATTCACGATCGGACAAATGAATTTGATGATTTAGTGAAAATAATATTTGTGAGGTAATGTTGTTGGTTGAATATATTCGTTGAAGTTGCACGGTATTTCTTATCGTATGTTATTCGTTGATAAAATGATATTGTTTCCGCATCTTTATAGAATAGTGGTGAATTTTATTGAGCTATCATCTCACCCCAATTGACATCCTTGCAGATTTATTAGAGTGGCGCAACGAAAGGTAAAAATGAGTAACTTAGCGATTGAATTGTTTTTATTGTATTGCTTGAAATGTAAATCTTAACTGAAATTTTGTTAAAGTGTTTAGTAAATTCAAATGAAACAACTCATGTATATAAAGAATTAATTATGTATAGCATAAAAATAGTTATATGCATAAGTCTCTTTCCGACCCGTAACGCTTCGAGTTCGGATCCCCATATGGGTTTGACCCTGGTCCGGAACTTGGGGTGTTACATCACCCTAATAAAAACAAAAATCAACCCCACCTTTAATTTTTAATTATATTATCACCAACAACAACACACCACCACCGACCACCACTTTCCGCCGACCACCACCAGCAGTAGCACCACCACCACGCCACCACCACCACCGAGGCACCACCACCGTCGCCGCCAATCAATACTGCGACACCACCACCACTGCCGCCAACCACCACCACCGAGCCACCACCACCACCGTCGTCGCCAATCACCACCACGTCACCACCATCACCACTGTCTCCAACCACCGCTGCCACCACCACCGCCAACTACCACCGAACCACCACCACTACCGTCACCAACCAACACCACCGCCGCCAACACCTCCGCGCCACCGCCGCTGCCAACCACCACCGAGCTACCACCACCACTGAAAATCACCACCGCTGTCACCAACCACCACCACCGACGAAGACCACCACCGTCGCCGAGTAACACCACCATTATCACTGACCACCACCACCAACCAGTCGCCACCACCACAAACAATTAATTTCATTGATCAATATTCAACAAAATGAGAAAAAAAATGATTAAACCAAACATAAAAAATGATGAAACCAAAATTGGTTTCATCATTTTCACATATTTTCATTTCACCAACACAAACTTCAATAATGAAACCAAACACACCGACTTCCAAGCCAAGCCGAATAAACAATGAAAAACAATCAGGTGAAGCCAAAATTTGGTTTCATCATAAAAGAAACACAATAAGATGAAACCTACCACCACCGTCAACTGCACCACCCCCATCTCCGCCACAACCACAAGCACCACAACCACCACTACCATTACCTCCTCAACTAAAACAAGTTTAAAAAAAAAAAAAAAACAATCCACCTGTGTCTCACCATCAAATATTGGTTTCATACATATCAATATTCAACAAATAAAAAAATACGATGAAACCTAATTAGGTTTCATCATTTTTCAACATAATGTCATTTCACCAACATAGCTTCAATGATGAAACCAAACCAAAATAAACTAGGCAAAAATCAGGTTGAATAAAACTAGGAAAAAATCAGGTGAAACCAAAATTTGGTTTCATCATAAACTTACTGTTTTCACCAACATAAATTGTTAGAATTTAATGAAGACAATTTTGGTTTCAACATAAATCTGTCATTTCCCCAACACAATATTGATTTCAACGATTAAGATGTATCATAAATCTGTCATTTCCCCAACCAAAACCAACAAAATTTCAAACAAACAAAGATCCCGTATCCAATTCGAAAATCATATCGATAGTAGCACCACATACAGTCACAAAGTTAACTTTACTTCAAAAACACAATATTGAGGGGACTAAAAACCTATTTTTCTGTTGTATATAATGGTTGTGAACAAAATGCTTAGATCTGAATATCGCCACAAAGATATTCTTGCGATAGAAATGACATTTCTGCGATAAGCTCAAATGTTCATATAATATTAACAACACTTATGCGAGAGTGTCGTGAGATTCTTCAATAACATTTGACGAGTGTCACAAAAGGATGATATAATATCTGACGATTGAATAAGAAGAACATGTTTATTCCGCGATGGGAACAAATCTGGCGATGTTGAATATTAAAACTATGGCGATGAGATCGCAGAGTAGATCCGAAATAAGGAGAAAACTTAGCTATCATCCACTATGTAGTTTCCTATATAAAGGGTGCGAATAGATCCAGAAGAGGATGATATGTTTTGGAGAGTTGAGAAAGTCTTGAAGAGAGAGAAACTCCATAAAGAAAGTTGTACTTCTGAGTTTTGATATTTCTTGTAAATCTTTCTGAAAAGTGAATTAATAAAAGTGTTGTTGTTCATCTTCAATTATGAATTAATTTCCATAGATTCTTATCAAGGGTGTAATGTAGGAAATCCTGCAACTACATTTTGGCGCCCGGAACATGGATGAATTGAGGATTATTTGAAGAAAAAAGATATAAATTGACATCGGAAACGAATTTGAAATAATTGGTGAAAGATTTTATACAAGATTTGACAGTTTAATAAGAATTAATGGCTGGAAGAAGAAGAAATAAATCTGAACCACCAACAACTATAAGAAGGAGTAAAAGACTCGCAGGAGAAAGAACAAATGAATTAGGAGAATCTTCAAGAGTAAGAACAAGAAGAAATAGAATAAGGAATGGAGCAGAAAATCAAATTCAATAGCTAAATCAATAAACACCAGTACAAGATAAGGCTGTGGATTATGATAGAGTGAGTGTGCACACTTGGAGATCGGATTCGATGGAAGAAGCAGAAGATCGACAATTACGAAATGAAGAAGGGGAAGAAAGAAATCAAGGAGTAGTTGAAGGACTAATTCAAGGAAGAGGTGAAAATGAAACATCAGATGATTTAAGACAAAGAATATAGGAGGAAAGAAGATTGGAGGCGGAAGAACGCGCAAATTTAACAAGACAAAATCATGAATTAAGAATGGAGAATTTAAGATTACAAAGAAGGAGATCAAGAAGTACTGTTAGGTCAAATTCAAGGTCATTAAGAGAAGAACCTAGACGAAACTCCCCTGTGAGAAATGTTAGAGAAAATATTCTAGAAGAAATGCAACATCCAAATGGAGAACAACGTCATAGAGAGAACGAGATAAATGATGATCGCTATAATCCGCGTGGCGAAGTTTTGGATGACAGACAAAACAATAGAAATCAAGAGGTAGGAAACAATTAAAATGGTGAAGAAAATCGAGAAGAAGGTAGAAGAATATTACATGGGCGAGAGATTCAAAGGAATCGAAGAATAATTGAGGATGAAATTGAGAGGCATTATGCTGAACAAGCACGTTTAGCTTGCGAGAGAGAAAGATTAAGAGAAGAAGTAGAAGAACAAGAATTTCAGGAGGTAGTACGACAGAATAATCATGAAAATCGATAAAGGAGACGTACACAAAATCGCTATAATGATAACATTCAGGAGGAGTATGATAGAATACAAAGGAGAATATAAAGACAGCGAGGAGAAATGAGGAGAAATAAAGAAATTCGCAGAGAAGAAAATAGACATCATAATCAGCTGCGATTCCAAGAAGAAGATGAAAGAGAAAATCGCAGAGAAAGACAAGATGAAGATGAAGAAGAAAATGCACAAAATCTCGCAGGGCAATAAAGACATGAATGCAAAAGAAGAAAAACTTCACTAAAGAGGCCAATGGAGCAAAAATCAGCTGAAAATGAACAAATATTGAGAGAATTAGCAGAAATGCGGGGGATGATAAATAATAGAAAAGAAGGAGGCAGAAGACAACTTGATGAAGAGGAAGCTGCGAGGACTCCTTTTGCTCAGGAAGTACAATTGAGAGGGATTCCCCCCAAATGCAATTTACCCACATTAACCAGTATCTTTGATGGGACCACTTGTGCTGTTCAACATGTCAAAGATTATGTTAGATGTATGCTACAGTGGGAAAATCATGATGCTGTATTGTGCAAGTACTTTGCATCAAGTTTGACCGGAGAGGCTCTGAAATGGTTTGAGGGATTGCCCAAAAATACTATAACTTCTTTTGATCATTTACAAGCTACATTTCTGGGAGCATATATAAGCAACAATTCATCGCGGCCAGGAATTGAAGATGTGTTTGGGATAAAACAGAGGGTTGGCGAGAGTTTGAAACATTTAACCATAAGATGGAAATCAATGTGCAGCGAGATGGAAGGGAGAGTAAATGAAAGATACCTCATTTTATCTTTTATTAATGCAATGTTTGCAACCAATTTACTATACATACAAGTTTTTAGAGTCAAAAATACAATCACAATGACAGAATTGCGAGAGCTGCAAGAAGAATACATTGCTTTGGAGGAGAAACAAAATGAAATGGAATCATACCCAATCGCAAACACTAACTCAATGGCAAAAAATGAAAGTTTACTTCCTAAAGTGATCAACAATGTGGTGAGCACCTCGCAGTCACAACAAGAAAAAGTGGATATTGAAAATCAGCAGAAATTGGTAGCGATGGGCAGTCGGATCAAGAAGAATATGAAAAGGAGAAGAATTATTACAATCGCGGTGGAAATAACAAAATTCAAAGAATTGATCAGCCACAAGAGACATATGGTGGTCAGAGGCAAAACAATTTTAGAGGTCAGCATAATCATAGAATGGTATGGGAAGAAATTAAGATGCCACCTCTAAATACTAGCATAGAAAAAAATTGGGAGGCTATCATTCTGATGGAAAATATACCATCACCATGGAACATGGGGAAAGAACTACATCCAAGCAATCGAAGCCAAGAATTTTGTCCTTACCATCACTTCCATGGTCACACAGTAAATGATTGTAGGAATGTCAAGAGAATAATTTTAAGGATGATTGACCAAGGGAAGTTAAATCACTTTCTAAAAGAACAATCACAGTCTCAGCAATTACCTCCAGCACCAGAAATTCGCAGGGTGAACACTGTAAAAGGGGCAGAAACATTCGTAATTGAAGTTGGGGCTAAAGAAAAGAATTTTTTTTGTAATTCCATCGTACATTCGTACAGAACTATTGAAGATTTTCACGATAATGTTCTAAGAAGAGTCTTCGCGAGGGATACAGATGGAAGAGGGGTAATGAATATCGCGAGAGTCTCGCCATTAGAAGATTGGCAAAAACAAACAATATCTTTCACGGCTCAAGAAGTACCAGAACCTGGCGAGCAGCATGATAATCCATTGGTGGTAAGGCTAGAAATAAATCCAAGACAAGTGGAAGAAGAAGATGAAGAAAATGATGATAAAACTGAAGATTCTTGGGCAATCAACAGAGTTCTAATAGACACAGGGAGTTCAGTTGATATCTTATTCTATCATACCTACAAGACTATGGGTGGAAGAGATGAAGACCTAATACCATCAACCTACAAAATCTATGGTTTTAATGGTACTGCTAATAAGCCAAAAGGGGAGATTACAATGCGAATTCCACTAAAGGGAATATCTTCTACAATCCTCTTATGTGTTGTTGACATTGAGTCACCTTATAATGCTCTGATTGGTAGACCATGGTTGCATGGAATTTTGGGTGTAGCTTCAACTTATCATCAATGTATTAAGTTTCCACATCCCAATGGTGTTGGAGTTATAAAGGGAGATTTGGTTGAGGGGAAGAGGTGCTATGAAATTGATATGGGAACCTGTGAAGAAAGATCTGCGAGGAATAGAAATTGGAAACAAAACATTAAACAGAAACAAAGAGGTGACAAGTTAATGGTTGATGCAATAGAACAGTGAGAATATGAAGTATGGCGAGATAAAAGGAATAGCACATTAACGGTTTATGGCGAGAAGATCGCAAATGGAGAAAGAAAAGAAAAGTGCAGCAAAAAGACAGCGATAGAAAGTAGTAAGTAGAAAGGTAAAATAATGAAATTTGGAGAAATTTATGAATGTCTTGTTTGGAAAAGATGTAACTACAAAGAATATTCTATTTTGAAAAGATCGCAAAATCAAGCAGGAGGAAAGAAAATCAGAAATTTTATCAGAGTTACAATACTCGCAAGAAGCGCGAATAATACTTCGCAGAGATTAATAGAATGGGACGAACCTTTATGGCGTGCACCCTAGTTCGCGAGTACAATCTCACAAGAGGCAAATGTAAGACCTAATAGTGTGTCATATGAGGGGGTATCTCTTGACACGACTCAGCGATAAGGTTATACCGCTGCTGGAACATGAGTCATGCAGATGTTGGGGTTAAAGAAAACCTATCCGGGAGAGAGATCTTGGATTTCCAATTATATAAGGTTATACCATGGTTGGAAGACTGATAATATCTTCCAAGAAGTGCAGAGTATGACCAAGGCGCCGAGGTACACGGTTGACCCAAGGGTGCCCGGGACGGATGCACCTACCCTGGCCATCCTTGGTAAGTCTTGGCTATGATGCACTTGGCCTGAAGAAAACCCCACTTAGGGTGCAGTCTTGTAACTATAAGCCATATAGGCATAAAGGACAAGAGGCTTCGAAAACAACTGGTTGTTGGAAAATCTGGATGGGAGGATCTAGTCTTGTATGGCCTATGTGCCCTCCTTGAAGGGGAAACCAGGGGGGCGATAAGGGCGGCACCCTCCATTAGGGAGATGATAAGTGTCTAAAGACGGCAATGTCATGGGGCTTTATGATCGCGAGAACATTTAGGCATGTCATATTGTCGCGTGACGTAAATTATATAGAGGAAACAAGCCTAAAGAGAAAATTTTAAGGTGAGATCAATGGGTTTTTACATGAAGGTGTAAAGACATCCTGCGATTTTATCGCAAGACGGCAATGTCATAAGAATTAATTCTTGCAAGAGAGTTTATACTTATCATATTGTCGTAGAGATGTTGAAAAAATATGGATAAGACAAGATCAATGGGTCAATACATGCAAATGTAAAGACGTCCTGCGATTTTGTCGCAGAAAGAAAAAATATGGCAAGATAAGACCTTTAATTAGGAAGGAATAATAAGACCATGAGATTACTGCGATAACACTCGCAGATGTTATGAGATTTGCGATTTTACGTATAAATCATACAGTTATGCAGTTGTTGCTGGCGATGCTAATCGCGGATATTGAGGCAAAATTTATTTAATTTACAACTAATATCTAATCTCTACTCAATTTTTTCATATTGCAGATGAATAATAGAGGCAAGTATGGGAATGCATAGAATGATGAAATTATTATTCATCTACCATATGATAAAGAATTATTTTCTAATCCATACAGATGGAAGAAAAAGAAGTTTACAATATTGAAGAAACTCGCAATTGCTTACATGAAGAAGGAAATAATTATCCATGGAAGATAAAATGAAGAAGCAGAATTAGTTAGATTTATCATCATCTTCTTCGGCAGACTTCTCTTCATCGCCAGATTTCTTCTTCTATTCATCATTATTATTATTATCTTCATCCTTATCAGAATTTTCTTCTTCGCCAGACTTCTCTCTTTCACCATCATCAACACTATCTTCATCTTCGCCAAAATCCTCATCTTCACTATCAGAGATAACAAGATTTGGAGTTTCTGCTGGAATCTCTTTTGAAAGATCAGGATATGTATAATGAGAGATATTATGGTCATCACAAACAAATTTAATGAACTTATTGCGAGTAATAACAAGAGATCTGTTAAAATTCGCAGTGGTAGATTTAAATTGTTCCTTCATCCTTGAATACTTTTCATTGCGAGCAACAAGATTATTCGCGAGTTGATGCTTGTCATCTTCAAGTTCTTTAATTCTTTCAAGATATATCTTTTCAGCATCTGCGAGTATATAACAATAAGTTAGGAATTTTCCAAGGAAGAATAGTAACAACAGAAGAAAAACAGAGTAGAACAGTTGAAAACCTTCTCTTTCAGAAATCATGTCTTTGATTAAAGATGCTTGTTCAGTATGAAGACTAACATCTACACCTAAATTGTTTCTGGCATTATCAAGAACCTTTGCAGCCCAAGTAAACTCATCATCGTTACTAATAAGAAGACGAGAATGAACTTGAGTTTCCCTCGCAAAAAAATCCTTATTCTCGTCATTAAGTCTATCCCTTTCAATTTGAACTTCAAGAATGGTATTCTGAAAATTGGAAAAAGTCTCAGATCCTTGTCTAGATATACGATCTTTGTATTTGGAATGATTATTATTCTTAGCTTTTAAAGCTTTAATTTCTACTTTAGAATTATGAAAAAGTTGTTTGAACCTATGGGTAATATTTAAACAAGATCTATAATCAATTTCTAAAAGACGAAACTTAGATTTGAGTTCATCTATGGGAAGATAATTAATATTAGGAAGATTATTCAAGGAATTATTAAGAAGCTCTAGAAGGGTATCATTATCTATAGGTTCAGGAAACGAACGAATGGTTAAAGACTCATCGATAAGACCATAAATGTTTGCGAGAACAACAAACTAAGTAAGAAAGAATTATGAAAAGTAAAAATATGAAAGAAGAAAAGAAAATACCATACCTAAGAGTTGTGTATTGACATTATCAAGATTGGATACTTTAAGCGATTGTTGAGAAAGATCTCTTTCCAATTCTTCATTTTTCTTGCGAAGAATAACAAGTTCAGATTCTAGCTTCTCATTCTTTTCACGAAGAGCAATGTTCTTTTGGAGGGAAGATGCATATCTTTTATCCAAATCAGATATAGCAGCGAAGGAAGCTCTTCCAACCTGCGATGGAATTAAAAGAGTTAAAAATTGATGAATAAGTAAATACACAAACAAAATGAAAAAGTGGAAATATACCAGGATACCAAGCGAATTTAAAAGGCTGGGAGTTAGCGATCTTGAGATTCCTTGGAAAGAATTATTATCAACTAGAAGAGGAGCATCGCAGACTTTAGCGAGGGCCTGTGATATCTTATTTATAGCTTCATCTCCATAATCATTCATAATTCCATTAGTAACATCGCCAAAAATTTTAGATAGCTGAGCCATGGAAGACTCAGAAGGAGAAGAATCCATTATGGAAGGAACGCCATTACCATCATCAAAATTATCATCATTATCTTTATCAATGTCAACATTTAAGTTATTTGAGATGGTTTGAGGAGTTAAAGAAGAAGAATGTTGAGTTTTCATTTTCTTCAAAGGAGGATCGCTAAGTTCTTCACTGCGAGGGGCAGAAGGTTTCCCTTTACGAGAAGTAGAAGATTCCCCTTGCGATCAACTAAAGGTTTCGGTTCCAATGGCTCTAATTCTTCGATCACCTGCGAGCACAGATAAAGATAAGAAATAGGGGCAACAATATATTGTTAAAACTCATAAAAGAGTATTTCTTACTTCATCCGTGAAAGAACTAAGAACCAGGAGAGTGTTGGGTTTTCCAAAAGTCTGGTAGATGAGCTTCATTCTGTCAATCTGGAAAAGATCAAAATAATTAGCGAGGATATAAAAACATGAAGAACATAGTGAATAATAATAATGCAAAAGTTGAGATGATATACTTCTGTATATTTTTCAGGCCAGTTGAAGACCCATGGATGATATTCTTGAAGATTCGCAGGTAACAAGAGAGAACCAGAGATATAATCTCCTTCAACACATAATGGGAAAATGAACCACTTGTCATCGCTAGAGTGGCGAGGGCCGTGATTGGTTTTTGTATGAAAATCAATATCTTGCATGAGAGATTCTTCAACAACGATCTTTTCTTTCTTCAAGAGAACACCCCAGCAAGTGTTATCCCTCTTCATAGGGACTATTTTGTAATTTTTGAAGAAATTTTCCACAGTATAATCTATAGAGACGATGGGAACATCTTTAAATTGAGGGTTCTTCGCAGAATCATGGTAGCGAGATCCTTTTTCAGCACCGCGAGAGGCATATTCAAGCAGTAATCAAATACAATCTCCACCCAATTGATACACCGCTCGTGAGAACATCATTAAAATGTAGTTGCAGGATTTCCTACACTAAACACTTGATAAAAATCTATGGAAATTAAGTCATAATTGAAGATAAACAACAACACTTTTATTAATTCACTTTTCAGAAAGATATACAAGAAATATCAAAACTCAGAAGTACAACTTTATTTATGGAGTTTCTCTCTCTTCAAGACTTTCTCAACTCTCAAAAGTACATCATCATCTTCTGGATCTATACGCACCCTTTATATAAGAAACTACATAGCGGATGATAGCTAAGTTTTCCCCTTATTTCGGATCTACTCTGCGATCTCATCGCCATAGTTTTAATATTCACCATCGCCAGATTTGTTCCCATCGCGGAATAAACATGTTCTTCTCATGTTTCTTCAATCGTCAGATATTATTGCATCCTTTTGTGACACTCGTCAAATGTTATTGAAGAATCTCACGACACTCTCGCAGAAGTGTTGTTAATATTGTAGGAACATTTGAGCTTATCGCAGAAACGTCATTTCCATCGCAAGAATATCGTTGTGGCAATATTCTGGTCGTACATCTTGCCTCTTCTCATGTCTTTTCTGCGAAGAAGATAAGATCATGAGAACTAAAATGCTGCAACTTCTTATCTTTTCACATTGGTCTTTGTTCCGACACATTTCTGTATCTTTAGCCAGCTGTTTCCTCGTAAATTTTCTTCCATCCATTTTTTGACACGTCAATTTAAACCGTTGAGATCTGACCGTTCAGGTCCCCTCGTTGCATTAATTGCATTTATTTTATCGAGAAGTTTCTTCCTCTATAAATACCTCTTTCATTCTTCTCTTTTTCTCTTTTTACTTTCTTCTTCTGTCTTCTTCTCTGCAAATTTACTGTTCTTCCGTAAATTGCGCATCTATTGTTCTTGCAATTTCCTTCTTCTTTTTCAATCTTTTTCTTCATTCCCATACTCTGAAAATGGTTGCTGCTGGTGCTAAAAATTTGAATGCTCTTAACGAGATGCGGGAAAATCTCAGAAGTAAAGGTTTAACCTTGTCCACAATTCCAGGTCAAGATCCTAAATCCGAACTTTCTGTAAAGTTTTTTTCTAATTATTAACTTTCTCGCAATAAAATTATAGTATCGCTAGGTCAACTTGAAGCTGGCCTTCCCATTCCACTTTATGACCCAGAGCTTCCCCTATTCTATCAAATAATTTATCACGAGAAATTTTCACGAGAAGTATATCAATTAGGTGGACATTGTATTAGATTATTGCTTGAATATGCTTCTTGCGGTGCTGGTAAAGGATCGCGCTATCAAGATACTGCGAAGAACCCTGAATTCAAGGATGTTCCAATTATTCCTGCAATGTATACTGTTAACAATTTCTTCATCAACTATGACATAATTCCCATGAAAAGAGATCGCACTTGCTGGGGAGTCCGCTTACAGAAGAAAGATAAGATCGTTGAAGGCAAAGCTGTCATGCTAGATATTGATTTCCACACGAGTACTAACCAAGGTCCCCGCCATTCCAGCGATGACAAATGGTTTATCTTCCCTCTTATTTTATAAGGTCCATATATCTCTGGTTCTCATGTGCTACCTGAGAATCTCGTGGAATATCAACCATGGGTATTCTATTGGCCTGGTGAAGATAAAGAAGTATGTTTTTCTCAACTTTTTGCATAACGAATTATTTTTACTATTCTTCCTCAATTTTCGTATCTTTAAACTTTCGCTGATTATTTCTTTTTACCAGATTGAGAGATTGAAAGCTAAGTATGAGAATCTTAGGCAACCTGAAACTCGTTTAGCTCTTCAATTACTCACAGATGAAGTAAGAAATATTTCTTCATAACTTTCAACAATATATTGTTGCCCCTATTTCTTATCTTTATCTGTGCTCGCAGGTAATTGAATAACTAGAACCATTAGAACCAAAACCCAAGGAAAAACCTTCAACTGATCGCAAGGGGAAATCTACTTCTCCTCCTAAAGGAAAGACTTTTGCCCCTCGCAATGAAGAACCTAGCGATCCTCCTTTGAAGAAAAGGAAAACTAAACATTCTTCTTCTTCAACTCCTCAACCTATCCTAGAAAATTTAAGCGTTGATGTTGAGAAGGATGATGATGATGATTTTAATGATGACAATGACGTTCCTTCTATAAAGGACTCTTCTTCTTCTTAATCTTCAATGACTCAGCTATCTATGCTTTTTGGCGATCCTACACATGGAATCGCGAATGAATATGGAGATGAAGCTCTTAATGAGATATCTCAAGCACTCGCTAAAGTTTGCGATGTTCCGGTTTTAGATGATAACAACTCCCTTCGTGGGATCTCAAGATCGCTGACTCCAAGTTTCTTGAACTCACTTGATATTCTGGTATGTTTTTTCTTGTTTATCTTATTTTTGTATTTATTTCTTGAACTCACTTGTTTATCTTATGTTTTTTCTTATCTTCAACTCCCTTCACAGGTTGGAAGGGCTTCTTTTGCTGTTTCCTCTGACTTGGATAGCAGGCGTATTATTTATGAGAAGAAGACTGCTAATCTTTGCCAAGATAAAGAAAAATTAGAGGCTGAAGTTGCTGAGCTTCGCGGGAAAAATAAGTAGTTGGAAACTGAAGCTTCAATTGATAAGCAAAAAATTTCTGATCTTGATAAAGCTTATCAACAACTCTTTGGTACGATTTACTTCCTTTCTATTTTTACTTCTTCTCACCCTATCGCAGCTTATTCAAGTAACACCTTTTGCAGATGTTTATGGTCTTACTGATGAGGCCACATTCCTCCAATATTTTCCCGAGCCCATAGATGATAACACCCTTCTTGCTCGTCTTAACAATTCTTTAAGTAACTTCTTAGATGACCAAATTAAATCTCTCCCTATAAATGAACTTAGATCCAAATTTGATCTCTTAAAGATTGAGCACAGATTCAATTTAAGTTTACCCAACAGATTTAAGAAGCTTTATCTTAATTCAAAAGAAGAAATCAATAAATTAAGAAAAAAGAATAGTGATCTTATTGACAAGAAGGATCGTGCAGTTAAAAATGGCGCCAAGACTCTTGCGGACTTTCATAAAACTCTTTTTGATACTCAAGTGGAAAGGGATAGACTTATCCGCGATAATAAAGATCTTCTTGCGAGAGAAACTCAAGTTCGCTCTTATCTTATTATTAGTAGCGATGATGAGTTTACTTGGGCTGCAAAGGTTCTTGATAATGCCAAAATCAATTTAGGTGTAGATGTTAGTCTTCATACTGAACAAGCATCTTTAATTAGAGACATGATTTCTGAAAGAGAAGGTTTTCAACTGTTCTACTATGTTTTTCTTCTGTTGTTACTATTCTTCCTTGAAAAATTCCTAACTTGTTGTTATATACTCGCAGATGCTGAAAAGAGATATCTTGAAAGAATTAAAGAACTTGAAGATGACAAGCATCAATTCGCGAATAATCTTGTTGCTCGCAATGAAAAGTATTCAAGGCTGAAGGAACAATTTAAAGCTACCACTGCGAATTTTAACAGATCTCTTGTTATTACTCGCAATAAGTTCATTAAATTGGTTTGTGATGACCATAATATCTCTCATTCTACATATCCTGATCTTTCAAAAGAGATTCCAGTAGAAACTCCAAATCTTGTTATCTCTAATAGTGAAGATGAGGATTTTGGCGAAGATGAAGATAGTGTTGATGATGGTGTAAGAGAGAAGTCTGGCAAAGAAGAAAATTCTGATAAGGATGAAGATAATAATAATAATGATGAAGAGAAGAAGAAGAAATCTGGCGATGAAGAGAAGTCTTCCGAAGAAGATGATGATAAATCTAACTAATTATGCTTCTTCATTTTATCTTCCATGTATAATTATTTCCTTCTTCATGTAAGCAATTGTGAGTTTCTTCAATATTGTAAACTTCTTTTGCTTCCATCTGTATGGATTAGAAAATAATTCTTTATTATATGGCAGATGAATAATAATTTCATCATTCTATGCATTCCCATACTTGCCTCTATTATTCATCTGCAATATGAAAAAATTGAGTAGAGATTAGATATTAGTTGTAAATTAAATAAATTTTGCCTCAATATCCGCGATTAGTATCGCCAGCAACAACTGCATAACTGTATGATTTATACGTAAAATCGCAAATCTCATAACATCTGCGAGTGTTATCGCAGTAATCTCATGGTCTTATTATTCCTTCCTAATTAAAGGTCTTATTTTGCCATATTTTTTCTTTCTGCGACAAAATCGCAGGACGTCTTTACATTTGCATGTATTGACCCATTGATCTTGTCTTATCCATATTTTTTCAACATCTCTACGAAAATATGATAAGTATAAACTCTCTTGCAAGAATTAATTCTTATGACATTGCCGTCTTGCGATGAAATCGCAGGACGTCTTTACACTTTCATGTAAAAACCCATTGATCTCACCTTAAAATTTTATATTTAGGCTTGTTTCCTATGTATAATTTACGTCACGCGACAATATGACATGCCTAAATGTTCTCGCGATCATAAAGCCTCATGACATTGCCGTCTTAAGACACTTATCAGCTCCCTAATGGAGGGTTCCGCCCTTATCGCCCCCCTGGTTGACCCTTCAAGGAGGGCACATCGGCCATACAAGACTAGCTCCTCCCATCCAGATTTTACTATAACCAGTTGTTTTCGTAGCCTCTTGTCCTTTATGCCTATATGGCTTATAGTTACAAGACTGCACCCTAAGTGGGGTTTTCTTCAGGCCAAGTGCATTATATCCAAGACTTTCCAAGGATGGCCAGGGTAGGTTCATCCGTCCCGGGCACCCTTGGCTCAACCATGTACCTCGGCGCCTTGGTCATACTCTGCACTTCTTTAACCCCGGATAGGTTTTCTTTAACCCCAACATCTGCATGACTCAGGTTCCAGCAGCGGTATAACCTTATCGCTGAGTCATGTCAAGAGATACCCCCTCATATGATGCACTATTAGGTCTTGCATTTGCCTCTTGTGAGATTGTACTCGCGAACTAGGGTGCACGCCATAAAGGTTCATCCCATTCTATTAATCTCTGCGAAGTATTATTCGCGCTTCTTGCGAGTATTGTAACTCTGATAAAATTTCTGATTTTCTTTCCTCCTGCATGATTTTGCGATCTTTTCAAAACAGAATATTCTTTGTAGTTACATCTTTTCCAAACAAGACATTCATAAATTTCTCCAAATTTCATTATTTTACCTCTCTACTTACTACTTTCTATCACTATCTTTTTGTTGCACTTTTCTATTCTTTCTCCATTTGCGATCTGCTCGCCAGAAACCGTTAATGTTCTATTCCTTTGATCTAGCCACACTTCATCTTCTCGATGTTCTATTGCATCAACCATTAACTTGTCACCTCTTTGTTTCTGTTTAATATTTTTTTTCCAATTTATATTCCTTGCAGATCTTTCTTCACAGGTTCCCATATCAATTTCATAGCACCTCTTCCCCTCATCCAAATCTCCCTTTATAACTCCAACACCATTGGGATGTGGAAACTTAATACATTGATGATAAGTTGAAGCTACACCCAGAATTCCATGCAACCATGGTCTACCAATCAGAGCATTATAAGGTGACTCAATGTCAACAACACAGAAGAGGATTGTAGAAGATATTCCCTTTAGTGAAATTCACATTGTAATCTACCCTTTTGGCTTATTGGCAGTACCATTAAAACCATAGCTAGATTTTGTAGGTTTATGGTATTAGGTCTTCGTATCTTCCACCCATAGTCTTGTAGGTATGATAGAATAAGATATCAACTTAACTCCCTGTATCCCTCGCGAAGACTCTGCTTTGAACATTATCGTGAAAATCTTCAATAGTTCTGTACGATGGAATTACAAAAAAAATTCTTTGCTTTAGCCCCAACTTCAATTACGAATGTTTCTGCCCCTTTTACAGTGTTCACCCTGCGAATTTCTGGTGCTGGAGGTAATTGCTGAGACTGTGAATGTTCTTTTATAAAGTGATTTAACTTCCCTTGATCAATCATCCTTAAAATTATTCTCTTGACATTCCTACAATCATTTACTGTGTGACCATGGAAGTGATGGTAAGGACAGAATTCTTGGCTTCGATTGCTTGGATGTGGTTCTTTTCCCATGTTCCATGGTGATGGTATATTTTCCATCAGAATGATAGCCTCCCAAATTTTTTCTATGCTAGTATTTAGAGGTGGCATCTTAATTTCTTCCCATACCATTCTATGATTATGCTGACCTCTAAAATTGTTTTGCCTCTGACCACCATATGTCTCTTGTGGCTGATCAATTCTTAGAATTTTGTTATTTCCACCGCGATTGTAATAATTCTTCTCCCTTTCATATTATTCTTGATCCCAACTGCCCATCGCTACCAATTTCTGCTGATTTTCAATCTCCACTTTTTCTTGTTGTGACTGCGAGGTGCTCGCCACATTGTTGATCACTTTAGGAAGTAAACTTCCATTTGTCTCCATTGAGTTAGTGTTTTCGATTGGGTATGATTCCATTTCATTCTATTTCTCCTCCAAAGCAATGTATTCTTCTTGCAGCTCTCGCAACTCTGTCATTGTGATTGTATTTTTGACTCTAAAAACTTGTACGTACAGTAAATTGGTTGCAAACATTGCATTAATAAAAGATAAAATGAGGTATCTTTCATCTACTCTTCCTGCCATCTCGCTGCACATTGACTTCCATCTTATGGTTAAATGTTTCAAACTCTCGCCAACACTCTGTTTTATCCCAAACACATCTTCAATTCCTGGCCGCGATGAATTGTTGCTTATATATGCTCACAGAAATGTAGCTTGTAAATGATCAAAAGAAGTTATAGTATTTTTGGGAAATCCCTCAAACCATTTCAGAGCCTCTCCATTGAAACTTGATGCAAAGTACTTGCACAATACAGCATCATGATTTTTCCACTGTAGCATACATATAACATAAGCTTTGACATGTTGAACATCACAAGTGGTCCCATCAAAGATAATGGTTAATGTGGGTAAATTGCACCTGGGGGGAATCCCTCTCAATTGTACTTCCTGAGCAAAAGGAGTCCTCGCAGATTCCTCTATTGCTTCATCAAGTTGTCTTCTGCCTCCTTCTTTTCTATTATTTATCACCCCTCGCATTTCTGCTAATTCTCTCAATATTTGTAAAATTTTCAGCTAAGTTTTGCCCCATTGGCCTCTTTAGTGCAATTTATCTTCTTCTGCGTTCATGTCTTTCTTGCCCTGCGAGATTTTATGCATCTTCTTCTTCTTCTTCATCTTCATCTTGTCTTTCTCTGCGATTTTCTCTTTCATCTTCTTCTTGGAATCGCAGCTGATTATGTTGTCTATTTTCTTCTCTACGAATTTCTTCATTTTACCTCATTTCTCTTCGATGTCTTTCTATTCTCCTTTGTATTCTATCATACTCCTCCTGAATGTTATCATTATAGCGATTTTGTGTACGTCTCCTTTATCGATTTTCATGATTATTCTGTCGTACTACCTCCTGAAATTCTTGTTCTTCTACTTCTGCTCTTAATCTTTCTCTCTCGCAAGATAAACGTGCTTGTTCAGCATAATGCCTCTCAATTTCATCCTCAATTATTCTTCGATTCCTTTGAATCTCTCGCCCATGTAATATTCTTCTACCTTCTTCTCGATTTTCTTCACCATTTTGATTGTTTCCTACCTCTTGATTTTTATTGTTTCGTCTGTCATCCAAAACATCGCCACGCAGATTATAGCGATCATCATTTATCTCGTTCTCTCTATGACGTTGTTCTCCATTTGGATGTTGCATTTCTTCTAGAATATTTTCTCTAACATTTCTCATAGGGGAGTTTCGTCTTGGTTCTTCTCTTAATGACCTTGAATTTGACCTAACAATACTTCTTGATCTCCTTCTTTGTAATCTTAAATTCTCCATTCTTAATTCATGATTTTGTCTTGTTAAATTTGCGCGTTCTTCCGCCTATAATCTTCTTTCCTCATGTACTCTTTGTCTTAAATCATCTGCTGTTTCATTTTCACCTCTTCCTTGAATTAGTCCTTCAACTACTCCTTGATTTCTTTCTTCCCCTTCTTCATTTCGTAATTCTCGATCTTCTGCTTCTTCCATCGAATCCGATCTCCAAGTGTGCATACTCACTCTATCATAATCCACAGCCCTATCTTGTACTGGTGTTTGTTGATTTGGCTGTTGAATTTGATTTTCTGCTCCATTCCTTATTCTATTTCTTCTTGTTCTTACTCTTGAAGATTCTTCCAATTCATTTGTTCTTTCTCCTACGAGTCTTTTACTCCTTCTTACAGTTGTTGGTGGTTCTGATGTATTTCTTCTTCTTCCAGCCATTAATTATTTAAACTATTAGATCTTGTATAAATTCCTTCACTATTTTTTCAAATTCCTTCCAATTACAATGTTAATTCATATTTTTTTCTTCAAAATATTACTAATTCATCCCTGTTTCGGGCGCCAAAATGTAGTTGCATTATTTCCTACACTACACCCTTGATAAGAATCTATGGAAATTAAGTCATAATTGAAAATGAAAAACAACACTTTTATTAATTCACTTTTCAGAAAGATTTACAAGAAATATCAAAACTCAGAAGTACAACTTTCTTTATGGAGTTTCTCTCTCTTCAAGACTTTCTCAACTCTTAAAAGTACATCATCATCTTCTGGATCTATTCGCACCCCTTATATAGGAAACTACACAGTGGATGACAGCTAAGTTTTCCCCTTATTTCGGATCTACTCTGCGATCTCATCGCCATAGTTTTAATATTCACCATCGCCAGATTTGTTCCCATTTCGGAATAAACATGTTCTTTTCATGTTTCTTCAATCGTCAGATATTATATCATCCTTTTGTGACACTCGTCAAATGTTGTTGAAGAATCTCACGACACTCTCGCAGAAGTGTTGTTAATATTGTAGGAACATTTGAGCTTATCGCAGAAACGTCATTTCCATCGCAAGAATATCGTTGTGGCGATATTCTGGTCCTACATACTTCATTTAATGATAGACATTTACAAAAACTAATAAAAACATCGTAATTGACCTTAGCATAGAACTTCGACTCCCTAGTATCCATAGGTTAAGAACAACTATGTTCTTTGGAAGCTACTCAGGTGCCTCAATATTGTCATGTTTAAAAATATGATGTTGTTATTGTCGTGCAGACTATACGTATCTCACATTATGGAAGCATCCCATACATATATAACCTTCTGACAGATAATTTGGATGAGTCTCAGTATTACGGTAAATAGATGTTGCTTATGTGCCATAATAAATTATATGAAACCAATTATACAACCTTCTGACAGCTTATCGTCGACAAAAACTAGCAAAAATTATATGAAACCAATTTTGGTTCCATCATAAATAGATAAAACCATAATTGGTTTCGTGCAAATGTCTATAAAAATTACAAGAAGTATTATACATTGCTTATGTGCCAAAAGCGTAGATGTTGCCTACGTATTTTCCTAAATGCTAGTACAAGAAACATTAGAATAGGAGAATAACAAAAAATATGGAAACTTAAAAAGTCTATGCAAGATCACAAAATTTTATGTTAAAATGCAGACTTGTTGAACTGCAGTACAGTAAAACTGCATCACTGTTTAGTAAACTCAGTTTAATATTGTGATACAACTCATGGGATTTTGGTAAGATAAAAAAAAATTCAAAGATGATAAAGACACGCACAAGGATGAAAAGAAAAAAAAAAGATGAAACCAAAACTGATTTCATAGAAAATGAAAAAAATCAGATGAAACCAAATTTGGTTTCAACCAAGGTAGTTAATATCGCGTATCGGTATCGTATCGGTCGGGTCCTATACACCTATACAAATGATAATATCTGTTTTTACAGGCGATACATCATTTGATATATAATTTCAAATAATTATAAAACCATAGTAAAAAATAATACGAATCATTCACATATCTCAAATTTTCAAAATTCAAGGTGGTTTATTAGAGCTTCTCCAATGGTCGTTGCGTGTGTTTCATATGTGGCAACACAAATAAGACATCCTCAATCTATTTTTTCTTAAAATTAGGGAGAGAAAAAAATCCATCTCCAACAGTATTGCATGTAACATCTTCTTTTAATTAATATAAATTTTATTTTCGATAATTAAGAATTTATTAGAGCCAAAAATAGTTAGTTAATATATTAAAGTCAAGTCAAATAAGTAAAAGCTGACTAGAATAGTAGACAATGTCAAGGGGAATGTCTAAAACTAGACATTCACCTTGACAATTTCTACCCAAAGTCATCTATACATTGTTTTAAGACATCAGGGTTGGAGAATGATTTTAGAAAAATGGATGTGTATCCTAGGTGGATTTTGACATTTTTCTCCACACACATGCCATTGGATAAGATCCTAGCCAACGTTGTGATTTTTGTCCCATTATGCTAGTAAATCTTTTTTGTTATCCTTCATATTTATCTTTTATATTTCTCTGCCTTGCAATCGAAATATGGTTTCCATCTTATATCCTACCATATAGTCATTGATTTTATATTATAAATATATTAGGGATTTTTACCTTCTCCAATTGACATTATACTTGTCTGTAAAGACTAGATGCATGTTGATGAAAATTTTATTCACGAACCCGATATTATCAGTGTACAAGTAAAACCGAAATATCGGGATGTACCGGCCTGTACAACCGATAATATCATTTCCTCTTTGTATCGCCGCTATTTTCGATATATTATAGGTATTTTTCGGTATCCGATAAAAACCTGTAATATCGGCCTGTACAACCGATATTGACTACCTTGGTTTCAACATAAAATGTCACTAACAAAATATAGTTTCGTCAATACAATCTTTCTTGGTGTAGCAAATGCGGTGTCTGTTACATAAAAGTAATTTAATTGTCCAAAAAAAACTGATATGATTCACTAAGTAACAAGAAATACTTGTCCAAATGCATAATTGTTACGGTACTATCATATCGAGATTACAAAACATATCAATTGTATGGTAATGATTTAGCTATAAGAACTCATGCTCATATTTAACAGACAAAGAAGAAGTCAATAATTATTTTTGCAAATTTTGATTGCATACGACTAACTTCTGGTGAAAGAATTTTTTCCATGCTGAAATCCAAAGATTTCCAAAATTCATAGAACCCAACACAAAAATACCAGCACCTGCAAATCAATACTATTGCAACACCAAAGAACTATGCAAAGGTACAACCAAAAATGAATGTGAAAAATGCAAGAATTGCATGTTAACAACTCTCTCATTCTCTCTCTCAAGGATGTTTTGTAGTTTCAATACATAAATATGGAATCACAACACCAGTCGCCAACTTAAACAGGAACATAAATGATAATGTAAATTTCATCGCTCATCGCGCTATGCATATTAGCAATTCATATGTTGGTGCTATGTAAAACAGGAAAAAAAATTGAAACACCACTACCGCCACCAAACCCGCACTAGCATTACCACTAGTAGTACCACAAACCAGCAAATTTCTTTTGACGACAAAAAATAAAAAAGAAAAAACTAGACAAGACAAGATTGATTCCCATTTTCCTTGCAAACACTCTTTACACATCATATGATCATCAAATGTAATGCCACATGTTTCGAGTTAACAAAGTATGCATTATCTTCAAGTAGTTACAAACAGCATCATACAGCTTCCTCAGTTATAAATTCAGAATTAATAATATACACAGGTATAACCCAAAAGTAGAAGAACCACCAGTATGTATCAATTTTATAAGGACCTACCAAAACATTAGTTACCTCACCAATTGAAACAAAATTTGACATATGTTACCAAATCAATGGTAGAAGTATGACAAAGAAGGATCGTAGCTCTATAACACTGGATTTTCTTTTCATTTTCATGAATAAGAACCCTAATTTAAAATCAAACCAACTTGAAAACAACAAATTCAGATATGAACATCGTAACCGGTTGGTGGCAGCAGATGTGTTGTTGGTGGTGGTGGATATGAAGGAGGAGGAATAGGATGAGGTGTTGGTATCGGATTTGGAAGTGGTAGTGGTTTTATGGTGGTGCGGCGGTAAGAGGTGGTGGTGGTGCGGTGGTAGGAGGTGGTGGTGGTTTTAGGGGAAAGAGGAAAACAAAATGAAATCACGAAAGGAGAAGAAAAATTATGCGCATATATACAGTAAAGGGAAGGTTTGGAAATACATAAAGTAATGAAAACTAAATTTAATAACTTTAAATGGAAATGGAGTTTTTATGTCACTTTTAATCAAATTGTTTTTATTTATTAAAATTAATATGGTTGGATTTTTTTGTTCCACCAATTTGGTCACCTTGGTTTTTTAGAGGTTATTACTCCCTCCGTTCCGATTTACTTGACGTTGTAGAGATTTTCACGGATATTAAGAAATATCAGAGAGAGTAAAATCTTTCCAATAATACCCATATTAATTCATACTTAAAGATTTAAATGGCCTAGTTTTGTGTTTCTAGATTCTAGGAAAGTTATCAATCCCGTAACAATTTACTTGGGATGTACTACCAAATATTCCAAGATTGAGTATATATCCTACATGGGGTATATTTAAAAATTAGAGTAATTATTTTGTGTTGATTACGATGAGTATTAATTCTCTGGTGTGATTCCAAAGCAGAAGTAGATTAGTGAGAATTGGAGAAAAATACTAAAACTATCATCTAATTTGGAACACACAAAAAACCCTAAAATAGCAATTGTAAATTGGAACGGAGGGAGTATTATATTATTTGCACAAGTTTGTAGCGTGCAGGTTCTTTTTATTAGACTAGACTATATTATTTTCATTAAGTTGTCGTTGACTTGAAAAAGATATTCAGTTTACTTTCAGCATTAAAATCCCAAAAGTAAAAAATAATGACCAATGTAAAAAAGATTAATTAGACGTGAAGAACACCTTCATCTCCATGAATCGATACCTAAAAAATGAATCAAAACCTAAATTATGTCGCTTTCAATTTTGGTCATTTTCCTAATTCTTCCATGGCCATTGCTTCTTCCCTATCCAATTTGCCTGTTTTTTGGCCTTGATAGTGAAGCTTACCTTATTGCTTTGGTATATATTTACATGTTCTTATCATGCATTGTTCTTGAATTATACATTTCACTTGTTTGATCGATTACTATATTGGCAAAGAAGATGGCAGACGGTTTTCATCAACGAGCAGAGAATTATTCTTCAAATGATGAGGTTTTTTAATTATTTATTTTGCTGCATCCTTGTTTTTAAGTTTCTGTCAACCATATATAATTGATTTTCATTTCACTGGATTCCTAATTTTCACCCGCACTAGAATGAACTCTTAGCTATGTCCTTATATGTGGAGATTGTCGAAGCGGTATAACAATAATTTTTTCATCTTATCTTCGTAAAGGTTGATCCTGGACTACCTGCCTCCTTGACATGGCAACGAAAACTAAGCAGTGAAGAAGGAAATGTTCCTGTAGAGTTAGTGCCTACATTGCAAGATATCATTCACCTGGTATATGGTCGGTCATCTTTAAAATTTTCATTGCCATGCATTTGTTAGTGAGGGAGGGGAGGTTATGTGGAATCTTGTCGAATCTTATATTTCAAGAAACGATCCACTAAATTCTTCTTTATTCTTGGTATTTTGTGGAATCTTACTTTCCATTTCAATATCTAACTCTGTGTTTTTATTTGTGAAGGCGCCATTAGTTCTTCGGCTCATTCGTAATGCCAAAGAAGAACTATCCAGGGGACATGTACGTTTTTCATCCCAATAAAATTGATTTTCTTGGTTTCATTCGTTGTCTAATCAAAGATGTAGTCGGGCATTCTAATATGTTTCAATTGCTGTATTAGGTGGCCATAATAGATCCTTTCAGCAAGCGTAATGTCACATCTTGTCAAGGTGTTCCATTAGGCGGCATAGGGTATGTTTGAATTCATCCATCGCCATTCAAACAATTTAAGATGTAGCCCACATGCTCTTTATACCTTACACTGTTTTTTCTCTTATGGAACTGAAAAATCAACCTTCAGTTCAGGAAGCATTGGTAGAAGTTACAAAGGGGAGTTTCAACGCTTCCAACTATTCCCAGCTGTATGTGAAGATGAACCTGTTTTAGCGAACCAATTTTCTGTAAGTGCAAACCAACTCTTTTATAGATGCATGTACACATCGACTATCCCACACTGGTATCTTATTTTTGCCTGCCGTTTTCTTTATCAGGTATTTGTTTCACGTTCAAACGGTAAAAGATATTCCTCTGTATTGTGCCCAAAGCCCCCAAATTTATCACAGTAAGCTTTTATGTTGGTCAAGATTTTGTTCCAGTACTGTTGTCTTTTCAACAATATATCTGAGTATTAATTAGGATGTCTAACACATTTTAGATTATGCATATGTAGAGAAACTAGAGATAGCACAACTTCTGGGATTGGGGCATGGGATTGGAACATGGAGGGAGAGGTTTCTACATACCATGCGTTATACCCAAGGGCATGGACTATATATGACGGTAATCTTCATATTTTTATATAAGACCCTTACTTTAGTTATAGTGTCGTAATTTTAAGTTTCTTTGCTCTACTATATACAGGAGAAGCTGATCCTGAACTCAAGATAATCAGCCGTCAGCTTTCACCCTTCATTCCTCACAATTATAAAGAGAGTAGCTTGCCAGTCGCAGTATTTACATTCACGGTGAGTGCCTTCACTCTCTCTGTTTCTGTCTTTCTCCTTTTGAGATCATGTTGCAGCTCAAAATAAGCCAATGTCTAAGAAGCTAACATTTTATCTAGGTATTTAACTCCGGAAACACTGATGCAGATGTTACTCTCTTATTCACATGGGCTGTAAGTTGAAAGCTTTGTTCGATATATACTCCTTCCATGAGTTATCGATACAAATTAATTTGTTGCTTGTACTTCCTTGTTTCTCATGCAGAACTCGGTGGGTGGGAAATCTGGAGATTCTGGTGGACATATTAATATAAAGATGCCGTAAGAACATTCTCCTTGACTTCACTTTCAACACATAATACCTCCGTTTCTTGGGAAAAAAGTAATTTCATCCTTTCATTTTAACTTAAAAATAGGCCAAATTGAAAAAGTGAACGTAACATTTTTCCAGAAACTGAGGGAGTATTTTGGTAGTTCATGTATTTCAGGTATATATATGGGATATATCAGGAGATAGTGCGTATTTGTAATAAGATCTAACTTTAAGTTTGTTATATTTTTAATAGGACTAAAGATGGAGTACGTGGAGTACTTCTACAGCACAAGTAATAAGCTGTCTCTTACAATTCTAGAACGGATTCTAAAATTCATAGTTCATAAATCAATTTACTGATGATAGATATCAAGTTTCATATATATAGGAAGGTGTCAGTGTCACAGGTCCATTTATCCCGATAGGTGTCCGGTTTAATTTTCAAGTACTCTAAATGATGTTTGTTGAAAATTTCCTATATCTGTAAATGCAGCACTGATGACGGCGAACCTCCGGTAACATTTGCAATAGCTGCTGAAGAGAAAACTGGTGTCAAGATCTCAGAGTGTCCTCACTTCGTAATATCTGGAAAGTCCCAAGGTATCACAGCAAAAGAAATGTGGAATCAGATAAAAGAGGTACCACAAATATTCTTAATTTGTGTTCACTGAATTGCATTTAAATCTCTATCCAGATCAGTCAGAAAACATTCTATATATGCATTTCCTTTGGTAGAGCTTGATATGTATTTCCTTTTTTTTCTCTAATAGCATGGAACGTTCAGCAATCTCTCTTTGGATGAGATGTCAACACCTTCAGAGACTGGATCTTCTGTTGGAGCTGCAATATCAGCTTCCGTGACTCTTGCATCTAACACTACCCGAACAGTCACATTTTCATTAGCCTGGGCCTGTCCTGAAGTAAGATTTTCAAGTGGGACTACTTACCTCAGGTGCGACCTAACCCGAAAATTAACCAGGAAATTCTTAATAAAAATATAAAGTGTGACACCGGAAGCTTGACTCGATCTTCACTAGTGCCTGATGCGTGTTAACGAATATTGTGAGCAGGCGGTACACAAGATTTTATGGAAGCCATGGAAATGCATCGGCTAATATTGCACGTGATGCTATACTCGGTAATAAAACTGAAACATGCCATCTTTTTATAGTCTCTTCGAAATGAGTTCAGTTATCTTGATCACTCTACTTTTTTATTAAGGGATATTTTGACTTGGGTGCCCATAAAATAGTACACCTTTGTGTTTGGTGCCTAACTTTGTCCAACTTTGAGTTAGGTGCCCAATGGGTCCCAGTCAAACACAATCAATACGTTGACTGTTACCCACTGGGCACCTAACTCAAAGTTGGACAAAGTTAGGCACCAAACGCAAAGGCGTACCATTTTATGGGCACCTAAGTCAAAATATCCCACACGAGATAGTTACGATTATACCACACTTTGGGGTACCTCAACTTATCAAAAATTCATGAAATTTTTACAGTAAGTTGCTTACATATAGAGAAACAACAAGTCCAAAATTCACTTGATTGTAACTGTTCATCGAAAAGATATACACACTTCAACATGGCTGCTTCCAGCATCTCACACACGGGATATTTTGACTTAGGTGCCCATAAAATGGTATGCCTTTGCGTTTGGTGGCTAACTTTGTCCAACTTTGAGTTAGGTGCCCAATGGGTAACAGTCAACCACAGTAAATACGTTGACTGTGACCCACTGGGCACCTAACTCAAAGTTGGACAAAGTTAGGCACCTAACTCAAAGTTGGACAAAGTTAGGCACCAAACGCAAAGGTATACCATTTTATGGGCACCTAAGTCAAAATATCCCTTTTATTAAAATGCTCTTATTAGTGAAAAAAAAAAAAAAACATAACATCATTCAACTTTGTATGGAGAAATAGAGCATCATCAGTGGGAGAAACAGATAGAAGCATGGCAAAGACCTATTCTTCAAGATAGACGACTTCCTGAATGGTGAGTTTAAAATTATCAAGGAATCCCGCACTTTATATATGCTTTCTTTATATTCGAAAAAATACTGTGCAGGTACCCCGTTACATTATTCAATGAGCTTTACTACCTTAATGCTGGAGGAACAATTTGGACAGGTACTCCCCTTGGCGGATATGATATGCAAGAGACATGGATGGACCTGAATATTTTCATTCTTTTAAATTTAGCATTTCTGTTTTGCAGATGGATCACTTCCCTTGCAGAGTTTAGCAACAGTTGCAAAGACAAAGTTTTCCCTTGATAAGTCAGATACCACAAATTGTAATGATACTTCGGTTGATATCCTTGAAAGGATGAGCTCAGTATTTGAGAAAATACACTTTCCACTCGCATCAAACTCTGCTTTCGGACCAGCTTTGCTTAGAAATGGAGAAGAAAACATTGGCCAATTCCTTTGTCTTGAAGGGATTGAATATTTTATGTGGAACACTTCCGATGTCCATTTTTACTCATCTTTCCCCCTTATAATGCTTTTCCCGAAAATTGAACTCAGCGTTCAAAGAGACTTTGCAGCGGCCGTGATGATGCATGATCCCGAAAGAGTGCAAATGTTACATGACGGGAAATTGTCCCAAAGAAAGACTCTCGGTGCTGTTCCTCATGACCTTGGAATGAAAAATCCATGAAAAATCCATATAATACAAATAGGTTCCAAGTTCTTTCGGTCTAAATGCTTAGCCATCATTTGCACAAGCTGTTTGGCCGTCCGTATAATAATGGCAAATAGGTGGAAATGATTGATTTAAAACTTATGATGCATGGTCAGTTTCAGGGGTGAAATTTGTTCTTTCGGTCTATAGGGTTTCTGAGGAAACTTTTCTTCGTAAATTTCACAAGGCAAAATCTGTATATAATAATGAATTATGGAATGGTTCATACTTCAATTACGACAACAGTGGTAGCATAAATCATTTGCAACAAATCAAACCTAGCTGTTTGACAAAGTCATCGTCAGATCAAATGAACAAATCTATGCTCATGGGATCATTTTAGTTGGTCTATTTTATTTTTTTATTTTTTTCCCATAAAGTCGTGAATTTTGTTTCACCTATTGTTGACGCACACAAAGCGCAAAGTGCACTTGAGAAGGTTTATAATATGAATGTCTTAAAGGTAAAGGAAGGGAAAGGAGGGGCTGTGAATGGAATGCAACCGGATGGGAAAATTGATATGGCAGGAATGCAGTCAAGAGAAATATGGTCTGGGGTCACTTATGCTGTGGCAGCGTCGATGATTCAAGAAGGCCTGGAGGAAATTGGTTTCAAAACTGCAAGTGGTGTCTTTGAAACTTCTTGGTCAAATGAAGGGTTAGGGTGAGTTTTTCTTCGATATGTTCAGAAATATGCAGCATTTAATCTACTCTTCTTGATGAAGCTTAAAATAAAAATGTTTCCTCTCACGTGAATGAAAATTAGATAGTAATTACATGAGTCTGTCACAATTCCAATTAGTTCTATATCTTGGAACTTTGCAATGCAATGTAGTTTAATTTGAAATCAAGAATGGTATCTCAAGCACCAAAACCTATTCAAGGAAGTGGAAAAGATGGGAGGATCTGAAGAGTTCTCAGAACCGAAGAAAGATCATTCGAACTTGCTTACTAGCAATGATGGGTTTTCCAGAGTAGCAAAGCTATTAGAATTGCCTGGAGAGGAAGACACTCGAGGCTATGTTCAACTTCTCTACGATTACACTTTTAGGAGAACTTGATGCCTTTTCATAGTTAGCGTTGGAATATTATAATAATTTGTTACTGTCTAGCTAAGTTATTTAATTCTGAAGTAGGAATACTCCAGAGCAAACTAGAGTTTGCTAAAGTCGATTCTAGTAGCGTGAACTAGTTTTAGATAGGCTACCAAGTTTGTGTATACTTGGAAGTCAAAGTACTGTATACTATGTGTACTTATAGTCCAAGTTGCTGCAGCCTGTATAAATGCAGATGAATATTAATTGTGTGAGAAAGCAAATTCATAAGCTTCAGACAAATAAGTCTTGCTCTACCACTACTATATATATATACTAGTGCCTTCCCCGTGCTTTGCACGTGATTAAATTCATGAGACCATTACAGGTTGATGTTATATTTGATGTACTACAGTGACACCGGCTGATCTCCGACATCCTACATGCAGCATAGCCACATCAACCAGGATTAGTTTGTTCTTCGCTCTCGCTTACAATCTCAAGCATAAAATTCCATAATCGTTAAGGTGGTTGTTTTGATAGTCTC
This sequence comes from Papaver bracteatum, assembly GCA_023529315.1. Classification (NCBI taxonomy): domain Eukaryota; kingdom Viridiplantae; phylum Streptophyta; class Magnoliopsida; order Ranunculales; family Papaveraceae; genus Papaver; species Papaver bracteatum. The sequence continues at coordinate 200,572 of JAJJWX010003416.1, read as the reverse complement.
TTCCTAAGCAGTTGGCTTTTTTATTTACAATGATGATCTCTATGTCAAAAACAAATTTCAGCATGTGGTGGTTCTCAGCATTGGGTAATTGTCTTTCCCACAACGGTTTAAACCCCATTCTAGATTTATACATTCAGTCATCAAGATCAAATTCTGTTTCTTTCCACTTTACTCTGAGAGACAGAAGGAGACATAATAACCCTTCATCACTTGAAGGGATAAAAAGACCGAAGAAGTAATGATGTGGCATCCTTTGTTACCCACTCGTTAGCCATGCGGTGGGAATTAGACGCGGAAGCCAGCAAGCACAAGAGTTAGAAGGTCCGTACACGTGGAAGTTATCAAACAAAAACATTTGTAGGCAACTAATCACCGTAGACAATTGATGGCTAGGGTGTATCAATTTAAGGTGGTTAGGTAATTTTTTATTATTTTGTGTGTTAACGGTTAAGACAGATAAAAATTATGTGGCAAACAAAGATTGATTCAAAAACTTTCTTTTCTCTCTCCCCTTCACTCACTCGGAAACACAGGAGAAAAAAAAACCCGGGAAGATCGAGTTCTGGTCCGCGAATTATAACCCCAAAGGTGTCACCATTCATCCACAAAAAACCCATGAAAACAAAAGTAACACGTGTTTTTGTATTAATTTTTAAAAATTTGGGGTTTTTGTATCAATTTTGTTTACGATGGAATTTTAATTGATCCCAACATTTGAGTGGGTTTTTGTACCACAAGTTTGGTCACCTTGGGTTTTTATGACTAGTTTTGTTTCAATAAAAGAAATTGTTGCTAAACAATTTTTATGATTTCTTATCGGTCCTATGGTTTCACAAAACTATCAGGACTTGTCTTCTTATTGTATTATTAGGTTTTTATGGTGGATTTGCATCACCATCAAGCATGTTATGGAAGAAAACGATCTACTTTTTCAGATATGGAAATCGTTTTTGAAGAAATTAATTTGGGCGTAATACTTCCCTTTTTTTGTAACAATTTGGTTTGAAACCATTATAAGGATATCCAATCCTTCAACGGGCTGCAGAAGTTTAATTCGATTTTCACATCTTGTTTCTTTAAGTTTCAAATGTAAATCATGTACTATATGTGTTGTCATGTTTCTTGATGTAATTGATCATGATCAATCAGAAGGGTGTGTCTATCTGCCACCTCTTCTATGTAATCCTTCAAACCTCAATTTGAATGAGGTAGTCAATAAATAAAATTTAGGGGCTTTTCAATGCCCCTTCTTCCTCAAAAAAAAAAAAAAAAGAAGGAAAAAATGTTGGGAATTGATTTTTGGCATTTCCACACACACCCTTTAAAAATATTTGATTTGATCTCAACCAATTTGGTAAGCACTACGGGCATCTCTTCGTCGGCCCCACATTGTTGTAGCAGTAATCTAGTTTTCTTCTCCTTGTATCATTCTCTTTTTCACAATATCTGAACATGGCTCCTTCATAAGTAACTGCTGATACACTATTATTGCAATATATGAATCAAGAAGAACTGCACAGAAAGAGAAAAAGATAAATTATTCTATCTAGGAAAATTGATAACAATATAGATAGAAAATTTAGAGACAAGGAGATATTTTGGTACAATCATTGTTACAACAACAAAATCGCTTGACTCTGGTCGTGCGATTTTGACCAAAGTCAAGGCGATTAGGTTTACAGATCTTCTCCTGCAACAATGACGAATACCCCTCATGATCCTGGAATTCCTTCCATGGATTCTTCTTCCCCCCCCTACTAACTCAATTCAACCTTCCACTTCTAAGAACCTGAACACCCAGTCCACGGAGACTACTCAAAACCCTAAACGAATTGGAGTGGCGCAGTTGGTAGATCGAGAACTATTCTTCCTAGATCATCGGCTGATTTGTGTTATCGTCCACCAGTATTGATTGATAGAGAACTGATTGCCAGAATTCCTGCACCAGCCTTAGTAAATCATATGGCAGAATGTGAAAAACTCATAGTAGGAGGATTTATTGGTCATCGTCTACCTTACATCCAAGTGAATAAGGCGATAGAGAAAGCGTGGAATCTCAAAGGATAACTAACTATGACGATACATGGAGAAAAAGCCTTCATCCTTAAGTTTTCAACGGAGGAAGATAGAGTTACAACTCTTGAAAATGGCCCTGTGTTCATATCCCACACCCCATTCATAGTAAGAAGCTGGGAACCTTTCATTGAGCAACAACTAGAGAATATTCAAGCTGTGCTAGTTTGGATGACCATCAGGAAAGTACCAGTACATGTCTTCAACCCGATAGGGTTAAGCTTCATAGTTTCTTTTGTATGGAAACCACTGCTACTCGACGGTCCGACACCGGCAAGAACTAGAATGCCTATTGCTCGTGTTTGTGTTGAAAAAAATCCCAAGTCCGTTCTCAAAAAGGAAATCACAGTTGTGTTTGATGATGGATCTAAGTGCATTGTAGATGTTGAATATGCTTGGAAATCATCCCAATGCCCAAGTTGTTCGACCTTTTGTCACTGTGATGTCTCAATCCCCTACCAGCTTCAAAAAAAACCACAAGACCTCCATTCACCAAAACATAAATTCTAGGGAATAAAAAAATTGCTCTTGACCAATAAATTTCTGTTTTTAGAAACACCAAAGTGTCTTAAAAGTTTTAAACAAGAAGTCCCAACTTAAAGAGTCATAAGCTTGTGTAATATCTAGTTTGAGACCTATGTTACCACACCTTCTCTTAATTAATGTTCATCTCATTCACCAATTATGAAGCCAATATAATCTTATCATGTATATATGTATCTTCCTTAGGCTAGCAAAAATTATAGAATGTATTCTTGTAGCAAAAATATAAGAATGTATTCTTGTAGCAAAAATTCTTGTAGCAAAAATTATAGAATGTATTCTTGTAGCAAAAATTCTGGTGATTGCCTTAGGCTAGCACCAAAAAATTTACCAGTCAAAATAAAAATAAAATGTTGAGGAAAACTTGGAAGTCCCGCCTAAGTGGCATGAGCAAGTGGATTTTTTATTTATAACAATGATGCTCTTTATCTCGAAGAAATATATTTTGAGGCATACTCAAATGTTTTGGGGCATACCTAATAGTGCCAAAATAGTGTTATTAGGTAAAAAAATTCATCACCCCTTATCTACCCATTTTTTATAATGGAATAACTACCCTTACATGATTAGATATAATGATAATGATTAACTTGGAATGTTAAGGATTGATAAAATTAAATTATTAGTGGTAAATTAGTAGAGAAATCTGATTTATGTGAGAGAGTTGGGGTATTTGAGAGGAAGAAGAAGAAGAAGTGAGAAAAAAACTTGGGTGTTGGGATTTTAGTGATTAAAACAAATATAAAAGTGGGTGTTGGACTCTACTTATAAAACAAATGTAACATTCAAACACAAATCCAATTAAAACAAATATAAAAGTGTTATACATCCCAAACTAAGAAACACCTTAACTAATTGTTTAAAACACACAAACATATGAAATGAAACCATACTAAATATGTAAGTAAGATGTTTTTTGAAACTACAACCATACGAAATCACTGAAGACCACTACGACGAACCCTTTTACTTTCTTGTTTACCACGAGTGTTAGGTTGAACTTCCTCATCAGTTGGGGTATCATCTCCTCCAATGGTTTCCTTCACCGTGGTACGAACGAAGCAACTTGAACCTTGTCCTTGTTGTCGACCCCTCTTCAATTGCTTAGACCGACTTGGCTCCACCATTCTTTTATTTGTAAGACCCTCCCACTAGACGTAGAGGTTGGTTTGTTCCTTAGTTTACATCGACTCTCCACTACGTATTTTAGTCATCCATTTCTTCAACAATTTCGTACCCTTCATCAACTGATATTTATTTTAAATACAAGTAAATATATTTTCAATACTTTGCAACAACCCAAAAGTATAGAGAGAAGACATTTTCTTACCACATTATCCCATAAAATATTTTTTTCTTCTCCACAAATAAGCATCTCCTTCTGATCTCTCTTAGCCTCCCTATCCTTTTCCTTCGCCATCGTATTCTCATCACGAGCTTGTTGTTGTCTATTTATTATAACTGGATGACTAATACCTTCATACCACTCCATATAATCTTCTTCACATGCATTTACATATTCACCTAAAGGTACACAATCACCTAAAGGTAAGTAGTACTTATTAAGTTCATTCCAATGTCGTACCGTAGGAGTTGGATCGTGTTTTGGGACAAAATAGTTATCAGTGTTCTTTGTTCCTTGAACCATCAAATTGAAATTTTCATTATCCACGTTGGGTACCATTTGGACACAGAAATTTGTCTTAGTATTCTCCGTGGATTATACATTGAGTAGCCGTTAGTATACCAAATTGTTTCATAGTAACCCGAGGACAAAGAGAAATCACGCACGTCGACTTCATTTACATCCACATCATTGGGTACGTCATATGGGTGAAATACCACATTGTTCACCGTCAGATTTTCCATCACCTCTTCACTGACATCTTGGATTACATTACGAACATTCTCTTGGTTGACTTCCGGTAACGATCCCCCTCCATATTTAGCATTTTTGATACCACGGTTTCGTAAATCTAAATGTATTCTACCACGAGGGGTGGAATTTTTAAAATCCTCATCTAGATGTGGATTAGATCTTTTTCCTTTGTTCCTAATGAATGTAAAACAAAGTATTAGCTAAATAGAATAGAATATTGTGTTTTCAAATAAAATAGAACTAAAGAATGAAGTTAACACAACGTTTAGAGTCAATAGACAAAAGATCGGTTACCTGGTATAAATTGCGAAGTAACCGAACCATATACTTAGTTGTTACCAGACTAAAGTTCGGTTACCTGATACAAATTACGAGATAACCGAACTACATATTTCCAAAGTTCGGTTACCAAAAAAAATTATCGACAAAACCGAACTCAGTTTTTCCTTAGAAGAAATGAGTTCGGTTACAAAAGTTTTTTTTACGAGCTCACCGAACTATGTAGTTCGGTTACTAGATATTAGACTACTTCATCGAAAGTGTTCTTATTTCTAGAAGTTCGGTTAGAAAATCTAGGGATTGACCAAAAATCTCCTGGCCGAAATGTTTACTGTAACTACCATTTTCAATGAGTTTTGATGATTTCTCATCGATTTCAACAAAAAACGAATTAAAAGGAATGGGTATGAAGGAAATTACCCGCGGATTTGCATTTTACTCGAATCGGACTTCTTTTTTCTTGTCGGATGCTTGATTTTGTCTCTCGACTTTTCTTGAAGTTGTTTATCAATTTGAAATTGATTTGGGAGATTCGCTATATGTGCGAATCCCGGACTTAATCATGTAATTCTTTGAGTCTGCTTGTAACGCATTATCTATAAACGATTAATTAATCGACGATGAATTTATTTTCGAATCGACGATTAATGATGATGTCTACGAAGAAGTAGAAGAAGAAAAGAAGAGGAAGGGTTTTGTTTTTGAAACTGAAATTAATCAGTTGGGTTATTTAGTGGGTTAGATTAGGAACGTTGATATAAAGTTTCATTCGTAACAATAAAGATAACAAGAGCGTTGTTATAGATTAGTTATTAATCTGAGGCGTAGGTAAACTACACGCACCATCATAGGAGTTGATATATAGCAGCTTGACATTTAGGAGGTTATAAACTCAACGCCTCATTGGTCTTCTCGTGCGTTTGTATATCTTTTTTTTCAGGACACCTTTAAAAGTGGAACATCCAACTCAAAACCAATTGGCAATGAGTGGAGAGGTCCTACATATGAAATTAATCAGTTGGGTTATTTAGTGGGTTAGATTAGTGGGTTATTAGGATTAGTTATAATCTTAATTAGGGTGAGGGCAGATTAGTCTTCTCTAATCTTTAGGACACCCCTTAAAAATATAGAATTAAAGTCTGCGAACATCCAACTCAAAACCAATTGGCAATGAGTGAAGAGGTCCTTACATATTATATTTTAAGTTTATTAAGGGGACATTAACAGTGTGGGACTATTATCCTCAACACGCCCCCTCACGTGTAGCCTTTTTAACGAGGTCTAACTCAAAAAAATTGGACCAACAAATTGGTCAATGACACTTAGTGGAGTTAGTGTAGTGAGTTATTAAGTTAGTTATAATCTTAATTAGTGGAGAGGTCATTATATTTTAAATTAAAGGGACATTCCAACTCAAAACCAATCAGAGTGACTATTATATTATATTTTAAGTTTATTAAGGGGACATTAACAGCTTGGGACTATTATCCTCAACATATAGGGTAGATGTTCATATCATTTAATAGCCCCCCTCCAAAATGGAGTAGTGTCCAAAAAAAAATTAAAAAAAAATTCCAAAACAGGTTTCATCTCGAAAAAGAAAATTCATTTGGTGGGCCTAGCCCATTGAGTAAATTGTCTTTCCAAGATCGGAAGACTAGATGCCAGATGGAGAGAGTTTTCCTTGAGAGCAAATTTCAGCTAAAGCTGTCTTGACTCACTACAAATTGATTTCACCATCAAACAATTTCTCTGTCAATTAAGTTGTCAAACATCTCACTTGTATTAGTTGGGGCATAAAGAAGTTGTTTAGCCGTCAGACTTGCAGATTCACTGACGCAGAATCTAGACCAGGCCAATAATATCAATATATATGATTGTGGTTTTCAAAACACAAAACCCTTCATATTATATATGCTGCTGAACATTAAAGATGAAATCCCATGCCTCATGTTAGATGGTGCATCTTGTAAAATGTCTACTTTGTATCAATCATAGCAGAATAGCAACCACGTATGCTATAGCAAAACTGACAATAATAACATAGGTGCTAAATGAATCAGGTGTTGTTGAACATGATGAACTGAAGCAAGCCGATCTACTTCTTCTCCACCAAATTAATTAGGTCCGATGGAAAATCTGGATCTTCTAGCTGCTCCTCCTTTTGAATATAATCAACTTGTAGTGAGTCTAGAAAGTAAAAAGATTTCTTAAGATCATAGCCTATCGACCCTTCCAGTTTGTCACATTTTTCAATATATAACTCCCGAAGAGATGTCAAAGATTTCAAATCCGGGAGAGACATTAAAACAGGACAATTCAATAAGCACAATGAGCGAAGAGAATTGCTGCTGCTGCTTAGATCATCATCATGAAAAGCTCGAAGGTTATCACAACCATTGATCAGTAGAGAATCAAGATGAGGAGTTTGAAGTATGCCCAGTGGGAAATATGTTAGCTCTGGGGAATTATGAATGTCAATGGCTGTGAGGCAGCTCAGACATCCTCCCCGAGTGGCAGCTAGGATTAAGCTTACTATCCTGTCATCTGTTCCTCCTAAATTCAACTTCCTAAGTGAAGAAAATGAAACAAATGGTATGCTTCTCAATCTCTTGCAGTTCTTGATAACTAGAAACTCAAGGGAAGTGAAAGAAGCTGATGAAGGAGGAGGAGCAACCCATTCTTCGAGATTATCCATATCACGGATTACCAAACGAACTAAACAAGGAAATAGTGTTGTCGTTGTGCTTTCATACTGCCCGTGATAAAACTCCATGCCCAAACACTTGACTGAATGCATTTTAAAGATGTCGAGATCCGTCAGACATGGGAGCAGACCCAGAGATGGAAGCTTCTCACAACTATGGAAATCCTCCAGACGCAATTCCACCAAATTCGGAAGCAGGCAATTTGACGATGACCTCATCCACTTCGGAAGCTTTAAACCTGAGAATCCACTTATTACTAATTCTTTCAAACTAGGATGCGGTTGCAGACCCTCCAACACCTCACCATCATGTAGGAGTCTACTATTTTGTTCACCAACACCAGAGGAACCCCAAACTAGAGATACATGTCGAAGGCTTTGATTTTTCTCCAACTTTGCTGTCGCTGCGTCTTCCTTGCCTTTCACATTCTCCAGATTTCTGATCACTAAAACCTGAAGTGACTCGAGGGATGCCAACTCCTCAATCCCACTATTTTTATCACTGCTTCCTTCTTCCCTCACCATGTAAGACTCTAATGTTTCAAGGGAAGTTAGTATATCTATACCTCTAGGCATTTCATCCCTTTCTCTCCTGTGCGTAAAAATTCTCAATTTCCGCCACTTCTCAATTTGTTTGGGAAGCTCACACTTAGCTCCTAGATGCACTATCTCCAGATTGCAGAGGTTACTCATGCATGATTCCGTCAATTCCTCTATAGAAGTGCCACGCAAATCAAGACATCTTAAGTGTCTCAATTCTCCAAGATCTCTAGGTAATGCATGCAACCTGTCACAACCACAGAATTCCAACGTCCCCATGCTGCTGATAGAAGTGACTGAATCAGGTAACTTTGTAATTGATGTAAATGAAACAAAAAGATACCTTAGATGTCTTAACGATCCAATTTCTTCAGGTAAAGATTCAAATTCACGACAATGATCCATATCCAGCGTCTGCAAATCACCGAGGCTAACAATAGAATCAGGTAGAACTTTAATATCCGAGTATGAGATGTTGATATGCCTCAATTTTTTCAAAGACCCGATTTTACTGATAAGATTGGGAACGTTCTTGCACCGAGACAGTACCAGTGTCTGCAAACTGTAGGAATGACTTAAAGACAGAACATGTTTTGAATCTATTTTACAGTTTGTAATGTTAAGGTACCTCAGATGTATAAATCTAGGGAACGAAGAGGATAAGATTGTATGTCGATCACCGAGTGCACATAATACACGTAAACGCTTATTAAGGAAGAAGCTATTGACATATGGGCATTCCTTTGTCATCAAAGCAACAACTGTTCGCAATTTCCTTGCATTGGATAGCACTTGTGGCAATACAGTCCATGTTTCTTCATCACATACCATTTGCAAATGCTCAAAACAATCATTACCTACATCCTCGAAACTGCCACCCATAATTGGATCAATGTTTCTCCCCTTAATATATTTTCCATCCTTTGGGAAACAGACAACAGTATGAAAAACATTGTTTCAGATGGGAAGGTAAACTACGAACTTCTGAAAATTCTTGATTTCCAGAACTTTCCCTGACAATTGCAAATTCATAAGGTTCAATAACACTCGTTGCAAGATCATGAACAAAATCATGCATCTTACAAGTTCGAACGACACCTAATTCATCCCTCTGTACATCCTGAAAGAATGAGCACCACATCAAATGCTCAAAACAATCATTACCTACATCCTCGAGACTATCTCCAGTGTCAGATGTCAGAAAGATCAATCCTTCTGCCACCCATAATTGGATCAATGTTTCTCGATATATTTTCCATCCTTTGGGAAACAAACTACAGTAGGAAAAACATTGTTTCAGATGGGAAGGTAAACTATCATAGCTCAGTTTTAATATTGATATAATTCTTCTATTTTCTGGTGTATCCCACAAATGATTATTGTTTACGATCGCCAACCAATACCTTTCGTCTCTTTTTAAGGACATTACTCCTCCAAGAGACTTCGCTGCAAGCGGTAAACCATCACATTTTCTCGCAATCTCTTTTCCAATATCTATCATTTTTTCAGTCAGCATTTCTCCACCTTGAGACAATACTTTTTTCTCAATATTAGACCAACTAACATCATTAGACAACTTTTGTAAATCATAAACTATACCCCCAACAACAGATGTAACCATCTGGTTGCGTGTAGTGATTAACATTTTGCTACCTAGGACACCATGGACAAGGATGCTCTTTAGTTTTTCCCAATCTTCATTATCCTCATTCCACAAATCGTCTAGAACTAACAAGTATTTTTTACCAATCAATCTTTTCTTAACCTGACTTGCCAGAACATCAGAATTTGAATAATCACCACATGGACCTCCAGTAATGGACTCTAAGATATTTTTTAAGATCTTATAAACATTGAAATCAACAGATATGCAAACCCACATCTTTAGTTCGAAGTATTTTACTATGGACTCATCATTATAGACCAACTGAGCTAGTGAAGTCTTGCCAAGTCCCCCCATACCCACAATGGATACGGTTGAAATTTTGGCTTGCTGAGAAGAAATGCCTAATGATGATGATGCTGGTAACAACTTGTTAGTTAATAAATTTACCATGTCTAGTTTTGCACCTTCCCTCCCTAGAAGTACTGAATCGTCTCCAATCGACGAGGTTAAACGGTTACGTTGATCCCTAGTTTGATCACCATGAGAGCTACTAGAATTCAACGTATACCTAACATTATCTTCGTTGATTTTATCTAATTTTTCATTGACACCATAAATTTTACGAGCCATCTTGAAATGAAATACGAGCGGATTAGAGGGTGAAACAAAGTTCCGTACCTTGTGTTTGAATTGCCTTCCCATTTCATGACGACGCATGGTTTCATAAGAGAACTCATCCATGACATCATCCGCATCATAAACAACAGCTTTAAGCCTACTCAACCAAAGCCTGACAGTAGCATCACCTACTTGCTTTCTCTCAGCATCAGAAATTAAAGCTTGAATAAACTCCAACATGTCCTTGAGCTTTTTTAAGTCATCTTTTACACCCCATGCAAGAGTAATCTGTTCAGTAATAACAGGTAGTAACTTCTTTATGATTTCAGTCACCCCATCAACAAGATTCTCTTCCAAAGCCATAATGAAATTGGGAAATAAAGATAGATAATGAAGAAATAAGAATTAACAGAGAATTAAATTTTCTTGAGATGAGATATGAAAGTGTTTAAGACTATGAATGTGCAGGTGAAGTAGGTAATTTATTGACTGAAGAATAGATACTCCTCAGTCCTCGTGTCGAGTCATTTTATAATCATTCCCTTCATTTTCACTCTCCTTATTTGACTGATTCCTAAGAGTAACATGACAAACCTATGACATTCCACAAAAAAGAATAATGAATAAAAACATTTAATCAATATACTAGTCCTATTTGAGTACCTAATAATCAACGTACAATGATTTTTGTAGATATAATACTACAAGATTAGTTGGTAACACCTAATAATCAACAATACTGCTGATGCACAGAGCAAATTATTGAGACAAGGACCAAAGAAATTAGTGATTTCTAGTATTATTTAATGTATGAACTATAGAGTTGATGAACAAGAGGTTTTCATGTAATCACTGCTAAAAAAAACATTTCAATTAAACAAGACTAAGACCTAAAAAGAAAAAAGAATTTGTAGTTAAATCAAATTGGTGATTACTTACATTATGTTATCCTCACTGCATAAAGGCTCCTCCATTGCTGATTTTGCTTCCTCAAAATTCTGTAATCAAATCAAAACCTAGTGAACCAAATCAGATCTTTATACAAATACTGGCAATTTCAAACTTAATGGTAACCCAGCCCACAAACCTTTTGGAAGAATGCCATTAACTTTGTCAACATGGTTTCACCCACCTTTGAGAAAGCCAAAGAGTGCTGATTTCTGACCATTCGCAGAAACAAAAAACAAAAACAAAAAACTTCTGAGACCTGAGTGCTGAGTGACAGAGATATTCAGCCAATTTAGCAGGAAGCACAACATCTGCCCCTTCACAAACAGCCGTCCCAATCAACATAACAAGAAATAAGCAAAGCTCCAAGACTTCCAAACATACTAAATAATCGATTCAAAAAATTCTTACATATCAATCCGCATAACAAAAACATGCTAAGAAATCTATCACCAACTTACAAAAAGGATAGCACAAAATTCCTATTTTTTACTCTTCTTTATTGCTTAAATCAAGCAGTTACATCTAGTTTTTCTGGGTGGAGTTGTAGTTGTATAAGCGACTGATCAGTTATCAGCAGCAAAAAATGCAAGCTCAAATTAAAATCAACAGAGATCAGGATTCATAACCATCTGACCCCTCCTGCAGAATAAAAAATGAAGTAAAGAGCAACTAATTTTCTCTTGTCAGTAAGTAGCTTTGTTTCGGTACTGCTGTCATGAGTCTGTAAACGAGACTTAATTTATCGTCATCTTGAGGTCTTGTCTTGTGTCCTCAGATACCAGCACCACAAAAGTAAATCCATAGAAACACCTGTGAACTGTTTCTTAACCTCTGTTCAATGGGCAAGTCTAAACTGATCCCAGCTACACTGTGTTATCAACGGTTTCATCACCCACTGCTCAAATTATAATGAATCAAGGCTGACAAAATGTCGACCCATGTATCGGGCAAACCAGGTAGGCACCAATGCATACAGTCTTGACCCCAGACTGCGACTGCATCTTTCTTCCCCAACCAAATTGCTGGATGGGCGTCTGCCCTGAACTCACTCAAGTGAGTCAGAGCTAGCAACTGGATATCTGTGCCTTGCAGTGCGTCCTCGATCAAACTGTTCACTTGTCTTACTTCTTTATTCACACCATTGTTGCTGGGGCTAAACCAAATATCAAGCTGTCTAGTAATCAGTCACATGTTTTTTCTGAAGTGATAAACTAATAAACAGTAGAACCAGAGAAGAAGAAGAAAAAGAGATCCGTTAAAACACAAAAGAGTCTAGGGATCAAGAGATCAAATATCATACCTGACTTTCTTCAAAAGGATTGTCGAATAAGCAACTCCCATTTTGATTCCAGTCTCCACCATAGAAATGCCTAGGTGACTGTAAACGCCAGAACTTGAGGGTTGCAAGAGGAACTTCCCTTTGTATGTAAGATACCATACTCTCAAGTACGACTTTAAGACCACTTCGTATTCCCAAGGGGGGAACTATCGGTTTTCCATCCCTATAAAAGACGAGAGGAGTCTCTTTTGGAAACTTATCATATCCCCACCTATTCGAACAATAATCAAAACGTCATGGTTATAAACAGTCTTTGGTAGGAAGTGATTATTGATTAAACTCATACATCTGAAGCTAATGGGACCTCACCAAAGAGAATCAGCAGGGGTCCTATATAAGATATGGTAACATGGGAACTACTGAAGACACAAACTGATAGAGTTTAAGGATAACATCTCAAACGATTTCTGGTGTCCTGTGTCGACAATCATACTAGTGATTTAGCAAAAACAAGGGACTAGAGAGCATTTCTTACCAGTGCCCAGTATTGAACACCAGGACATCATAGAATTTTGTGACATCAGCCCACTTATCTGATGGAACATCCACATCCACGCGGTATACCCCCTTTAGTCCAGGATATTTCGACTGATCCAACTGTGGTATTGGCTGAAACCTTTATATAATCAGTCATAAGCATGTGAGACATCTCATTTACTTTACATAAAAAGAAATGGACATGAAAAAAGCACTTTCAGATACAATCATGTCAAGAAGAAGATACTAAGCCTCTTAAAACAAGTGATTAACACTTTTGTCAGTAGATTCATTAAACCCCTGCAACAACAGGTATAATTCTCCGTGTCTATTGTGCACTAATCACATAACAACATTCACAAATCTCTGCGGACATTATTCTACATCACATCAACTGCCTAGATTTCGTCTCGCACAAAGTTCACTCTACCCGGCAATTTAGTCAATCCATGTACATTCTAACACCTTGAAGCTCAAATGTTAACATACAGCTAGAGTGTTGTCATTCTAAAGGCCTACCCTCAACATAACCAAATTCACCTAAACATAATTCTAATTCCAGCAGAAATCAATTCATTACACAAAAATCAAAATCCAAAGCAAAAACAAATCAAACAAATGAACTGAACTGCAAAGTAACTACTCACTCGTAATTCGCAAGCAACACAGCGCGATGATATGCAACCGTGACATTAAACTTAGGAAAATACCCTCCTCTCCAAACCCCCTTCTTCCCTTTCCATTTTACTGCCCCATCATCACCCTCTCTCAAAATACAAAGAAAACTGGTAATAAAATTCTCATTCAATGAATCACCAATAAACCCAATACTCTTATCCTTCATAAACTCTAGAAATTCCAAAGGATTCATTCTATCAAAAGAATCGCCACAATTCTCAGGTACCCATTTCCATGAATTGATCTTTTCCATGTTCTCTCTACCATTTTTCAAACAGTTCCATGAGTTTCTGTGAAACGGGCAGGTTGAATCATAAATGGGTTTTCGATTTGGGTCTGATTTCCATTCTCCTTTGAAGTAATTACATGGTGGTGGGTTGTTCTTGAAATTTGAAAAGGGTGGTGTTGATTGGGTTTGTGATGTGAAGAATGGGAGGATTGCTGAGTAGAGAAAGAGAAGAAGACAGGTTGAGAAGATGAGGAATGTGAATAATGTTGTTGATGAGATTTTTGATGCCATTGATTTGATTTGCTAATGGAGGAGGAGGAAACTCATCAGTGGAGGCGGTGGTGATTTTTGGTTTTGGGGATCGGAGTTTGAGTCTCTCGGTGTCTGAATTGACATCTTTATTTTGATGAGATTTTTTTTTGCTCTTTAGAGGGCCTTGTCGCTGACTCAGGAAATTGAATCTGACTCGAGTGATTCGAGTTTGACTCACCATGGTGCATTTAAACCAAGGTTTGAAAACCGGGTCACGGCTCAGGTCACAGACACTAGGCGGGACCGTTATAATCACAGATGTGAGCACGTTTCGGGCAAAAAACGCGTTATATAGTAAAAAAATGCGTTGTTTGGGCGTTTTTTGAAAATAATGGGCGTTGTAACGGTTAGATAGAAAAAATATATATATGATCTGAAATTCCTATGTAATGGTTATAACGTACGTGAAAACCAAAAAATTACACCCTATAGGATATGACAGAGTGACAAGACCAATATCCGAAGGAGGACTGGGAATAAGAAAGAGCAGTGATCATAATAAGGCTTTACTCATGAAGAGAATCTGGAATCTTCATGAACAACCTAACTCTATCTGCGGAAGTATCTTCAGTGCAAAATATCTTAACCAGCAACCAATACTAGAAGGCATTGATTATATGCCCTCCTCCGCCAGTCCTCAATGGAGACAACTAGCAAACAATTGTTCCAACCATGCAAAATCTAATTTTCCACCGTATTGAAATGGACTATCAACTCCAATAGAAGCCAACTGGATCCCCCACTCGCCAAACCTAGACCCAACACAATGCAACCCAATACGAATGGTAGCTGATATCATTGACCCAATAACACACACTTGGAATCATGAAAAACTAAATACCCTTCCCAATCATGTGGTCCAAAAAATCATAAACATCCACTTACCCAAAATGGGCCCCAAGATAAGATTATCTGGCCACACTCAAAATCTGGAAGCTACACCACTTCGTCGGGATACAAATGTCTAACCCAAGGTCAACCAACACACATCCCATAACCTCCTACCAAGTTCATATGGACCTTACCATGTCCACCAAAAATTCATCTTTTCTTGTGGAAAGCCATCAACGAAGGTCTACCAACCTTCTCTCTCCTACATCACATCCGTTTGACCAACTCAGACATATGCCCAAGATGTAACACAGCTCCAGAACTAGCAAGCCACATTCTAATTCACTGTCCAACGGCAACAAATTCCTGGACCACCTTATTTAATCAATCTACAAATTCCTCAAACTCCAATCCTATCCAAACATTCACCTTAACACAACACACAACCATTTCTCAAATCCTTCAACAACCTGCATTAACTCCGGTAATCTCCTCTTTCTGTTTTATTTTCTGGACCTTATGGCTAGCAAGAAATGAATTAATATACCAACAAAAGAAAACAACCGCGGAAGAAATCCTAGCATGGGCACAAAAACTGCAACAAGAATACTACCGGGCCATTCACTCCTCACCACCGGTTTTTCCAGGAGATACACCAAAATTTAATCACCCAATAAGAGATAGAGGGCTATCCACAATTTTAGTAGGATGGACAATGCCGAACATCAACTGGATAAAAATTAATACGGATGGAGCAGCCAGAGGTCATCCAGGATTTGCAGGAGCAGGATTCATCTGCAGGGACTCAGACGCCCGAACTCTTTTAGCACTAGCTCAACCACTGGGAATTACAACTTCTTTAACTTCGGAAACCTGGGCGATGCTCTTAGCTACAAGAACAGCAGAAGAAAGGCGATGGCCAAAAGTTATATTTGAAACCGACTCAGAAAACCTTTTGCGTTTCATCACCTCATCTACCCCACCGCCCTGGCACATAGCAGAAATGATTGAAGAAATAAAAATGAGATTCCAGCGGATCCCGCAGGCGACCATCCAACAAAACTACAGAGAAGGAAACCAGACAGCCGACGGATTGGCCAATCACGCGGCAGATGGAAGTCAAACAGGAAATTCAGCAACCAAAATATGGGACCAGGAAATCCCATCTTTCATTTCTCAAATCTTATTCTCAGACTCAGTGGGTACCACCTACCCACGACAAATTGTAAACTAATTTTCTTAATAAATTACATGCTTCAAAAAAAAAACGTACGTGAAAACGTTTTAACGGCTCTAAAAAACATTGTTACTAGGTATTTTTACTTTTTAATATTCCCTACGTCCCTAAATAGATGACCTATTGAACTACGGGTAATTTTTGACTTTTTAATTTAGCTTTTTGGTATTTTTTCTAATTATGTTTTTGGTTTTCTTCTTCGTTACTTTTGACCTAAATTTCAATTCGAAATTTTTGGGGTTCTCTGATTTCTTTTCTCTTTATTCCTAGATGCAAAATTTGTTTGATTAATTCTATTTTTGTTCTTTCCAATATATGCAACTCGGTTTCTTTTCACGAGTTCTTTTTCTTTGTTCCTTTTATTAGGTCATGAGCTAATGGAGGTGCAGTCATAGGGTTTTCTGAGCAACATCATAAGGTTTGATTTCTTTAGAGAGTAAGTCAGTGATGGGTCTGGTTTTATTGATGGATTAATTCAAAGATTATTGTTTAGGCCTTATCCGTCAGACTCTGAAGTTCTCATAATTGGTTTTGAATTTTGAGACCTTATTCATTAGGGATTAGATTATTCTGTGGTTATCTCTCACAAGGTTAAGGAGGTTCTGAGATCCTACTCGTGTAGGGATTTGAACAAGTCTCTGGTTTTGGTATTTTGAGTCTCTTTCATGGTCTTGGGAGTTTTAAGACTCCTTTTAATTTGATAAGTATATGTATCTTATCATTATTTGAATAATGAAGATTCCTTATCTTTAAGCCATTGAAGCTCCTTGATCTCTCTCTTGCCGCAGCGTGATCATTTGGTTTTGCAAGGTTTAGTCTTTTTTTAATGATGGATTTACTGATAATTTTGGATATTTATGATTTTATTCTTTCTGCTTTCCCTCTCTGCAATTACTTGTAGTTATCAAAAGTTCTATATCTCTTCATCAAAAGCTGTGAAGTGATTTTTCTTCCACTTAGAGATAATTTTTTATTAATAGAGTTTAATTATTTTTTTTAATTTGGACACTAATTCCCACTGGGGAAGGGTGGCTTAATCAGATTAAGGCTTACACTTGGCAATTTAGATTAACCATTCTTGTTGTTCTGTGATTCTCTGCGAGAAGTGAATATTCATTGCAGTCTCTTCAAATCTTGTATTCAGTGGTTAATTCATGTTGGGCGTGATGGTTATCTTAATGGAATGTCTTTTCATATTCCATTTCCAAGGTAGTATCTTAATGCAGAGTCTCTATGCAGTGCACTTAATCTCCTACCTATTTATATCATTCACATCCGAGTCGATCTAACTTCACTTTTGTGAGTGAACTTATTGATCCTCTTACTAAACACTGGGATTTGAACTTACTGTCCACTCTATTCTCTCAAGACATAGTTAGTAGAATTAGAACTATTAGATTAAATCATAGTCAAAAAGATATTGTTATGTGGGCTCATACTAAAAATGGTAACTTTACAGTAAAATCTGCTTATAAGGTCTTTGTGAATGATATACCTTTTGCGGAGGATTCTGCTTTTTGGAAAAAAAGTCTGGGGTATTGATTGTTTACCAAAGATTAAGTTTTTTCTGTGGAAAATCTTCGCTTATATGTTACCTGTTAATACTCGGATTCATATCATAGTTATAATCAGAATGTGGATATTATGTGCCCTCTTTGTCGAAATCATGAAGAGTCTGTCTAGCATCTTTTTATAGAATGTCCTGTTGATTCTCATATTTGGTTTGGCATGTCTCTCCAACATCTTATCCATGCTGATTTGGACTGTATTGATGATCTGTTTTCCTATTGGCATAATTCTGATCTCTCTACTTCTCATTATAAAGTTTCATTGCCTTCAGTTGGAGCTATTTTTATGTGGTGTATTTGGAAGATGCGATGTGATGTTCTTTTGCCTCGAGTGATTATTAATACTAAAAGAATGATTAACTCTTATAGTTCTCCTCAAAGTAGATCTACTGTTCTTTTCAGTGAAAATAATATCCCTTCTTCTGAGGTGGATCACTTCATGTTTGTTGATGGTTCCTAAAAATATTTTAACATGGGTTTGGGTGTCATCTAGTGTAACTGTGCAGGGATTGTAAAGAGCTCGAAAGCTGACTTTGGATTTATTTTCAGATGCAATAGGGTGCTGAAGCTGCTGCTCTAATTTTGGAGATCTCTTGGGCAGAAGAGATGAATCTCTCTGAAGTTGTCTTTGTTTCTGACTGTCTTCATTTGGTGCATTTTGTTAAAGGAGCCAGCTGTAATATAGAGTGGCGAAACGGGGAATTGTTAGAGCAGTGTCGGAGTTCTTTTTTTAAGTCTTTATCTTATGAACTTGTGTATGTTAAGCATCAGAACAATAAGCTAGCGGATCGACTTGCTCGACTAGCTAGAAATGACGGTCTTAAGGGTCTTTGGTTTCCTTTTCCTCCCTTTTTATCCTTGTTGTTGGGGAATGAGAACCTTTCGGATGTTTGTAAATCTTTTCTTTGTTAATGTCATGGAGTGTTTTTAGCAAAAAAAAAAAAATAGATGACCTATTAATTTTTAAATGTTGTCCAACTAATAGATGACCTATATCATTAAGAAATTCTAATACTACCATTTTATTTGATTATTATTAATATAAGAAATGTGTATAATTCGATAGTCATGTTTATATTCTTTACATAGGTGTTTTAGAATGCTTTTCACTATACAATTTACGAAATCTTGATAAAATTCGTGTCGGTAAATTATAGCCACTAAAATTTCTTCGGCAATAATTAGCTTGGTGACTAGGTCTACTTGTCCCTTTATTAGAGTGGAGAATTTCCATCAAATGAATTAGCTAAGTGACTAGGTCTACTTGTCCCTCTACTTGTCTACTTGTCCCTTTTTTGTTTCATTTTAAGTTTTCACAAAGAAGTGAAGAACTAAAGCAGAGAACGTTGGTTAATGAATTGAAGATTCAAGTTGGTCCCTCACGGTTGGTGGAGACAACAAATAATATGTCACGTACTCACGTCACTTTTTTCTTTCATTTCCCTTCTTTTAAAAAACAAAATCATGATCACACTATTTTTTTCCCTTCTCTTCTTTATGTTCACCCTTTAAAAACACACGAAGACATATTGTTGTAGTACACAAATTTTTTATAACTCTGCTTCTTTCGCAAAGAAATTCTTCCTCCCTCTGTGTTTTGAAGTTTCCAAGTTTCAACTTCCAACTACCAGTTTAAGAGGTAATTTTAATATATTATTAAAATAAGTATTTACCACTAAATTTATTGTTTGTTTCTATGCAGTTAATTTACAGCAAATTTGATTTTTTTTTCTTCATCATACCGGATGATGATGCGGACATCGAATGTTGTCTTTGGGCTATAAATTTTAACTATACAGGTACTCTCTTATCAACATTTAAGTTAGTAGTTGCCTTTTTTTTTTGGGTAATGTTTTCATCATTTTCTTCATGTTGTACATATATATATTGTAATTTAGGATGTTGCCATAACTTTATAATAGAGTTTCAAGGAAATAACAAAATCTCAAATCAAGATTGGAGGAAGAAAAAATCAAGACACAATTAAATCTAGTTAATAAAATCTATGCAAAAAAGGAAAAAGTTTAATTGATATTCAACTTTGATTTATATTTTTAAATTTTTGGTTTAATATTTGCGTCCTTCTTAATTATATACAAAAAAGAAGTAGAAAGAAAAGTCTTTTTTTTATTACACCTATAACATTATATCAGTTTTTTATTTTTGATCATCCAACCGTGAATCACATAAATAAATAATGAAGTTTAATTAATTAATCCAACCACTATCAAGTATAAAGAACATGATTAATGAAGCAAAAATATGCATGAGCTTTAAGTTAATGCTTTAACTTTCGTAATGATGAAATTAATTAACTAGCATGATGACATGATGAAATAATTATCATGGTGTCGAATCCCATATTAACTTCAGAAAAACAAAGGATTGAAAAAGATGTGATGTCTGTCCAACGAAATTACAGGAGAGAATATGGTTGTACACTCATGTCTGATGGTTGGAAAAGCAAAAACAACCGTACGATTGTAAACTTTCTAGTTTACAGTTGTAGTGGAATTACTTTTTTGAAAAGTGTCGATATAGAACATAATGGATTGACAACAGAGTATTTAATTACTTTGTTCAAGCCCGTTATAGATGATGTCGGTCCGAGAAATATTGTTCAATTAGTAACAGATCAAGGATCTCAATTCAAAGCTGCGAGTAACTAAGAATAACTTTATTTTATTTTATATATATATATATATATATTGGGAATATATTAATCATTAACTTCTTTCTATTTTTGTTTGAATAGGTAAGAGATTGGCATTAGAATATGGCACATTTTTCTGGGTTCCTTGTGCTGCTCACGTATTGGACTTGATGTTGGAAGATATGGAAAAATTTGATTCGAAGTTTTCAACTTTCAATCCAGAGAAATAAAAAAATCAAAAAAAATGGTAAGAAAGTTGTTTACACGGTTATAACGTGCGTGATAACGGGAAAACAGTTCTAAATAACGCACGTTAAAATGTTATTTAGAAGAAAAAAACATTCAAAATAATTTTAGAAAAACAGTTATAACATGTTTGAAAACTGAAAAACGGTACTAAAAAACTGTCATTTTTTCCTATTTATCGGCCTAATAAAGGCACGGGGTTCGGAGACCCTCATGGCCACGGTATATGGGTGTGGCCGTTTTAACGGACATTTTTAAAAGAATGCGCAATTGGGGGATATGAAAACTAATTGGGGGATATAGCTACAAGACAAAATAGGAGTCCCAATAGCAATTCTGGGTCACCCCTTATGTAATTATTTTTTTAATTCCTAATCTACCCTCACTAATTAGGTTTAGTGGTTAATAATAACTTCCATAAGGGGATTCTTGGAAATATGACTTTGTTCTTGGAATTTCTTGGAAATATAACATTGGTAAATATTTCAGTCTTTCTTTTAGATTTGGATCATCCACATTTATCTTCTTCTTTACTTTTAGTACTCCTTTATAATTTAGTACTGTTCAATTTTTCTATTAATTATAGTTTGTAATTTAGTACTGTACAACAGTGTATTTTGTATTTTGTTTGAAAAGTACTTTTTTTTTTACAACAGAAGATTTCTGTGTCAGTTTTATTGTATGCCTTATTGTTGCTGCTGAAAGGTAGATTCACATCTAGATTTCCATACATGTCAAATGATTACACTACAAAATTAGCCTTTAGTTTCATGCCAATTTTGATTAGTCTCTCTTTCGCTCTCGCTCTCTCTGTCTATATATACTGTAACACTTTATAAAGGTTGATGCATGTGCAAAACAAACTGGTTGAGAAACTCTCATGGCATTTTCAAACTCTCATAGGAAAGACTTACCACAATTAACCTAATTCACATAGGATTCCCTTATCTATTAGGTTAAGCCAAATGAATAGGCAACTATAACAGTAACAATAATTACAAATCACAGCTCACCATTCCCACAACAGAAACATTGGGTATCAACGGAGAATTAGGGTTTGGAAAAAGGCTACAAACTATTTTTCTAGGTCTCATACCTAATGTCCTAAATACTAAAATAAATTGTGGCATTATTGGATGAAAAATTGGTGATATGAAAAAACAGAAGGTTCTTATTGATCGAAATACTTTCAGATTGGGCCAGATGTTCTAAAAAGAGAGCTTTGTTCAGCTATTAACCACAACAAATTAAATTCACCTGAAATCATATTATTAGTATTAGTTTAATAAAAATTTACTATATTTTATTACTTTCACACGAATCATATATTTTTATTGTTATCACATATATCACAATTTTTTGTATATTTAAACATAAAATTGACACTATATAAGAAACCTCAAATATTTGGAGATTTATATGCGTCATATGTTTGTTATGCAACGCATATAAGATGTTATTATTATTAATATGAAAAACCTAAGACCAATACTAGTAGTAGTACCAAGAAAAAAAAAATAATAGTATTAGTTTCTGTTAGAACATAGCTCGGTTGAATCAAAACTCAATTAAAGAGTCGCTTGATTATATAACTAGCTAAAGACAACTTCGTATAGGTTAGACTAGAAAGATTAGGATTATGAGACATACAAGTATTACTCGAAGAGTTTAAGAATGTGAAAAAGTAACAATCTACAACGACGACATCATCCTTCCTCTTGAGGTTAGTAATGTTTTGACTAGAACTGTTTCATTCCTAACGTATCTTTCAAGTCGT
Organism: Papaver bracteatum; assembly: GCA_023529315.1. Classification (NCBI taxonomy): domain Eukaryota; kingdom Viridiplantae; phylum Streptophyta; class Magnoliopsida; order Ranunculales; family Papaveraceae; genus Papaver; species Papaver bracteatum. Next base: position 178,029 of record JAJJWX010003416.1, on the reverse strand, counting down.
GCTATATTGAAAACATAACTGCGAAGCTTTGAATGATTATACTCTAGTAGTGAGACATGATCACATGATCATAGTGTTAAGGAATTAGAATACAAAGTATAACGCTTATCTTTTGAACTTCGTATATAAGACATCGACATAATCGTATGAATGATATTGTGATTATGTGTATGGGTAAAGGTGAATATTTCATCCTAGGAAACAACGTTTACGTTTGTTTAAAGGAAATACATTCATAAACTTGTTTTATGAATCGAAAGGGAAATCGCTAGGCTTATTGGTATTGTTATTCATTGCATATCTTTGGATTACCAATATGTGTGAGTTAGTAGAACCGATCATAACTTGTTATGTATCTTGGTATAACTAGTCACTATACCTGACTTATTATTTGGTATGACTTTTATTAGTGTAACCGATCCTAAGTAATCACCTAAGATGGTATGATCGATATTTTTAATTGGTGTAACCGATCCTAGTAATTGGTACGACCAATCACAAAAGAGTTGTGTAATCGATCCTTGTAATTGGAGTAACCGATCCTGGTAATTGGTGTAACCGATCATAAGTAATACCATGAGTATATGGTAATCGGTCCTGGTAATTGACATAACCGATCCTGGTAACTGTTGTAACCGGTCCTAGTAACCATATTAAGATAAAACCGATCCTTGTGTTGGTAGAACTGTAAACCCATGATTAGTGTATTGATATTTGATCAATCACATAGTTGTCTTGGAATACATATGAACCAATTCTAAACTTGTTTGGAAGTGTGGTATATCGATTCCAAGATTGTAAATATGAAAGAGGATATACAAATAAAAGATGTCGACATACTTTGAACATGTTCAGTAACTCTTATCTTTTATTGTTCAAAGATATTCCTTAATTACTCAAGGAGATCCCGGACCAAAATAAATTAAGAATCTTTTAATTAAGGTTGTTAGTTTTATATGCTTTTAATTACCAACAATTAAATGCATATCTATGGAAAATAAAAATTGGTAATGTGCATTTACTAATTGGAGATTTTCTAGTGAGATTTCGAAAATATTGGACAAAGCATTTCCAGGATTTATAAACAAATTTGGGAATTTTTTACATATCTTGAGAATATTCGGTTTTGGAAATTCCTTGGTGTCCAAACATCACTGGTTTATAAATACCCAAGTTTGCATTTCGAGAAAACTATCCTAAGAGCCAGACAAACTTCATCTTTTTGTTGTTTCTGGTGGAGCCGTCTATTCGGAGAGGAAAGTACCCTAATTAGGTGAAATCTCTTACGACCGCTCGTTTAAATACTTCTATGGGATCAAGAATCTATTAAGTGTAAGTCACTTATGGAGGTATGGACCGGTAATCCCGTGAACTATTCTAATTTAAGGGTGTTCGGTTGTCCAGCTTATTTTCATGTTAAAGAAGATAAGTTGGGTATTAGGGCCAAGAAATCAATTTTCTTAGGTTATCCATTAGGTGTGAAAGGATACTATCTATGGTGTCCAAAATTGAATAAGTTCATAATTAGTCGTGATGTGACATTTAATGAGAAAGCGATGCTTAATTCAAAGAAGCTCACAGGTTGGGACTCTCAGGTGGAGCAAAGAGTTCTTAGTTCACCTACTTTAGAAGAAGGAAAAGAAACTCTTGTAGAAGATGAAGTTGAGTTTGAGGTCCCTAATGAGGAACCTACACAGCAACAAGTTGAGAATATTTCTTCCTTGACGTCTCAACGTGAGAAACATGCACCTTTCCGTTATGGTTTTGATGAGTATGCATCTTACGCATTATTTTTTTTTGAGGATGAGACGTTTACCTTTGAGGAGGCAATGAGTAATACTCATGTCATTGAGTGGAAAACACCAATGGATGAGGAGATGAAGTATCTTCACAAGAATCACACTTGGGAACTTGTTAAGTTGCCTAAGGGTCTAAAGAAGATTGGGTGCAAGTGGGTCTATACGGTAAAGGATAAAATTTCAGATTCCAAGGGTATCGTTAGTGGTGTACGATACAAAGAAAGGTTAGTGTCTAAGGGATATGCACAAAGGGAATGTGTGGATTATAGTGAAGTTTTCTTTCCGGTTGTTAAGCACACTTCTATCGGACTCCTTTTAGCATTTGCGGCGTAGTTTGACTTTAGAGCTCGAGCAACTAGATGTCAAGACAACATTCTTGCATGGAGATTTGGAGGAAGACATTTATATGTCACTGCCCATTGGTTATGAAGTTGCTGGTAAGGAAGATTATGTGTGTCGACTTGAGAAATCATTGCATGGTTGGAAGAAATCGCCAAGACAATGGTACAAGAGATTTGATATATTTATGTTGCATAAAAAATATACTCGTAGTGAATACGATCAGTGTGTATACTTTAAGAAGTTTCCAGATGGAAGTTTTGTTTATCTTTTACTCTATGCGGATAACATGCTCATAGCTGCCAAGAGCAGGTCAGAAATTAATGTTTTGAAGAAACAATTGAGTTTAGAGTTTGAGATGAAGGATTTGGGTCCGGCAAAGAAGATTTTGGGTATGGAGATTACTCGAGATAGATCTAAGGGGAAGTTATGTCTTACTCAGAAATCCTATCTTGAGAAGGTTCTTCGTCGCTTTGGAATGCATAATTCCAAAGCTATTAGTGTTCCAATATCGCCTACAGTTAAGTTATCAGTACAGTTGTGTCCTACTACAACCGAGGAGCAGGAGTTTATGTCAAAGGTTCCCTATGCTAATGCGGTAGGTTCTTTGATGTATGCTATGGTTTGTACTCGTCCGGATATTGCACAAGCAGTTGGTTTAGTTAGTCGTTATATGGCTAACCCTAGGAGAGCACATTGGTGCGCGGTCAAGGAAATTTTGAGATATCTTAATGGGACTTTGGATATTGGTTTAGTGTTTGAGAAGGAGAAAAGTTTGAAGGTCTGTGGATTCAGATTATGCGGGTGATAGAGATAAGCGTCGTTCTACTTCTGGGTATTCTTTTACATTGAGTGGAGGACCTATCAGTTGGAGATATATGTTACAATCAATTGTAGCTTTGTCTACTACGGAGGCAGAGTATATTGCTGTGACAGAGGCTACGGTTAACTTGTGAAGATCAAGCTCAGTTTGGTGGAAACATCGGCAAGGTGGAGAATTGTTATGTTGTCGATGTTTTAGGAAGAGTCTAGAATAGTCTAGAATCTTCTAGAAGTTTCCTTGTTTTGCCTAAGTTAGGGAGTTTCCTGATTTAGCTATGTTTATGGTTTCCTAGTATAACTCTTATACATGGAACTCAAGTTTGTAACCTATATGAATAGGTGTACAAGTCCTAAGGAAACATACAACAACACAGTTTAGAGAAAAATTCTTACGATTAGAGAATTTTAGGGTTTAGAACGTTTGTTCATAGTATGAGACGTGCGGAATGGTATGCATGGTATACCTGATTGATTTAGGTTGTTTCTGACGATCTTCTTGGTCAAGAATGGCTGACGAAAATAAGCCATCCCCTGCTTTCTGCTTAATTCTAGGTGAATTTGGAGCTGATTTTTTCTTCTGAAGAGAATGCAATTCATCGATCGTTTGTGCCTTTACTGGTGCAGCACTATCATCATGGCATATCTCATTTTCTGTTCCATTACTCGCCATTATATGTTACTTGTTTGCTTTAAGAAAATTACTGACAATCCCAATGGTAAAAAACTTGCTGAATAACAATGAAAATTTGAAAGAAAGTTCACCCACTTACATAGGTAATTCTTAAAACATTGGAGTTTTTTTAGAGTTTTTTTTTTTTTTTAATATTTGGATAATTCTAATTGTGAAAGGTTGACAACTGAAAAATCTAAGTTTAGTTCTCATTGCCAATAATAACAAAAGAGATAATGCACATGATATTATTGGATTATGTTCCACTTCTTGGAACAGCAATGTGATTACCCATTACCATCTTTCTATCTTACGGCTTCACAGAACCGTAAACAAAAACAAACAAGAACAGAAGGGAAGAGAATACTGAGGAAAATTTCAAGGGTTTGGACACCATGGGTCTGAAGCACACAAAACATGTCTAAAATTAAAAACACTTTACAGACGAAAATTATCTGTAGAGAGAAACTGAGGCACTAAACAAACAGTAAACAATAACTATCACTCACATTGTGTTCTTGACAAGTAATTTTCTTTCCTTTTTTTTTTTTACCTTTCTTAATAGCAATAAAAAGATATATATCATAACTTTCCTGAAATTTTAAAAAAGTAAGTATAAAATTTGACGGCGGCATGAGATTTTGAGCTTTTGTTATTCTGCAATCTCTCCTTTACTTCTTGGATTTGCTTTATCGTGTTTGGACGCTACTAACTAGTTCCTGCTCATTTCTCCATAGCCCTTGGAGCTGCAAATCATAAGGAATCAATTAACCATCAAAGTAACTAACTTTTCCCCACATCCTTCTTTTCAGATCTAGAGTATATGCAATGTAAAAGTGGACTAAACAAGCAATGCTACCTAAGGCAAAACCATACAAGTGTGATTTAGCAAAAAAGAAGCGGAAAATGGGACATACCTAAGCCAATGGCATCAGAGTTCTTCATAATCCTGAGTCTTTTGCAGGAATCGATAAACATACTGCCACAAATTAAAATCAAGGGTTAAAATTAGGCTGCAAAAAGAGTGATTCCAAGCATTTATGTGACCCATCATACACCGTGAATCTCAGCTAACATAAACTTGGGCATGGCAGAATAGGATGCACACAACTTATAAGGTTGTGTTTTTTACTGAAAAGGTTTCAGAGCTTGTGCTGACGAAGGTTTTATGACCAGATTTAAAATACATAAAATTGGACCAAGCATATGCCACATCTCAAAAATAAAAGTTTTCGCGTGCATCCATGCATTAGGAGGTTCTGTCTTATATACCATGTCTTTCAAGACACTACCAGATCTCTAAATCAATAAAATGCCTAAGTCACCTCATCCGGATTAACGAATCAACTGTGCAGGCTGTGGCAACAGAAAATGCAATAAATCTAGAAGGTTCTGTTGCTTTGTATCAGGGTAAACATATCTACTAAAAATTCTTTCCTCCACATTGGATTTATGACACCCCCTTCGAATCAAAACTAAAGCAAACATAAGAAGTAGCAAAAAAAATAAAAAGTAAGACTTACTCCCAAGGCACATCTCCTACTTGCATCCAATCACCATCCTTATCCTCATATGCTAGAACATATTCTGATCCATGTAGAAGATCCCTATGCTTGCTTTCTCTCCCAGGAGTTCCATGTGGCCCACATTGACCTGAGGCATACAAAAAATCACTAATCCATGCTAACAAAGGCGTTCTGTAGTTCAGTCCAAAATAAATACTTCGTCAACCAAAATGAGTGGGGAATACAAAATGAGTTACCAATAATAAAGCAGCTGAACATCTTTTCAAGAGACAAAGATAGCTCCTGATAGTCATAGTAAGTTCTCAAGTCCACCTTTCGCAGATAAGGGGCACCATCCATGCTGACCTTGACATACAAAGCACTGGGACCAGGTTTTCCATCTACTTCCTCGCTGGTCTTTGTGGTAGTCGCCAATGTATTTTTACGGAATGACCTTATTGGCGGCCAACCTACGACCTGGGCCCTGTCATGTGAGGAAGGTCAGTAACTAGCTTCATGGTAAACCAAATCCACTTATGTGGAACTCCCATTTTGTTGTAAACTTAAACTTACTTGGCAGCAGGTTGATTACTAGTGTTATTAGCCGGAGAAATTTGGCTACGATTGACATCACTGGATACCTTGGGATGTGCAATCTCTTTCAGCGTGGCATTATCAACTCCAGAGTGCTCTTTCAGAGCAACAGATTTTACACCCGACTTAACATGTAATTTTCCTTGGGCCACAGATTGAGCAGTTTCAGAGTCGGACCCTGATGCAGGAAACATCCAATTTCCTTCATTGTACACGGTGCTTTTTACTTCTGAAAACCCATCCATGGCATCAGAAAACCCACGCTTGTTTCCAGAGACCACGGCCTTTTGTGATGACAAGTAGGTAGAATCCTTCATAGGCAGCAAGGGAAACAAAGGCTTCTCATCAAGTCTACCCGAACTCAGCAAAGAAAGCTCTTGACTACGTTCTGGAGATCGGGATCCAGGAAGACCGAGCCTTAATTCAGTCGAACTTAGATTGAAAGTACTTTTATTTTCTTCAGACAAGCTAGAAATGGTTGAGCTGTCAACAGAAGAACAGTCTGATAATCCCATGTAGTTACGCTCTCTGAATCCAGAGATCTCTAAAGAAGGAGAAGAAGTCATTAAGGAAAAAGCAGTCCGTCCCTCCTCTGCAGCACCAATAAGTGTTGATGACATTAAATCTCACAAATGCTCTTGACCTGCATACAATCATCAACGGCAAAAGCTTTAAAGACCAGATAAGACATACATCTAAACATTAACTCTTCACATAGTGACATCTCCCACCAAAAATCCATTCAACTGTAGATCAAACAAGCCAGCAGCTACATTAAACTTCAAATTCTTAAAGTTGCACAAGTTTGAGTTAAAAGCAATTGATCCCTTTTTTGGTATATCAAGTATCTACTTGGCGTAAAATGATCATCCCTTGTTAACGAAGGCCTACAATTGCTTGTACTGATTTCCATATCAAATACAATCCGATACTCAAAAAGGGACCTATTGGCCTATGCATATACTAGACAATTTTGAAGCCAAAACTCTCATGGCTGGCCCCAATCATCTCATCCCATTAAGTCTCCTCCAAATGCCACATCTCTAGTTTTTCCTAAACTCTACCATCTAATTTTCCCAAATCTCTACTCTAAACATGTTCCACAGTGTCCAAACCCCCAAATTCGATATCCATTTCCATAAAGGCCAGAACCATATAAGTACTAATTCAGCAAATATCCTTATATATTATGCATCTTAAAGGTGAAATTCATGGTTATTTCATACATTGAAGTCGAAACTAACCATTACCTATCTCTCAACCCATTTTCCCAAAGACAAAGAATTATATCATAAAAAACAAAATAAAATTGCAAGTCCTAAAAATCAAAACCCTAACTATCAGATCCTTGTACACAAAAAAAAAATAAAAAATCCCCAAACTGTACATAAACCCTATTGTGTATCATATTACTCAAACCATACAACAAGTGAAATAAGCCATGAAATCAGAAACAATACCCAATTCCATCAAAACTGAATATCTACCTAATAAACTGATCAACAAACAATTTCTTCAAAATCAGCACAAATTCTACCTCAAACCAAAAAAAAACTGAACCAATTTACATCCTCATTTTAACAACAAACACAAAAATCAAGATCATAGCAAGTCATATTAACCTGATTTTCAACAAAAACTACCTAAAAAAAAAACCCAAAAAATGAAATAAAAAATTATCAGAAAACTTAGGGGGACAAAGCTTATACTTACTTGAAGAAATTGTTGATGAGTATAGCTGTAGAGTTGATTGGAAGAAGAAGGGGAAGATGAAGATGAAGAAATTGCTGTTGATGATGATGAAGAAGAAGAAAGAAGAAGAAGTGAAAACTAAGGACCCTCCATTGAGAAAACAAACAAAATTTTAGGATGTTTGCTCCATTAAACTCTTTTTAATAAATAACCAGCTCCCCAAAATTATTTATTTAATTATTTTCTCTAAACAAAAAAAAAGTAAAATAGTTTCTTTTTCTCTCTCTCTGATGAACTTGAATGGACGGATAGATGTTGATCGAAATGAAATTTCTTAATGTCACGCTGACATGTGTTTCGGAGTGGGCACGTGGCGAGTTAATGCGTAGGTTTATTTCGAGTTTGATGGGATTCTAGAGTAGGAGTGATAATCCTCTGCTGTGTGAACTTGGGACTCGATGTGAAAGGACGAATTTACCCTTTTATGATTTATGAAACTTCTAAAGTGCCTTTTACGTGACTTGACTTGACTTTGATTCAACTAGTCACCATTTTATGTCCATTTCCTAACAAAGCTAGTTGAAAAAGGAAATGTATGGTCAAAAAGTGCAAACCATGGCATTGCTAATGGTCGACATGATGAGATTTTTTCGGAAATCCTTGTGTTGGAATGTTTTGTACCAATATATATCAACATTGTGAATAGTAATTGCACTTTTTTTTTTTATAAGACAATTTTAATTCAGGATAATTGGTGTCACTCTGGCATGATGATATAGTTATCGGGTGATAATGTCAATAACTAAAGTCCAGAAATCTTCTAGAAAGAGATCATTTCTAAGAAAAAGAAAGTAATGGTGCAGTAAAAAATGAACAAGGCTCAATTACTCAATTCTTCCGGTAGCTTTGCCATTAAAGAAAAAAGAAAGCAGAGCAGAAGCATAATAATCACAATTAGAAACAGCTCAAAAGAGATTAACAAAGCAAGTAACTATTTAGAAAATAAAAGGGCAAAGTCGGAAAAAAAGACACAAAAGTTGGTAAAGTCAAAAGGGCAAAAATGGAAAATGAGGGGGACAAAAGAAAACCAGGAAAGAGAAATGCGGGGGACAGAAAGCAGCACTTAAGGTTGAGTTTGCCGGGCTATGAATGGGACAAATATTAACTCACTCTTCTTATTTTATATCTGCACCCCCACAAATTTATCATTACAACTCCCCCTTTTGATTGTACTAGCTACTAATTTTCACTTTTACTTTTTATTTTTTTAATTAATTAATTAATTAACTTTTGATTAAGAAAATAATATGGTATTATCTCTAAACTTGTAGTGTAGTGAGTGGGGATTATTTATTTAATTTATATTTTCAAAAAATAGATATGTTTTCGAAAATCTTTTGCTACTTGTGGTAATAGTTTATAGTTTAGTGTAACCGCGCTTGCTTAGGGTTTAAATTACTCGTCTTTTCATAAATCTGTATCTTATATATTTTGATTCAGATGTATTGAAAATGTAGTAAAAAAATAATTGTAGAATTGTTAATTAGTAAAAATGCTTTATTTTTGTTAATCATGAGATACTTGCAGAACATGAGATCTAATTTTTGATCATGTTTTTTCCACGAAAGATATACTTGATCATGACGGTAAAACACCTGTGAGTATTTACCACTTTACAGCATACCTCTTAAGAATTTTTTGCAATTTCTCATTATTGTTAAAAAATAGTTTTCACACTACATGATAAGTATGTCATGTTGGGTTTGAGTCAAATACACAGACAGGAAGAAAAATAAAACAACAGAAAATGGGTTATTTGTCCAATTATTTTTAAAATATGGTTCTAATGAACGAGTAAAAATTAGTATGAACACAAAAAAAAATAGCAAGAATGACACAATCATCATGTCTTAAACTTAAAAAAGAGCGAGGATGAAACTGTTTACATTCTCATCCATTTAAATAGTATCAAATTTTACAAGCCTTTTTTAATTAGGAATTGTTGATTTTTGTCTATTTAACCAATTTAGTAATAAAACAAATGGTGGTTAGTTTTTGGTTGGAAAAATTCATCCCTTCAAGTAAATTAACATTCGGGTTACAAGGGCTATTAAATTTCATGGGACTATCAAATTCTCTATATCACTAAAGTGTGGTTGGTTTTGGTTGTTATTATCAACACGTATTGGACTTTGATAACTACTATAACAGCGGATGATAATGTCAAAACATTTTAATTGTCGTAAATATATGTAAAAATATTTCTTAGGTAACATACTTTACTAACTTTGAATTTATTAGTGAGATGCAAACTTTTTTACGACAACGACTGATGAAAAGATTTTTTCACGCCCATCTTTACTTCCTCAAATTTTTGCAATTATCTTAATAACTTAATATTAATGAAGAAGGATACTCTCACGCTTTTATTATCACACTATCTCACACGTTGGGCGTCATTTTTGCGAATAAAAATCAAATCGTAACGAATTTAAAACTAATATTTTGGAGATATGTTCTTCTTACCAAGTTCTACATGCCTACCAAAAATGAGCACATTCCGAAATATAAAATTTCACAATTTACCGGTCTTAATTCGACGGTCAGAAATCCGTTGATTTTTAACGGCTCATTTTCAAAGTAATAAATGCTGGTGTTAAACTGATATCCCGATTAGCAGCCATGAGATGTTGTGTTGAAAAATTTGTCACCTTTCAACAAGTAAATCAACATGTACAGGGATTTTAATTTTCACGGTGTGGTTTTGTAATTAATACAGGAAACAATCGACTTTGGTAACCTCGTCTAGTAATTATGGGATTTACCTGCGTAGCGCTCCTATTCAAAGATGCACAATGCATTCTTCTAATCCAATAAATGTATCAGTTATTGTAGATATATGTATAAGTATCTGGAAAATGACATGCTTTACCGAATTTAAATTATTAGCTAGATGCAATTATTTTGCAACTCCCTTAGCTTAGTATCGTAGTATGGTCTACTTTCAAACTCAGATCTCTGATATCATCGTGTCATAACCCAAAATCTCAATTTCAAACTCGAATTATTTTTTACCACAATACCACAACGACATTAGGTAACATTTGCCCTAAGTTTTTTCCTCAACCTACTCTTGATTTTTAAACCAGTGTATGATTCTGCACCTCTCTTCAAAGGTTTGGTTAGCAGCACAACACCAACCAGTGCACCCAATTTTTGGGATTGGCCGAGAGAAATGGTTGCACGAGTGCACGCAGACTGGGACCAAAAATCAAGATATTGGTAGGAACTTGTAATTGTCCCATACAAACGAATGATAGTCTAGGTTTTAGACTGTGCGGTTAGACATACATAGGATTCACGTGAGATTTGGTGTAGGTTGTTAGATAGACCAGAGAGGGACACAAGTTTGTACTGTGTACTTGCCACGACTGCACGACACCATGTTTCTGTGAAACAGTCAGAACTGCTCAATATGACATTGCCAACTTGATACGCAACAAGGTCAAATGCGGTACACATTCGAGTGGGATTCCCCACCCCTTGTGGGGTCCTCATACCAAGCACGCGCACGTGCGAAGTGGAAGAAGAAGTGGAGGGAGGGAGAGTCTGAAATCTGAATGAATTGCTGTTCTGATTCGTTTTCCATCGATTAGACGTGCAAATTTATTGAGGTCTGTCTGTCTGAATTGGGACTGACATACGATCAAAGTCTTACCTCCCTTATTTACAGTTGGGAACCACTTGGTAATTTTTAATAATTTTGCCGGGGTCCGTAGTGAAATGAATCTGACTATTGGTTGCCAGTGTCACGTTGTCGGCCGGACATTGGATGAGTTCGATTGTGTGTGAATCACGATCGCTGTGCCTGTTATCGACTACTGGATGAAAACCGTTATGTCTGAAAGTTTTGTATTAAGGGGAACTAATATGTATCGGCTGCAAATGATACACATCAGCCGATACCGGGCGATATCCGTTACACGACACCGAGGAACAAAAAGAACACCACTAGACTGCGAATTCATTCATGGGCCTAGCTCTGTTTGCCATTGCATTTTGAAAGAAACCCATATTAAAGCCCAAATGCTTTTGGTTTATTACCACAGGGTGAGCATGAGACGGTATGGACCGGTTTTCACCTCATCCGCGTCCAATCCAATACACTCCGGATTTCAAATTTGGCATTCGTATACTATCCAACATCCAATGGATGCACGGATGAATGGATTGGGTGCGGATAATCCAATGGATTTGTGTTAGTAAAAATTTTAATAAAAAAATAAAGCCTATATAGATGATTTCTTATAGAACCTACACATTTTATATATGTATATAAATATAAAAATATCATAGACAACACTTCAAGCAAACACCTAAAAATTCTAAAACTATCCATATATTTTCTAGAAACTATATAAATGCCCTTAATCTAATGGATATGGATGTCCAACGGATTTTCAAGATTACATCCGGCTCCAATCCGCAATCCGTTGGATATTAAAAATTCCATTCGCATCCAACCCATTAGCGAATGGTCCGGACATCCATCCGCATATATACGGTTGGTCTCGGTTAAATCCGCAGATTACGGATAAAATGATCACCCTAACCTAGCCTATTTTTATTTTTATACTCAAAAAGGGGAAGTTTTATTAAGAAAGCCTACATCACTAAAAAAAAAAGTAATCAGCTTGAAAGATTGTAAGTCGTATCGAAAGATATATACCAAACGTATTTCTCAGACCACCTTAGAAGAAAAAGTCACAGGGAGTTTTGATGATCAACTATTTGGGCTTATGAATGCCCAACTGAAGTCTTGTAGTCATTGGATGACTAGTGGTAGTACGATGCTACTTTCTTATTGTTGTTAATTGTTTCAACTTGTCCCTACATTTTACATCAGCACTAGTGAGTCTAGTTCCCAAGAGGGAAGAAGCAAAAATCTTGTCGGAGCATGATGTATGTGATCATTTCAAAAAAATATGGGGGGAAGAATGCGAAGTGTACTCCCTAAACTTTTCACTGACATCAAGGTGTGTTTGTCGAAGGTAAACAAATTCAAGATGGAGATTTGGTTGCTGGGAAATTGCTAACAACAGAGTTATGATCATCAAATTAGAGAAAACTCTCGGCAGATCAAATGTGATTCAATACAGACAAAGTATTTAAGGATAGGATTCACAGACGAATCACAGCTATCGCACGTGTGTTCAAGTGACTGGTCAGATGTTTACATCAACTGACTAGCACGTGAGATACAAAGAGGGAAAAAGAGTTTGAACACAAACCTGCACTTCATCACAGCCTTATCCTTCACCACTTGTTTGGATGTTATTATCCCCCTCAAGACAATGGGTGCAACCACATGTAGCTTGTCTCTGAGAAAACTAAACCTGGGTGCATGAAGACTTTTAGTAAAGATGTCAGCAATCTGATCAATAGTGTTTACATAAAACACATCTAGTGCCTTTGACTGAACCAATTCCCCGATGAAATGATAATCCAAGTGAACATGTTTCATCCTTGAATGCATGACTGGATTAGAAGCCAAGGAAATAGAGATGATATTATCACAACCCAGTCTTGGAATGCCAGGTAAACGAACATGAAGATCTTGGAGAAGAAAGCAAATCCAAACAACTTCAGCAGCACTGTGAGCCAATGTTTTGTACTCAGCCTCTGTACTTGACCTAGCAATGGTTGACTACTTCTTAGATGACCATGAAATCACATTACAACCAAGAAAGATACAATAACCACCTGTTGATCTTTTATCATCTATATAACCAGCCCAATCTGCATCTGAGAAGCCTAACAAGAAACTGGTGCCTTTAGTGAAATGTAAACCATAATTCAATGTACCCTTGACATATCTGAGAATTCTCTTAGTTGCAGCCATATGAGTATCTCTGGGATGTTGCATATGTTAGCAAACCAAATTAAGAAAAAATGATATTTCTAGTCTTGTCCATGTCATATACTGTAGAGCTCCCACTAGTGACCTATATTCTGTTGGATTATCAAGAAGTACTCCATCTGTTTTAGACAATTTTGTAGTAGGAGAAAGTGGAGTGTTGCAAGCCTTAGCTCCTTCCATGTGAAATTTAAGCAGCAAGTCAAGAGCATACTTGGTTTATGAGAGAAACAAGGAATCAACAGTTCTGGTAATTTCAAGACCTATAGGAAACTGCAGTTGAAGTTGATCAATGACAAAGTTCAGAAAATAAGTTGAAGTTCCTGTGATCATAATGTCATCTACATACACAAGTTCCACTGTGAGCTGCTCACCATCCTTATGAACAAACAAAGAAGGATTTGTAGCTGAGTTTTTGAAATTTAGAGATGTAAGAGCTGAGTTGAGTTTTTTATACCATGCTCTTGGTGCCTGTTTGAGGCCATAGATGGCTTTATGCAAGAGACATACATGATTTGGTTTATCTTTGTCCACAAACCCTGGAGGCTGTGACATGTAAACAGTTTCCTTGAGTTCTCCATGAAGAAAGGCATTACTTACATCAAGCTGATGAATGAACCAATTGTACTGAACAACCATGGATAAAATGAGCCTAATAGTAGTTGGTTTGGCCATTGGGATGAAAGTTTCATTAAAATACATTCCATGTTGTTGATGATAACCCTTAGCTACAAGCCTGGCCTTGAACTTATCTATACTCCCATATGGATTTTGTTTAACTCTAAACACCCATTTACAACCCACAATATTATGACCTTCAACGGGTTGAACAAGTGACCATGTACCTGCATTCTATAAAGTTGTATATTCCTCAACTGATGCTACATTCCAAACTGCTTCTTTCTTTGCTTCAGAGATACAAGATGGTACTCTAGAAATATAAGTAACAGGCAGAGGATGTTTAGTATCATAGTAAGACTTGGGAGTAAAAATGTCATTATTTCCCCTATTAGTCATGCTATGATCATTCATTGTAACAACAGGTGTATGAGAATGTGAGGTAAAAAGAACTGGTGAGATAGATGAAGAGTCAGACGATGAGACAGATGAAGATGAGGTTATAGATGAAGGAACAATATTTTGATATGGAAAAGAAGACTCATTGAATGAGACATGTATAGAAATGTATATAGTGTTAGTTACAGGATCAAAGCATCTATATCTTTGTGACTTAGGCTATATCCAATAAAAATGCATTGTTTGCTTCTAGGTTCAAGTTTGCTAGTTGTATAAGGCTTGATCCATGGAAAGCAAGCACATCCAAAGATTTTTAAGAAATTGTAATTGGGAGATCTTTTGAAAAGTAGTTCATATGGAGTGAGAAAGTTGATGGCTCTAGTGGGTAATCTATTGATAAGATAGTTGGTTGTTTGAAGTGCTTCAACCCAAAAAGAAACAGGTAAGCCAGATTGATATAAAAGAGTTCTAGTGACACCAATGAGATGTTTTTGCTTGACCTCAGCAACACCATTTTGCTCAGGTGTATTGGGACAGGATATTTCATGAGTTATACCTTTTGTAGAACAGAATTGATGAAGAAATTTATTAAGAAATTCTCCACCATTATGCGTTCTTATGGTAATAACAGAGACAAAAAACATATTTTCAATTTGAGCAACAAGAGATATAAAAGATTGTTTGAAATCAGATTTGGATGATAATGGCAGAACCCAACAATATTTTGTAAAATCATCTACAATATTTGCATAGTACAAAGTACCAGAAGTAGATGGAGTTTTACAAGGACACTATAAATCCATATGCAACAATTCAAGAGGTCTAGTAGACTCATTACAAGATAATTGACAAGGTAATTTTTGAGACCTGCAAATTTTGCAGTCATTACATAAAAAGGGCTTATTTGAAACATTAGACAAGTTGAGTTTTCTGCAAAGTCTTTGAAGTGTCTAAAATGGGATGTCCAAATCTTCTGTGAAGGAGAGCATGGTCAGTGGTTATGGATGTGAAAGCATGAGGTTGATTGTTGAAAGAAATTAGATAGAGACCATTTTTATGTGGTCCTTGGAAGAGAGTCTTCCCAGAAGTTAGGTACTTCACAGCAAATCCATCAGAGCCAAGAGTCAATGAGCAGTTGTTATCAGTTGTAAATTTATGAATTGACAAAAGATTGTGAGAGGATTGTGGAACAACTAAGACATCTTTAAGAATGAATGAATGAATGATCATTAACAAGTCTAGTAGAGTTTCCTTTGCAAGAAATGGACATACCTGCTCCATTAGTTGTTTAAATTTCTTCAACACCATCATAAGAAGTAACGTTCTGTAAAGAAGTAGCAAAAGAGGTGATATGATTATTTTCTCTACTATCAGCAATCCACTTTTCTGCATCAAATATGTCTGCTGCTGCTAACATAGCACTCCGATTATTTGGAAGCAATCTTCCCTTGTAGGAGAAATTCAACCAGTGAGTACAGTTTGGTGCAATGTGACCATCTTCTTTGTAGATTTGACATGGTTCTTGCTCATACAATTTGGAATATCCTCTTCCTAAAGTATTTCTGCCAAAAATTAAAGGATTTGGATATATATTCCCATGATAGCCTCTGCCTCTATAAGAAGAACCTCCTATATAATATCCACCTCTATGATTCCCACTTTTGTAATTTCCATTATGAGCACAAAAGCTTTTGCATCTGAAGTGTCATTTGCAGTTTTGCGCCTCTCACTAATAATAGTTTCTTCACTTAACAGATTATTGTGTAATTCAACACATGTAACTGGTGGATTTCTATGTCTCATAGCAGTTGCAAGAGGTATATAATCGGAATTCAAATCTTTTAGAGTAACAACTACTAATTCTTTATCAAAAATTACCTCACCAGCTGCTGCTAATTGATCTGACAATGACTTGATTTCATTAACTAAAGTAGGAATAGATTTGTCACCTTAAGATAGCGACAATAATTTGGTGCGTAATTGAATCGAATGAGTAGAGAAAGCTCGAGTGAACCGTTCTTCAATATTGGTCCATAATTGATGAAAAGTTGTAGATCTTGAAAAATAAGCTATGACAGTATCATAAATTGTTGAGTTTATCCGTTGTTGAATCTTCATCAATCCAGTCGAGATAAAGAGAATTTTCAACACCATTAGCATCATTGCGTGGATATGTGAACTATGGAGGACCCGAATGAGATCCATCAAGATATCTTCTGAGTTTGTATTTCTGAATTACAGGATTCATTAAATTCTTCCAAGTTATAAAGTTGTCTTCCTTTAGTTTTAGATGAACAAAACCAGTGAGTTGATTTAGTGGGATTTTGGAGAAAGAGGCTGATGCAGTTGGATTTTACATGGTTGAACAGGTGAAAGAAAGGATTAATTTATTGATTTTCAAGTAAAAAGACAAGAGAATGATGAAGAAGGATTACCATAAAATAGATCGGAGTGAAAAAATTTCAAGAAAGAAATCAAGAAAGTAAATCTAAATTTGGAAAAACAAAGATTGAACCAATACCTCTGCAATGACAGATTGATGATACACACTCAGTAAAGTTTAAAGATTCTTCACTGTAAAATTTGAGAAGGATCGAAATTTTTGAGGTTGGAGAAGATGAAACCCTAACCTATCCTGTATGATACCATAACAACAGTGTTATGATCATCAAATTAGAGAAAACTATCAGCAGAGTAAATATGATTCAATACAGACAAGACTGTGATAGACAAAGTATTTAAGGACATGATTCACAGACGAATCACAGCTGTCACACGTGTGTTCAAGTGACAGGTCAGATGTTTACATCAATTGACTAGCACGTGAGATACAAAGAGGGAAAGAGAGTTTGAACCTAAACCTGCATTGCATCACAGCCTTATCTTTCACCACTTGTTTGGATGTTATTAATTGCTTGATGCTAGGTTAAAGGCCAAAGTTTGTGGAGTGTTGTGTAAGCTAGACGTTGAAAAGGCCTTCGACAATGTGAGCTAGGGTTGTGTTGATAGCATTCTATATAATTCTGGATTTGGTGGAAAATGGATAGGTTAGGTTATGCAGTGCTTATTCACAACACAATCTTATATCCTAGTTTATGGCAGTTCTACTTCCAAACCCGTTGGACATCACCATTCCTTATATTTAAAATGCTTATAAGATTTTTACAAAATTTGATGTTAATTATGTATTTTTGTTTATCTCTACATAATTTCTTCCATCAAGCGTTTTAAGGCTTGAGCTTGACAAGTAAAATTAAGTCATATTCTTATTTTTTTTATTCATTGATCGGTCATTATTCAAGTTATTTTTGTTAGTTTTATTATTTTTTATTTCTAAATTTTAATTATAAAAGAAATTTGTTAGATCATCTGCATCCAATCTATTTATCCGTGCATCCATTGGATATAAAATATGTCGGATGTTAGATTGGATGTGGATGAAAATATGTCTATCATTGTGAATTCATTCATGGACCTAGCTCTATTTAGCATTGAATTTTGAAACCCATATTAAATCCCAAACACTCTGGTTTATTACCTGGCACAATTTCTCAACATAACCTACCCCCGAAGAGGTTGAAATTGGGTTCCTTTGTGGCGCTCTGGCGTTGTATGTTAATTTGTAAAGCTTAATTAGATGACATTTTTCTATGTTTCAAACATATATACCATAATTCAAGAGATATATTAACTATAGAAAATCTGATATCAAAGACTTGTTGAAAAACTGAAAAAGAGATATTGAAACTACTTCTCTTAATTGATGTAATTAAAACTCATGGCTCAACATCCTATATATAGTTTAACAAACTTGACGAGTAGGAAAACACTTTCCTAATATAACTCAAACTCTAAACATAGGATCTTCTAGAAACTCTAAACTTTAAACATGGTAGATTGGTAAACAAAACATCCTCCACGATAACAAAGTTTCCAAATATTTTCACCTTCCAAATATGAACTAGTTTCCTAATAAATAACTTCTAGTTTCCTAACATTATCCAGTTTCCTAATATGACACAAGTGTCAACTTGATACTATCTCAGTTTATTCTTCAACATCCTCCCTTAAACCAAGATTATCTTTACTAATCATTCCTATCTTTCCACGAAAATAAATGAAAGTATTAAAATTTAAAGGCTTGGTGAAAATATCAGCTACTTGTTCTTCACTCTCACAAAATTCCACAATTATCTCCTTGTTGCTAAAAAGCTATCTATTGCAGTGATACTTGATATCAATATATCAATGTTCTTACTCCTCACATAAAGCACAAGATTCTTAGTCAATGAAATTGTAGACTTATTATCACAGATTATTGTTGTAGGTGTCTTTTGTTCCTGAAAAAGTGAATTTAACATCATTCTTAACCATACAGCTTGCGTAGCAGAATTACTAGAAAATATATACTCTCCTTATGTTGTAGACAAGGAAACAACTTGTTTCTTCTTTGATGACCAAGAGAAAAATCCCGTTCCTATATAAAATGCATAACTAGAAGTACTTTTTCTCCCTTATGTATCTCCATCCCAATCACTTTCTGTATATCCAACTAACTTTGATTCTTCTGAAACTGTGTAGAGAATTCCTATGCTAGTTTTTTCTTTACTGTATTTCAAAATACTTTTTGCAGCTTGTAAGTGTGATTGACATGGTAATTCCATAAAATGACTAACCAATCCAAATGCATACATAATGTCAAGTTTTGTAGCAGTCAGATATCCGAGGCTTCCAACAAGATACTTAAAGTCTGTTGAGTTCACAAGCTCTCATGTTCCTTCTTTTACTAACTTTAATCTCTCTTCTACTGGTGTCAAAATTGTATTACAATTATCCATTTTGAAATGTCTAAGTAAACCTTTTGTATATCTTTGCTAAGATATAAATATTCATTTTTTTATCTGTTGCACTTCTATACCAAGAAAATATGACATTAATCCAACATCTGTCATCTTAAATTCCTTGATCATATCCTCCCCAAATTCCTTGATCATCTCTGAGCTATTACCAATGAATATAAGATCATCCACGTATAAACATATTATAATATAATTTCCAAGCGAATAAATCATAAAGTATAAAGTATGCTCATGTGGACATTTTTTAAACCCTTTTTGGATAAAGTAAGAATCAATCCTTGTATACCAAGCACATGGTGCTTGTTTCAAACCATACAAAGCTTATTTAGATTATATACTTGATTCTCCTTCCCCTCCATAATGTATCATGTTGGTTGTTCAACATATACATCTTCTTCAAGTACACCATTCTAAAATGCTGACTTCACATCCATTCTATGATACTAGATGTAGAAAATATGATATCAAAGACTTAATGAAAAATTGAAGAAGAGATATTGAAATTACTTCTCTTAATTGATGTAATTAAAACTCATGGCTCAACAACTTAAATATAGTTTAACAAACTTGACGACTAAGAACACACTTTCCTAATATAACTCAAACTTTAAACATGGAACTCTTATAGAAAATAAAAACTCTAAACATAGTAGATTAATAAACCAAACATCCTCCTCGATAACAAAGTTTCCAAATATTGTCACCTTCCAAATATGAACCAGTTTCCTAATATGAAACACCGTCTCAACTTGATATAATCTTGGTTTATTCTTTAACATTAACTATTATTACAATCAACCGACGATAAGGGGATTATCCAGTGCATTTCTTTAAAGAGCTCCTTTTGGCATTTCTCGATATTAATTTGACCTCTTTATTATTCATCAGATTCTCTAGGAACCGTCAGCGATTAAGCAAGTGTTTTCTTCAAGAGTTTTGTGGAACCAAATTTTAATTGTCTTATGCTAAACTGAAAATACTGTATTACAGACTACACTATGATCAAGTTAGGTTATACAATGCCAAATTTCCAATAATATGCTCAAATCATACAAATCACAACATTGTTCATTTATCAATTTTTTACATTTAAAACTTAAAATTATGCACCCCACCCTACAAATATAAAACCAACAACAAGAATTTTTCCCTCTGACATCACTACGGTGGATGGAATTTGTTGTTTTCTATCCTAGACCCATTTGAGATGTCTGATATCTAAAGACTTCACTATACAAAAATAAAGTAAACAATAAACATTAACAATCCAGAAATCAGAGGATTTCTTTAGCTAAAGTTTGGATCAAGTTTCCGGAGGCTTAGCTTGGAGTATTGGACAGAATAAAAATTATTAGGAATGTGCACAAAGCTTTTGGAAAGGCTATTCAGGTAGATAAAAGTACTTTATCGATGGATTTTGGTTTCTTTGCTAGTATTATGGTTGAAATAGACTTTGCAAATAAGATTTCAAATTATGTCTGGATTAAAGATGGTAATGGTGACAATGAATAAGGATTTTGGCAATGTGCCAAGATTCCCAAGGTCCATAAGTTTTGTTCTCGTTGAAAAATTATGAACACTTGGTTTCTGTATGCAGATCGATTAACAAGGATGCTACTAGCAAGAATGAAGATGATCATGTTTATCACGATGTCACTAAGAAGAAAAAAAAGAGGTATAACAGATTTCAAGGGTTTAAAGAAGATCAAGAGGTCGTTTCTTCTCTTTTGGTTATGAAAGCCGCAGAGATTTTCATCACCAAAACAATTATGTTTCTGAGCCAACTCTAGGAGCCAACACCAATGTCAGCCTTAATTGTAAAGTGACGGGTCTATTCCCCAATGAGACTTTAGCTACAAAAGTGAAATGCTCTTCTAAATCGTTAGTAATCCTAGTAGGATTTCAGCAAGTAATTTCATGGAGTTTGGTTCCATAATAGGATAAGATTTCTCTCTTCGAAGGTAAATCGTCGAGAAATGTTCAGTGATGTTTCAAAAAATCATAAGGGTTTAAACTTTGAGGAGTTTGATGAAATTCCTACTTAAATGTAGCTACACTTGTTTTAGTTTGCAAGATACAATTGTCGTGTAATTTCTATGGTATTTTATGAGACTTTATCTTCTGATGCTCTTATATATATGTTATAAATTCTTTAATTTTATTTTTCAATGTGTGCTTTTGCTTTGGTTAGGGATGTTGTTCCCCCTTCAAGTTGTATTTTCTCGCATGTCTTGTGTATACCTTCATACAATTCCTTTTGACTTTTGAATGATTAAAAAAAATGTTAACAAACAAGATATGTGTAGGTTGCACATCGTCTAGATTTAATAGAGAACGGAATACTGTGAGCAGGAGATAAAGAGGAAACATGAAAAAAAAAAGTATTAATAGAAGTAATAGTAGATGCAATGGTAATATGGATGAATTTTATGATGATAGTCTAGTTCTTTGCGACATGCTAAATAGACTTTCTGTTGCATCACTATGAGATTCAAGCGCGTATCTAAACCTTAGACCTTAGAGATTATTAATCGGAAAAAAACTCTTACCTGGTTAATTTACACCTTAAACAATTATAAAAACATCGACGTGGTGACTCGGCCACCACCATCCTCATTCTCTTTATTTCACTAGGTTCATCATAATGATATATATCCAAAGAAACTGTTCACCATATTGTTGAATCACGAGAAACTGAAATTTTGTACTCCGCTTAGGAATCGTTTCATGACCATCAAGGTGGATTACCCGAGGTGGTTCCTTGCTTTTCTTTGTTATCATATATTTCCGTGGAATCAACATTACTTTAAAACCTGTATATATATTATGTTAGTTATGGTGTTGTTCTCATCTGCAATCTAATGACAGAAGCATGCCCTTATCAAGGGCATAGGCACCTACACCACCTAGATCTCTCAACAAAAAGGTTCCCGGAATCAATAAATATTACAAAATAATATTCCAAAAACTCACCGTGAAATATTTTGAAAATGTATCCGCAATATCTAAATGTATTTAGGATGTATATTGATAATAGCTTAATAATGAACATGTTTCTAATATGTATTAAAAACACACAACACATCGAAAAAATATTGAAAAGGATTCATTGGAAAATAAAGAAATGTTGAAATAAAATAAAATTAGATGCCCATATATATATATATATATTCATAAGAGGGTAAAAGTGAAATGTTTTTGGTTGGAAATACATAGATATATTTATATTTAATTATATATCTAAGGTTATGGGTAAGAACAAATTTTAAAAATTTTGTTTGTAAATTCCAATTACTAATTATATATGTATGAAAACACTATTTTTATTAATAACTATTGTGTTTGTGTTCAAGTAAATAAATTACTTTATCTTTTATTTTGATTTTGATTTGTTTTTATATATTGAGGTCGATAGGATAGACTTACAATGTAATAATAAATGAGTTCATATTGGAAAATCTCGAAAGTTAAATCTTTACCAAACATGCATCATAATTTTATCTAGTTGTATTTATATAACATTATATATATAGTCCTTATTTTTGTATCTTTCCTATGGCCCCTCAAAAGTTTGGCAGAGGTCTGACCGTAAAAACGACATCTTGGATCGATATATGGACATATGAAACCTTTATGTCGGGCGGGCAGGATCAAGGGCCATAACTTGAAGATAAATCAGATGCTAAGGAAATAACTTCTCTTATTTTATGTTTTCATTCGGATACGACCCAACTACTAAGAAACACAAAGTTTTATGTTTTGTTGTTTTTTCCTTCAAAACGATGAAAATTATCTAAATATCGATTTGTTTGTGAGGTCATGATAGTTCTATATATTGGAAGTGTGATGATGAGGAATATAAGTTCGCCTTCAACATATGGTTTTATACTCACATACCAGATGTCGGGGAGAAGATGAAGCCGACCGAATTCTAGGGAAGGGCGGGATTTGTCACCTTAGTAACCGTGCTCTTTTTGGGTTTTATATGATTAATTTTCAAGAAGATTAGTAACATCCGTAGATAGCTAAAAGTATCTACAAGACGGTTTGAAGACTTGTGTGATATTTTCATAGGACTTTCCGAAACCCGTCAACAAAGACAAGCGAGGATGGATGCCGCAACCGGAGAAGTCAAAATACAAGTAATTATGGTATTCGATGTCGGTAGTGAAACGTTTATAGAGATCATAATCCCTTGTTACGTATGTGAAAACTTTGTGAATATGATGGTATTAGGAGAAGTTTATGGGAGAATATCGGTAGATGCATGTCTCCATGACCGATGGAGGTTATTATGATTACATCAGGTTTTGGATTTACGATAATATCGATGAGCATGCAGGAGAAGTAACAACATGAGATGACCGAAAACATCAACTCTACTGATATCGCTTCCACTAGATTTAGTCTAGTGGTAGTAAATGGATAAAAGAGGATATAACATTGTTGTCAGGAATTTAATCTAGTTACCGAAGGAATTACCAAGACACAATTACTTAATTTAGAGATTCTGACCAACACGAAAATACTAGGATCTTGGAATATTATGATGAATAATAAGTAAACCAAGAACAAGAAACAATAATAAATGAGAAATATAAATCAAACTTATAAGATATAATATTTATAGTGGCTCAACCATATTAGTTGTATTAGGAAAGTATAAGGGTAAATTAGGTACAAATAATAAATTTATATAAACAAAAGAAATCCTAATTCTAAGACAAACTCTCTTTTTCGCATTTATGTTAGGAGCGTAGGGAGTAGTTATGTTGATGTTATTGTAATACACAGAGATTACCTATTCTATTTTTCTTCACCAATTTGAACTCAACACTAAATCCTAACTTTTACCTTAAAATCTCTTACAAGAAAAACTCTCTCTTTCTCTCAATAATTGTATTTTCGCTCTTTTAATCATTCCCCAATCTTTCCACAAGTCCTAATACCTATTTATATAGGTTACAAACTTGGCTACCAAGAATCTTAGTCGGCTGAAAAAACTCTCCCTAAATACGACTAACCTAAAGTGGGAAATAAAAGAACCAAAACAGTTCGTGAATTCGGGTCATAGGGTTTGCAAACTCCACCCAGTTTGCAAACCCTCATTCTTGACAAATTCAGATCCTTAAGGTTTTCAAACCTGGACATTTCATGAAAAAAAAAGTCTTTATTATTATTAACAATCTCCCACTTTGAAGACTTATTATTTATATTCTCCTTCTTTTGATAAATCTCAAATAATTTGCTTTTTACAAGGCCTAATACCCTTATTTATATAGGTTACAAACTTTGTCCACTAGGAATCTTCGTCGATTAGGAAACCCGGCCCTTCCTAAAATATGAATAACCTAAAGTAGGAAATAAAATACCCTAAACAGTTCGCAATTCAGGTCTGGTTTTAATTCAAACTCCTCCCAATTCCCCAATTCAGATTCGTAAGGTTTGCAAATTGGATCCGAAATCGGGTCGAGAACAAAAAGAAGTCTTCAATATTATTAACAATTTCCTTGTCGGATGTCTCAAATAAATTGTGTTTCCTTCAAAAGAATTACTGGTATAGGAATAATCTTAGTATCCTTACCAAAATCTCCAGACTCGGAGATGGAACACCTGTATTATTATGATCAAAATATCCAAATGTGTGTAAAAAAAATATCTCGACTATACAATAGATGGTACTACTCATCAGAAGTGGCTCTTGTTGGTAGGCCTGTTAAGTTAGAGTTTAAGATAATCTTAAACTTATATAGGTCGGTGGAAGATTTAGAGTTTTTTTTTCCAAAACTCAAACTAATATTAATTGGTCAATAGGTTTTGGTTTATCCCAAAATCTAGTCGGTTTAAAGTTTGTGATAAATATTAATGGGTTCAGTTATTCCTAAAGTTTTGGTTTTTAATAGACAAGTTAGGAAATACTCCCTCCGTTCCATTTTAGATGGTTAAATTTTGTTCCACGATACTTGAAAGTTTTCATATTTTCCACAAAAATGCCAATAACACCCTTACATTTTATCTTGGAACTATAAGTTTATTTTTAAATGCACTAATAGCAATTAATGTTTGAAGACTTTTCTCAAGGATATAAATGGAAAATCTTCATATCTCTCTCCATTTATTAATCTACGTGAAAACTCTAAAAACGTCATCTAAAGTGGAACGGAGGGAGTACTAAACTTGTAGGATAAGTAATGTGTCTCCTATAAAAGGAGACATAGGCTATGAGTTTTAGTCATGGAGTACTAAAGGAAATTCTCATTAGAGATGTGAGGAATTCATCCCACCTTTTGAGGTGGATATGAGAGACCATTAATGGTGAAAATGGTGGAATTAATACATCATTATGGTGCTTATGAAATACTTATCCATGTTTAGAGATATGTCGTTATGGAGTATTCATATGGAGATGTTGGTAAGACATCGTGTTTGAGGATAAGATCATCTTGGTGGTGCTGGAGTAAATTATTGGTGTTGAGCGTGAGGATGTCCAATAATAATTTATGTCATGGTGTGCAGAGCAGATCATCTCATTGTGGTGGATAATATGGTAAATATTATCTTGTATGGGTGAAGACACTATTTTAGAGTTATAGAGAGTTTGTGGAAGTTTCTTGTGTTCGGTCACACTGTGGTGAGTCGATGGGTTGGTTATTCAATTCTTTTATAATTCTCAGTTGGTGGTTCTATAATAAAGAAAAAGGTCGTAGTCGTTTTGGTGGATGTAGACAATATACACACATTGTGTATATTGTTGAACCACGTTAAATCTGTGAGTATTTTACTTCTTGTTGCTTTTTTTACGGCTTGCATCTGTGTGGTTGATTTCTATTTTTCTTATCCTAGATGGTAGTAGGGTTCATGGAGCAATCCGAGAGATCAAGTGTTTCTTGTTAGCTATTTTTTTCCCGCATTTTTAGTTACCTAGACAATTGGTAAGGTAGTATTTAGTATCTTGAAGGGCCAATGTCCGAAAAACTGGTATCCGAGCATTGGGTTGGATGCCAATTGTCACAACAGTACTGTGGTATAACAATTTTCTTGGGAAATCTATGGCTTGTTAGGAAATTACATCAACATATTCACGTCCACACATTAACTTGGGAAAAAGCAAACCTTACACCCAAAATAAAACCCAGATACTAAGAATATCTCTTCTTGATTTGAGATCTTTGCCCCCTTCCTAGATTTACCTTATCATTCTTATTTTGGGCTATCATTCCATTTGGGTATGTGAAGTTCTCTTTCTCTTCTCTTAAATTCAACCTTCTCATCACAGACTCTTTCCACTTCTATTGCAGCTGGAGCTTTTAAAAGCTATCACTACACCAAAACAACTATTTTGGAACGGACATACGCGTTGCTAATAATTTAAGCAACGCCACAGTACGTTGCTAATACTATTTATTGAAAAAACACGTTGCTCAAATTAAATAGAGCAACGTGTTTTAACGTTGTTCATTTTGTTTACCAACGTTTTAATTTATAATTTGAGCAACGTATTCGCAAAATTTGAGCAAACGGATTGGATAATTTGAGCAACGCTTTATTTGGATACAAACAGCTTAAATAATTCCACTAAAAATTCTGCAACGTTATAAATTTTTTTGATCGGGAAAGCAAGTCAAAGCAATGTAATGGTTTCCAACGTGTATATCCGTTGCACAATATTTACTTATCATCATCACAAACATATGGTTTGATTATCACAATATAGATCTATACATATATATTCACATCAACTTGCAATATATCCTCATAAGCATTTAATGGTTAGTTATAATAAACCCATACAATAGTTTGA
Source organism: Papaver bracteatum (assembly GCA_023529315.1). Taxonomy (NCBI): domain Eukaryota; kingdom Viridiplantae; phylum Streptophyta; class Magnoliopsida; order Ranunculales; family Papaveraceae; genus Papaver; species Papaver bracteatum. The sequence goes on along the minus strand of JAJJWX010003416.1, from coordinate 151,014 downwards.
TTGATTCAAAGATTGTACAAAAGGTAGTTCAAAAAAGAATACTAACCTTCAGTTGTTTACATATTGTAAATGAGAAGTCCATTTTGATTCCAAAGACTCTACCCATGGTGGAAGAAAATTAAAATCAATCCCGCAAAGTACAAGACAAGATTTATCAAAAAGCCTCATACTTAATTGACAAAACAAAAATGTACACCTCAATTCAATTTATTATAATAAAACAAGAATTAGTCTAGTCTGTGCAAACAACATATCAACTCAAAATAAATTTGAACAAAAAACTTACTTAGTAAACAATGTTCGGCTGGTGGTAGAATTCAAGTTGATCGAGGCCTAAAAATTCAATGTAAAATTCAATATGTTAATGGTCGATAAGACAAAATTGGTTGGTCCTTCAAATTCAATGTGTTAATGGTCGATAAGACAAAAACATGACCTGCAATTGCTTGGTCCTTCAAATTCTTTATATAATCGAAAGCAAGCGGTGTAGTTTTGGAGGAAGTTAATCAACTACCTAACTTCGATTGAAAACTAAATTCTTACATGTTATAACAACAATCGGTTTCATATTCTATGATTTTTGTTTTGACAAAAATCTCATATGAGCTGTCATATGCAAAACCAGCAGTTGGCGAATAGATATAGATAACCATGCTTGAAACATCATACGATACAAAAAAACAAATAAAAGTGGTGAACCCTCACCAAGAAGAATGATGTCAAACTTGATGTTCATTTATATGTTGATAGCATACCCACCTTCTCCCTCTTCCTTTATCCGGCTTGGGACGATTGAGTTAAAAAGGGGTAAACTAAAATGAACAAGAAAAAATATATATATATAAAGTCCATTAAGCTTACAAAACTAATAAAGATTTAAAAGAAGTTTGTAGGCTACCAAAATAATTTCTCATCCGACCCTTTAAAAGATTCACTCTCAGATATTACCCACATAGGAAGTGGCAACTGCTTTAGGAAGTAATAAGTATCTCCTTGAGGGGGATCCCAAAGAACCGCTCCTTGGTCAAACACTTCCTCGACATAGACCTTCCTTCCCGAAGCTTTTTACAATGTACGTAGTCACCCCGGTGAATACTCCCTAATGCAACAACTTCACCTTTATTATTTAGTAGCTCAATTTGCCCAGCTTGTAACTGCAAGTAGATGCAATTTCCTCATTATCCAGATACGCCGATTTCCACTGGCATGATGACTTCCACCAGCATGATGACTTCCACCAAAAGGATGAGTAGTGACCCCTTTCTCGGGCTAGGAGTGACTCTTCTAGGTGGGTTGGCGAACTTTCCTAAATTAAACATTAGCCTTCAGTAAGTGTAATATCACCCGTCAACAAGATCAAATTATAACCATCACAGGTTAAAGGTGCTCTAAACTTATTTAGAATTGCACGACAAGTAAGAATTGAACACTTACATCAACTTTACTGGTCAATGACCCCATTTGTCCACCCAAATCACTAACTTCCGTTTCAATTCTCGTTGAGTCTTTTCTCATTTTGGGACTCTTTGTTTTGAAGAGCCAATCCCGCCATCCGAGCCTGCTTCGACGTACGGATGAGTAGCCACGAATACAATCTTTTTCGATTTGCTCCAAAAACATCTTCTAGTGGCTCAAAACCAAACAACTCTTTGTCACCACTTGCCCCTGCTTCTTTATATTTCTCTTTGGCTTCGTTACTTTCTTCTGTAATTTGAGAATGAGAGAATTGGTGCTTAGCTAATGATGAAGCAGGAAATAAGTGTCGTTATTCACATTTCTGGAAGTATACTTACATGAGCCTCTTCCGCACTAGGATGCATGAGTCCCATCCTTACGTTGGTGTCCCAACAACCACTTGTCTGTAGACTTGTAAACTGCCACTCGTCCTATAAAGATGGTTTATTTTATATAAAAAACCCATGTATCATTATTCTTGCCATTAGTTATTCGATACACATATAGTGTAGTTACCAGTTTATATTTCTTGTTATTGTAAGAGCATCGCCCAAGTGTATGGCGGATCTTGATTGCTTTCTCTCGGCCGCATTGGAAATATTCTTTGCTATAACCGCAAAGTTGCTTTTCATAGTCAACAAAATCATGCCAAATATTTCGATTCATCCCAGAACTTTATCTCTAGCAGCCTTCCCAAAGTTCTTTAGTTGAAGGCGTCTTCTTCTCTTCCTCCGTGTATAACAGATCCATCCTCCGATAGTGCAGACCTCTTCGATATTCTCCTTTTTTTCCTCCTCACCAAATCCTCAAGTCGACTTGAATCTCCGATACATAACAGAAATCCCGTTTTGAGAACAACACGCAATGCTTTGGGTCGACAGGCAATTCAAATTCACTTATAAATTAATGCAACAATCTTTTTCAATATCTTCAAAAAGTCATTTCTCTCCTCCTTGCTCAAAGTGTAAGGTGCTTGCACAATGTCCTTTCCAGATCTTCATGATCCATTGACTACTCTGAACATTTAGAGCCCTCATATCTTGTCTTGCATTGACACTGGCTTTCATAAAATCTCTTTTCTCTTTCTCCTGTCTTTGGTAAGCTTACCAGGAATATAATGAAGATGATCTGTTAGGTATAACAATTTTCTTGGGAAATCTATGGCTTGTTAGGAAATTACATCAGATTTTTTTTTTTTTGTGATTTAGAAAGGTTAAGATATTATTGAAAAGGGAAAAAAGTAATACATACAAAGAAGCACCTAGGAGAAACAAAGAGGAGGGAACTCACGTCCACACAAAAAATCATATATTAAGTAATCACAGAGCTAAAAAACAAGAGGAGAGCAAGAAGCCAATTAATTAAGAACATTTACTCAACACCTCAACATCAAGCCAAAAATTAAAAAAAAAAACCCAAAGGAGAAAAGAGCAACCTTACACCCAAAATAAAACCCAGATACTAAGAATATCTCTTCTTGATTTGAGATATTTTCCCCCTTCCTAGATTTACCTTATCATTCTTATTTTGGGCTATCATTCCATTTGGGTATGTGAAGTTCTCTTTCTCTTCTCTTAAATTCAACCTTCTCATCACAGACTCTTTCCACTTCTATTGCATCTGGAGCTTTTAAAAGATATGTCACTTGATGTCATTTTTGTTCGATTGATAGGAAATCTGCTTTCAGAAGTGACTATAAACCATGAAAGGGTTGCTTTTAGGATATTGTTTCGGCTTTCCTTTATTGAGATGTGATCTCTTCTTCCCTTTAACTACATTCCAATCACCTTCACTGTATATTTGATTAGACCATGTCCTAGTGGAAGATATAATCTTGTTTCCTGCATTCAATTCTAAACTATTTGAGGATTGAGTTGTTTGAATGAAATTATTACAATTATCAGACTGATTCTCATTCCCATTTCCAACTATATCAGAATTTCGGGCTTTGTTAATGCTATCGACGTCTTTGTTCTCGTCCTTCATTACCCATGCAACAATATGACCATTAACATCTGTCTTTATCTACCTGGTGACTAATTAAAACATTAGCCATCTGTGGAGTAGTAATATTTTGCTCCTTTGCACTACTTATCCTTGCACTATCACTGCTAACAATAGAAATTTTTCCATGGTATAACAACTTTCTTGGGAATGCTATCTCCCTTTAGGAATCTAACATAAGAGTTTATAACAGAACCAGGAATTTATATTTGAGGGAGCTATATTTTTTTTTAATCATGAGCTCTTTATTTCAATTCTCTTAATTGCGATAAAGATAAATGCAACAAAATACCTAAAGTGGTCAGGGTGCGTACCACGTTATGTTCCTGTTGAAACAGTGCTCTCTGAATCAAATTTGTTCACCATATGGCTAACGTTAGGGGGTAACATTGTATAATGAAAATGGAGTTGATTTGACGTGGCCGCCGAAGGCCAATTTTTTTTCTTTTCGGGTTTTATAAGTTAGCTTTTAGTTTGTAAAAATATTGAAACCATAGTAAGTCGTGAGATATTTCAAATGTATGCATAATAAGTCATGATATCTTTTATGTCCCCGTCCATAACTAAGAGCATCTCCAATATAGGGTGAATCTTTTTGTTTTTTATGACACGTAGGATTTTAGACCCCCAATTAACATAATTCCATCTCCAATGGTTGGATCCTACAAACTAGGAGGGATTTGAAAATAAATATGAAGGTGTTAAAGAAAGTCTTATTTACACCTTAACATGCACCTCCATGTCATATTTTCAATTATTTTATTTTTTTAGAAATTAGTTAAAGTTAAGATAAACGGTTAAGATTTTATCATATAAAATATTACCCTTCACTATTGGAGATAGTTTTTTAACCAAGGGGTCCTATATTTATTACATGTGTAAAATCTCCTAAATAAAAGTCTTAACTAGACTTCCACGTAGAATTTTTTACACCCACTCTTAGAGATGCTCTAAAGTGCATTTAAAGATTTTTGTGGATTCATAAAATCTAGTTAGTTGAAAACAAATGTGCTTCTAGAATAAACATTATTTAGATATTGACAATATAGCCCTATGTAATTTGAGGCAACTATATAATTTGAGAACCTTATATCTCCTGTAAGTTAGCCGTAAACTACATATGTCGTTAGATAATAGATTTTCTTCCAAATTCAGTATAGTAATGGGCTATGTTAATTCCTACCTGGGCTTTTTCAATTTTTTGGAAACCTGTTTTGAGGCGTACTGAATTTTTTTGAGGCATACTTATTCATTATCCCATCTAGGGTGGGTTTATAAGGGGTGTTTAAAGGTAGTGCAATTACCTATATATCCTTAAACAATTTAAATTAGAGTGCCATTATCCTCAAAATCCTAAAATCAAAATAACCTTTAAACTTAAACATCTTGGATTCCAATTCAATCAAGCAATTAATCAAGCAAAGGAAACACGAATCGAAGTGAGCGATGTTGGAGTGCGAAATCCAAATCTCAATTGCTCTCAGATGTGTTTTAGAATGTATTTGTAACAAACCCATCTTGTTTTCGATTGATTTTATTTTGTTTGATCGATAGAATATGATTTCAAAGATGGAATTAGGGTTTTCAGAAGATCAGTTCGGCTGATCTTGGAATATCAATTTTGAGTCGAACCTAGTATATGATTTAGTAAAACACTATGTTCGGTTAATGCGACTTTTGTAGATTGTGTTCGAATTAGCCGAAACTAAAATTCGTCAGTTTCAGAGTGAAGTTCGGCTGATAACTTTTCAGCCGAACCCTTTTTTTATGCCTAGGTTCGGCTAACAACTTGTCAGCCGAACCTAGGTATATGAGCCGAACATAAAAATAAAAAAAATAAAAAAATTCTTTTTTTGCCTTGGTTCGGCTAACAAAAAGTTCGACCGAAAAGTTGTTAGCCGAACCGTTCATCCGGGTAGATCTGGGTTTTAAAAATTCAAATTTTTGACAGATTCAACATATAAAAAGGACATTAAACCTCGTATAGAAGCATACCTCTTATTCGAATCACACATTTTGGTATCTTCTAATCACTAAAATCTGAAAACCCAATTTTTTTTTCACTTCTTCTTCTTCTTATTCCTCTAAAAAATCCCAAGTTTCTCACATAAATTTGTTTTCTCTACTAATTTACCACTAATAATTTAATTTTTAATCAATCCTTAAAATTCCTAAGTAATCAAATCTAATCATAATCATTAACACTAATTATGTAAGGGTAGTTATGCCATTATTAGAAAGGGTGGATAAGGGGTGATGTTGTTTTTTATTTAGTGACCCTATTTTGGCACTATTTAGTATGCCTCAAAAAAATTCAGTATGCCTCAAAACAGGTTTCATTTTTTGAGACAATTACTATGAAACATGTTTTGAGGCATACTGAATTTTGTTGAGGCATACTAAATAGTATCAAAATAGGGTCACTAAATAAAAAACAACATCACCCCTTATCCACCCTTTTTAATAATGGCATAACTACCCTTACATAATTAGTGTTAATGATTATGATTAGATTTGATTAATTAGGAATTTTAAGGAATGATTAAAAATTAATCTATTAGTGGTAAATTAGTAGAGAAAACAAATTTATGTGAGAGAGTTGGGATTTTTGAGAGGAAGAAGAAGAAGTGAAAAAAAATTGGGTTTTGAGATTTTAGTGATTAGAAGTGACCAAAATGTGTGATTCAAATCAGAGGTATGCTTCTATACGAGGTTTAATGTCCTTTTTATATGTTGAATTTGTCAAAAAATTGAATTTTTAAAACCCAGATGAACGGTTCGGCGGATAACTTGTCAGCCGAACCTTTTTTTTGTTTTTTGTTTTTTGAAAATATGCCTAGGTTCGGCTAACAACTTGTCATCCAAACCTAGGTATATATTAAAAAAAAAAACAACGTTCGGCTGACAAGTTATCAGCCGAACTTCACTCTGTAACTGACGAATTTTAGGTTCAGCTGATTCGAACACAATCTAGCAAAGTCGCATCAGCCGAACACATTGTTTCTTTAAATCATGCACTAGGTTCGGCACAAAATTGATATTCCAAGATTAGCCGAACTGATCTTCTAAAAATTTGAAACGAAAAAGAAAGCTAGGTTCGGCTGATTCGAACAAAATCTAGCAAGTCGCATTAGCCGTACATAGTGTTTCTCTAAATCATATATTGTACTAGGTTCGGTTCAAAATTGATATTCCAAGCTCAGCCGAAATGATCTTTTGAAAACCCTAATTCCATTTTTGAAATCATATTCTATCGATCAAACAAAATAAAATCAATCAAAAACAAGATGGGTTTGTTACAAATTAATTCTAAAATACATCTGAGACCAATTGAGATTTGGATTTTGCACTCCAACATCGCTCACTTCGATTCATGTTTCCTTTGCTTGACTAATTGCTTGATTGAATTGGAGTCCAAGATATTTAAGTTTAGAGGTTATTTTGATTTTTGATTTTAGGTTTTTTTTTAAAAGGGCACTCTAATTTAAATTGTTTAATGATGCGTGTCGTAACCACAACAAATTAATTAAGATATTTCCCACTAATTAACTGGTAATATAGCGGTAGTAAGAGATCGTTCCCACATAGAGCTGTGTAATTGATATGTTATTTAGATAGCAAAACAAAGTAAAAAGGGGGGTTGATTTATGAAATAAATAATTATGGAATAAGATAAAAGGGATGATCAAGGATTCCTTTGCCGTTACCAAGCGATAACTAGATTAGTATACTTATCTATCTTCGTAAGAACCATTTATCACCAACCGTAGGAAAGCATCTAGTGCAGTGCTATCCTCAAAGTTCCTTATGTAACTTCATACCGAAGCGCTCTCATATGAAATTCTATCCAACCGAACCACCAAGTAGTAGCGCACTTAAGGTGTAATCAAGCATAAGCTTTAAGTTATGTGAACTTAGGTTGATCCCAGTAGTTAGACACTTAGCGCAAGGTCAACTTACTAGTGTTGTCTTCACACACGATTGCTCAACAAAATCCCTCTGCAAGGTCTCGCGTTCTCTACTTGTGTAAGGATTATTAAACAATTACACATATATCCTAACCCTTTACTAGCAATAGAATGATCAAAAGATTAATCTAGCGTGCACTCCAAACAATCTAATTAATCAATCATAATCCCTAGAAATAGTGAAAACAAACGATTATGTGATTAAAACTCCGAATAGATTTATAAAATAATAAAGCTTCACGCTAGAACATTGAATTCATCCTCAATCAAAGAAAGTTTAGCTTCTCATGGTTACACAATTACCCGGTTTCCCCCTAAAGGGATAAACCCTAAAATATTTTATGAAGAACGAAAGTGTATTATGAGATGTGTAGAGATGTTATATTCATCTTAGGTTAAGAAGTGTTTCTTATATAGTCTCCAAATTATAGAAGTCCCTTGATAAATTGGTTGCCAAAACCTATCCAAATTTCCAAAAGCAACACACGGCCAAGGCTGGTCGCATGGAAGAAATCCATAATCAGATGATAGGCCGCACATAAAGCTAAGAAGACCATCCCACATTATAGTATTTAGCTTGTCAGTCTTGCGAATCCGACAGCCTATTTTTCATCTTCTTTTCACGGCTATATTTTCTATCCGTAAGTTATACTGGAACTTTTCCTCCAAATCTTCTCTACAATTTGCGGCTAGAACTTCCCAGCCGTGTCTTCTCCTTGGTTCTTCCCCATCACTACAAAAAATGCCCGAGCATCACTGCTTCTCTGTTCGCCATTCGGTGATGCTCATACTGCATCAACAGCTCCTTCTTACTCCATTGGCAGTAGCAATACTTCCATCAATATCACCCTTGATTATCAACTACTCTTCACTGCCATTAATCAGTTATCTTTCTCGATCTCTTCATCTAGTCGCTGATGGCAGCAACGTAGGTTCCATATTTTTTTTCGATCTCCTCGAGTTCCATCACCACAGACCCATTATCTCTGTTTAATCAAACTCGCAGTACATATATTGTCCATCTCCATTAACAGCCAACTGAACTTCTCCCTGTTTGACTTATCTTCCATCTTCAACCTATCGAGCTCCATCATCCACGATAAACACAGCATCTCATGTTCGATAACCAACAACACCACAGCGAGCTCCACCTTCTCTTTACCAGTCAAGATCCATTCCCTTAACTTGTTACTCCACTGCTGATCTTCCATTCAACTAAGAAAGCAGTAGCCAACATAAAATTTTCTTCACTGCCATTAACTCGATCGAACTCACTTCTCAGCTCCATCGATAATGGCAGCAGCACCCCAAAACTGAACTCGAGCTTTATTCTTATTACATCAACCAACTATTTCCCATTACCGAGCATGTTGATCACCATCCATAATCATACTCCACGAACCATGAAAATTACCGTCAGTACCCTTCCTTCGTCTTCTCGACTAAACCAACAACGACAACACGCCATGAGCCCTTTTTTATCTTCTCAAACTTCTGCTGCTAATCCGTGTTCTTCCAAGCTTCGAAAACATCCATCAACTCTAGCTAACAACATCCCAAAAATATAACCAGAAAGACTGGTCGTGAACCGGACGTGCATGAAGAAGAATGGTGGTACGCCTGATCTGCATGGCTGGTGCTTTTAACAACTTTTGAATTCTGGCTTCCCCCTTTATAAAAGACCTGACTTCCTTTAGCAGTTCCTTTGAGACAGTGTTCCCCTTAGCAGAATGGACGGCCCTTATAAATTATGTGCGCAAACAATTTCGCAACTTTGCTTGTTTCAAATGCCCATAAAATCTTCATACGACATCGGAATAACTCCATTCTTTCGTCGTTGCCTTCGTTTATTCGTCCTCTACAAGATGATAGCAAACACTCCTAGATATGAATGATCTCCACTTGGTATTTGGACCCATTCCACTTGCGGCTAACTTCTTTTATTGCACTCTAAAGTGAAAACTCACTTCTTTTGGATGATTCACCTCGCAAAACATAAATAAAAGAAAACAAGAGTAATATACAATAATTTGCAAGAAACTAAACAATTACTAGCATGGATTCGACACTAAATATATGCAAAATATGCACTTAACAAATTCTCCCACACTTAGCTTTTGCTAGTCCTCAAGCAAACTATCTAAAATACAACAACTCCATGTCGTCGAGGATACGGTTACTATTAGCATGAATAACAGGCCTTTAAACCCCTAGGTGTCCCTAGTGGACGAGTTATAGTCTCGTGAGGGCTTACTAGAGATATACCCACAAAACCTATTCCAACTTCAAAGCGTTCCATCTTCCCAAGCATCCAAAGAGCTATGAGGACATAGAATTTCTGCATGCTAGTAATAATAAGTTAGAAATACCAAAGAACATATTCATTCTTTAATCTTGAGTGAGAAATAACCACATCATAATGAGAGAAACGCGTGTTTGAGAACGATCAATAAGCATTTCGCCTCGACTTCTGCCTCACTTAAAAGGATTTTATGATAATTGCACTCAATAAGACGGCTATTTTATGGGTATCACATGTGTGCAGGTAGGAATGAAGAGAGAATCCTACACATGTTGAATGGTGGGAAGGAAACCTTCCGAATAATTTCTGGAGACTCCATAAAATCGTGGAAAATAAAGATATTTTTCTGATGATCTCTAAGAAAAGAAATCAACCACTATAGCAAGGATGAGAGTACTTACCACCTTCACATATGATTGCAATGATGAAAGCACCACTCTCACATCATCCAATAGAAACGTCTTCCTTCCTTCGGCTCGTCTTCTTCATATTGGTCTTTGGTCTTCAACTGTTGATGATAAACTCTTGAACTTGTAGAACTTCGACAATTTGTACTCTTTTCCTCAATTTCCTTGTTGCTTGAAACTTCTTTATATATTTTTCTTCCACTTGGCCTTATTGAACAAATAACAACCTAAATGCAAATCTCTTTGTATATATTATTTTTATTTTTATTTTTTTTAAAGAGATTGCAACTAATACAATAAAAATGAAATAAAATTAACATGCACATGAAAGAAGTACTTTACCACTTTGATCTTCACAACTTGTAATGCCTTCGTATCATAAACTTCAATAACTCTCATCTTTTGATTTTCTTCACTCTTGTAAATAAGTCTTCATACTTTGATATAAATTACGCTCCTTATGTGTACGTCTTCAACATGTATATAAAAATATGCTCATTATATGTTGCTTTACTTGGATATGAATATTTTTCTCTTATATATGTAAACCTCAAACGTATTCAACTTTCCTTGTAGATTTTGATGTCACTCCATTGTTGATGATGATGGTGTTTCTATGGATCTGTTGTTGGAAAGAGAGAGAATGGTGCTAACTGCAAATCAAACTACAAGAAGGTGGTTTTCATCTATAGACGTCACCCTCAGGATTGACAAAATTAGCACTCAAGAGATCAAAAATAGTGCTGAAAATGGTGTGAAGTTGGGTAGCTCACCATTCTACCCGGAATTTACGTATGGTGACACACACTCAAAATAAAGCTCTTTAGTCAGCTACAAAGAAAATTTGGTTTGGTGCCTTGGTTGATATGAAAATGGGTAGTCTCCACTAATGATTGATCAGCAACTCTAATAATGCATTTCTCCCTGCTCCTAATTTGCATCACCGGCATGATTAAATCCATTATTTAACACTCCAATTCGTAAGAATATTCCGAACGTAGTTCCCTAACATTTCCAAGTTCAGTTATGTCGGTCAGAATCTCTATGTAAACATACCTAGAAGTATGCTAGTGACTCTAAAATATCTACAAGTTGAAGGTTTTTTATGCAAAACTTTGAAACATTGACTCAAAAAGGCTAAAAACTCTATATGCAAAAGACTCCCCCACACTTAAACTTCACATTGTCCTCAATGTGTAAGACCTAAAATTCTGAATTCTGATGTAACAACAGATAAAACGCAAAAACTGTGCAAATTGGTAAGGAATTTGGAAACACTCCATTTCACAAAAGTTTTTCATCTACGTGTTTTCTACACGGTGTCAAAAGTTCACAGTGTTTCGATAAACGGTATAACAGTTATGGTCTCTGGACTGAACTACGCACAGTCTGAATTTTTCTGACGAAAAGGTATTCGTCATAATCCTCTTCTAAGATAGATTACAGACTCAATGAAATTAAACATGGGGATGCAAATATGATATGAAAATCTAAGAAAAATAAAATACAAAAGATAGTGATACAAAACCGATGGGTTTCCTCCCATTTAGCGCTTGGTTTAAAGTCGCCAGCCCGAATCTTTTGTTATCGTCCATATACCAACAATCTGAAAATCTGGTAGTCCTCACAGAAAATAATCTGCAATTCTAATAACAGCTTCATGAAAACATTAGCACAAGATAAAAATATTGAAGCTATTGCTTTATTGAAGTTTCCCCCACACTTAGTCTTTTCTACACTCGGGAACTTCAAAAGGTCCCTCAGCTTGGTGAACCTGCACAATTCTAGAATCAAACACATCAAGTGGTGGATACTTAGAAGCAAAATAATCCGTTAAAACTTTAGAATCACACAACTCCAATCCTAAGTGATGTGAATCAAAATATTTATAAATATGCAAAGGATTCGACAAACCTTCCACCATCTCTTTTATTATATGATCCTCATCATTCTTAAAGAATTGCAATGAATTATTTACCTTGTTTGTATTGTGGTCCTCTATCAAACTATTTAGCCATTCTTCGTCTGCTTCAACCGAAATCTTAGTATCATTATAATCCTTGGCAAGCTCAATTGGGTCTTCCACTGACTTTAACCAATTTGGTTTCATTCTCAATCTCTATCTCTTCAACAACCTCGTCATCGGAATCAGAATCATCTCCTAAAAAGTCTAGTTCATTGGTGCAAATCCTAAAATCATTGTTTGAGTACGTTACACCATTTATAACAATAGTTATGTCATATTTATTCTCCTCCTTTTGAATAGGCGAGTGATCGTTATTATGATCTGGAGTTGAAATAACATTACCATTATTGTAAGGATTTTCCAAAGGTTGCTCATCTTCGTCAGAGTCTTCGCCAACCTCATAATATTCAATATCCCAACGACGTTGAAGTTCCGCTCGTATTTCCTTGTTAATTTCTTCGAGAATCTTTTCCGATGCTCCATCTTCTTCTAACTGATCATATTGCTTAGAAAGTTTTATGATATTAATACGTTTTCCGCTGTTATTCACGATGGAAAGTTTAGACCGTATCTCTTCTTTTGACATAAATGAAGAAAGAACATGATAAAGAGGAGTAGGTCTTTCCAAACTCTCTGTCATCTGCACATTACTAGAAAATAACTGATCAGAAGTATAACTATCCTCCCATCCCTGTGATTGCTCACTTACATACCCGTCATAAGGTTGTTGATATGTATGAGAGTATCCATAAGGCTCTGTAGGGTATGGTTGGTAGTTATTATATGAATGAAATTGAAATCCAAATTGATTACCACAATAATATGTTGATTGGTCTTGTGTTCCGTACATGTTATGTCCGTAAGGAAACATGACGACTCACAAGAACGAAATAAAAAATAAAAGCAAAAATCTAAAAACAAAAACAAGCTAATCAAATAACAAATCAATTAGCAACCGCTCCCCGGCAACGGCGCCAAAATTTGATGCGTGTCGTAACCACAACAAATTAATTAAGATATTTCCCACTAATTAACTGGTAATATAGCGGTAGTAAGAGATCTTTCTCACAGAGAGCCGTGTAATTGATATGTTATTTAGATAACAAAACAAAGTAAAAATGGGGGTTGATTTATGAAATAAATAAATATAGAATAAGATAAAAGGGATGATCAAGGAGTCCTTCGTCGTTACCAAGCGATAACTAGATTAGTATACTTATCTATCTTCGTAAGAACCATTCATCACCAACCATAGGAAAGCAGCTGGCGCATTGCTATCCCCAAATTTCCTTATGTAACTTCATACCAAAGCGCTCACATATGACATTCTATCCAACCGAACCACCAAGTAGTAGAAGATTTAAGTTATGTGAACTTAGGTTGATCCCAGCAGTTAGACTCTTAGCGCAAGGTCCAATTACTAGTGTTGTCTTCACACACGATTGCTCAACAAAATCCCTCTGCAAGGTCTCGCTTTCTCTACTTGTGTAAGGATTATTCAACAATTACACGGATATTCTAACCCTTTACTAGTAATAGAATGATCAAAAGATTAATCTAGCTGCACTCCAAATAATCTAATTAATCAATCATAAACCCTAGAAATAGTGAAAACAAACGATTATGTGATTAAAACTCCGAATAGATTTATATAATAATAATGCTTCACGCTAGAATATTGAATTCATCCCCAATCAAAGAAAGTTTAACTTCTCATGGTTACACAATTACCCGGTTTCCCCCTAAAGGGGTAAACCCTAAAATATTTTATGAAGAACCAAAGTGTATTATGAGATGTATAGAGATGTTTTATTCATCTTAGGTTAAGAAGTGTTTCTTATATAGTCTCCAAATTTTAGAAGTCTCGTGCTCGAATCTCGTGCTAAATTGGTTGCCAAAACCTAGCCAAATTTCCAAAAGCAACACACGGCCAAGGCTGGTCGCATGGAAGAAATTCCATAATCAGATGATGGGCTGCACATAAAGCTAAGAAGCCCAGCCCACATTATAGTATTTAGCTTCTCAGTCTTGCGAATCCGACTGCCTATTTTCCATCTTATTTTCACGGCAAGATTTTCTATCCGTAAGTTCTACTGGAATTTTTCCTCCAAATCTTCTCTACAGTTTCGGCTAGAACTTCCCAGCCGTGTCATCTCCTCGGTTCTTCCCCATCACTACAGAAAATGCCCGAGCATCACTGCTTCTCTGTTATTCAATCGGTGATGCTCATCCTCCATCAACAGCTCATTCTTACTCCATTGGCAGCAGCAACACTGCCATCAATATCACCCTTGATTATCAACTACTCCTCACTGCCATTAATCAGTTCTCTTTCTCGATCTCTTCATCTAGTCGCTGATGGCAGCAACGTAGGTTCCATATTTTTTTCCGATCTCCTCGAGTTCCATCACCACTGACCCATTATATCTGTTTAATCAAACTCACAGTAGATATATTTCCCATCTCCATTAACAGCCAACTGAACTTCTCCCTGTTTGACTTATCTTCCATCTTCAACCTCTTGAGCTCCATTATCCACGATCAACACAACATCTCATGTTCGATAACCAACATCACCACAGCGAGCTCCACCTTCTCTTTGCCAGTCGAGCTCCATTCCCTTAACTCGTTACTCCACTGCTGATCTTCCATTCAACTAAGCAAGCAGTAGCCAACATAAACTTTTCTTCACTGCCATTAACTCGAACGAACTCACTTTTCAGCTCCATCGATAATGTTAGCAGCACCCCAAAACTGAACTCGAGCTTTATTCTTATTACATCAACAAACTCTTTCCCATTACCGAGCATGTTGATCACCATCCATAATCATACTCCACGAACCATGAAAATCACCGGCAGTACCCTTCCTTCGTCTTCTCGACTAAACCAACAGCGACAACACGCCATGAGCCCTTTTTTATCTTCTCAAAATCCTGCTGCTAATCCGTGTTCTTCCAAGCTTCGAAAACATCCATCAACTCTGGCTAACAGCGTCCCAAAAATATAACCAGAAAGACTGGTCGTGAACCGGACGTGCATGAAGAAGAATGGTGGTGCCCCCGATCTGCATGCCTGGTGATTTTAACAACTTTTGAATGCTGGCTTCCCCCTTTATAAAAGACCTGACTTCCTTTAGCAGTTCCTTTGAGACAGTGTGCCCCTTAGCAGAATGGACGCCCCTTATAAATTCTGTGCGCAAACAATTTCGCAACTTTGCTTGCTTCAAATGCCCATAAAATCTTCATACGACATCGGAATAACTCCATTCTTTCGTCGTTTCCTTCGTCTTTCGTCCTCTACAAGATGATAGCAAACACTCCTAGATATGAACGAGCTCCACTTGGTCTTTGGCCCCTCTCCGCTTGCGGCTAACTTCTTTTATTGCACTATAAAGTGCAAACTCACTTCTTTTGGATGATTCACCTCGCAAAACATAAATAAAAGAAAACAAGAGTAATATACAATAATTTGCAAGAAATTAAGCAATTACTAGCATGGATTCGACACTAAATATATGCAAAATATGCACTTACCATTTAAGGATATATAGGTAATTACACTACCTTTAGACACCCCTTATAAACCCACCCTAGATGGGATAATGAATGAGTATACCTCAAAAAAATTCAGTATGCCTCAAAACAGGTTTCATTACTATAGCATAAATGAGCTATTACAAGTCCAATTGAAATTACTATAGCATAAATGGGCTATTACAAGTTTAATTGAAACTTCTCCTAGTTTTTTGATGATGTAGATAAACTAGCTATTGGTAGGAGGGCTGTTTTTGGGCATACCAAAAAATTATTGGGCATACATTTGTGAGCCGAACCTAGCAAACCTAGGCAAAAAAAAATGTTGTGAGCCGAACCTTGAGTATGCCCAATAATTTTTTGGTATGACCAAAAACATGTCTCATTGGTAGAGCCGTCGAGATCAATTATGATTCATCGACTTTTCCCTCTACCTTACTGACTATGTCCACATAGCCCTGATTTTCATATGAGCATATACTATAAACTAAAGGTCCTGAAAGAGGCCCAACTCGGCGAATTTATCTGGAATTCGGACTTTTTGGCTATCAGTAGTAGTGTGCTCACCTCTGTGCGGAGTCCTCCTCATTCCTCTGCAATAGCATATAATTGACTGTTAAAATGAATCTATAATGATGGTCAGTCGAAACCAGAGTGATCCAGGCAAGTGAGATGACTCCAATATTCCCTACACCACCTTTTACAGAATCACAATTATATAGGGCGGTCTTGTTCGTCCAAATCCGAAGACTGAAACTATTTATGTCGTTGTAATTCGAAAACTGGAGTTTTAGAAAAGGTAGATGAATTGAAATTTCAATCTCCTTCGCACGAATGTGGAAGTTCTGCAAAGTACAATCATATATACATAGGTAAAGGGAAACACAAGTGAATTACTGCAAACTACAAACTCTTGATCAGTAGTACCTAAACAACTTGAATGTAATAACTGGGCCGGACGAGCCCAACATCCATGTACGTAGAAATCCTCAACGGTCGACACTCTGCATGAGTGAATGCGTGTTGTTGGTAAGAGTTGAATTTTCCAACTTCCCAAATATCTTCTCCATAAAAACGGTTGTCTAGATCATCATTTATTACGTCTTGTTGGTTGTTACCCGCGACTAAAATAAAAACTCACAACGACCTTTTACACTAGCTAACAAAAATGCATATCTACGTCTGTTCGAGTTTACATCACTGATATTTTTACCTAATAATTTTACCATCATGCTGGAGATACATCTCAAACACTTTCTGGAGACTACTACTCGGCAATTGAGTTCATGACATGAGCCTTAAACCATAAAATGTTAGAAGGGAGTTTAGGGAAGGGGGTTGTAGGATGCAAACCCCAACATATAGCCACCCTAACCACATTTGAATGGAAAACAAGTTGGGTCATAGACTCTTAATAAATTATGGGTATCGAGAGGGATCATGAATACAAAAATGAAATTGTGATAAGAGATTTTAACGTGGTTCGGCACTTACGCCCACATCTACACAAATCTTATATGGTGAAACTATATTGATCTCTAGAGATAGATGATTCTAGGATAGTTTATAATTACACTGATACTCTTTATTCATAGAGTGGATACAAGAATGATTAAGCTAATATCATATTCTCTAGAACATATTAATCTAGAATCTCTCTACAATATCTTTTATTCTTGGAAACTTTGACTAATCTTCATAGACCTTCTTGCTTGATCTTCGGTGATCTTATAATATCTCGAGTCTTGACTTTGACTTATCTCGAGCTTGACCACCTCCGGTGTATATATTATCACAACTCTGAATATGGATTAAGTAAGTACATGAATGGTTGACCACGTGCATTGCCGCCACTAGCGGCGGCGGATTTTGTTTTCTGACATTTTCACTTGGAACGGACAACATAAGAGTTTGTAAGCGGCTCTAGGAGTCCCCAAGAGGTAAGACCCCAATCTGTTGCGAAAAGGGGAGCGTATTGCCGGAACCTTTCGTGGAAAGAGAGGTACGTTATGCCCATGCCATGAGCTACACACATTAACAGCTAAGGATACTTGCATCTTTATGACATTTTTGGATGGGTCGAGTCTAACTGACAAAATACAGACCCACACAGGGGGCTAGGATGCAACAAAATAGCAGAACAGAGATATTAATGAGCAATATTGAGAGGTCCACTATGATAATCCAACACAACCTAATGTTTGGTAATCTATCTGTGTTGTGTGTTGGAAGATTTGGGATGAATGTAGGGTTATTGGTTGTCTTTAGTAAAGAAGATAAGACTATGACATATATCCCAATTATGTAATGCCAAAATCACAAGAAAAGAGTTGGATATTGAGTGAATGTCTATGTAACTTGTAGACAAATTTGAAATCTATTTCATGCCCTAGTTTATCTAGAATGAGGTCATGGTCTAGTGATGCAGATAACCATATCTACCACACCAACAACAGCTTGATATATTTACAATAACAAAAACATTAAAATAAAATAAAAACACAAAGAAGAATAAGAAAGTGGATCATTGGGGCTATTACGTGTGCTACCATATGAGTTACTTAATGTATTTATAAGTGAATATTTTTCTAATATAATGGTAAATCAGTATCCAGAATTAAAAGATAATCCTGTGTATTTATTCTGTATTTCACAACTTGGATTTAAAAATGTGTGACACTCAAAATTCTAGGGTTTTGGACGGTGAAAAAACCGAGCGCAAGATGTTTGTAGAAAATATCTTTTTCCACTCTTCTCGTACTTTAGTGATCGAAATGGCATATTCTTGCTGCCAATATTGACCGATGCGGCACCGTTACTCGACTGTACGTCCATGATAGATACGTCTTCGTACGCAAAGATTTAGCTTCGAAATGATTTCAGTATAAAAGAGTCAAAATCCAATGAAACTTAATTGAACGTTACAATCATATAGATTAGAAGAAGGTGACACCCTAATCTAGTACTAAATTCGTTTTTTCAAACTCAAGTTCTACACGACTTCTCCATGGAGTTGAAATGGGAAGGTTCTTAATTAGTTTGTCGTGTGATAGTGATAATATTTTACATCACCCAACCTACATCACGTACAAATTTAGGTATGGCTGCTAGCCTAGTTGTACTACCATGTGTGGGCATACCTTGGAGGTAGCTAGGGGCTCATAAATGTTCATCAATGTTTATCTAGCCATATCTTCATCGAGGTAATCATACTATAAGTCCTCTTCCACTAATCTACTACATTATCTATAAATTAGTTGAGTTAATTATAGTTTGCACAATTTTTAAGACAAGTAAAAAAATGGAAGTATTTTTTACAATTATACCATTATGGATAATAACTAGTAAAACTTAAAAATAATTTATTTCTTAAACTATACCATGGTTTTTCGTAAATTTTTCTACATAATAACAAATATAAACATAACTATCAAATTATACATATTTCTTATAATAACAATAACCAATTAAAATGGTAGTTTTAGAGATATCCCATTAATTAGTGAAATAACTCGATTACTTATGGGACAAAATTTAAAACCAAATAGCTCTATTAATTTGGGATAGTGAGAATAATAATGGAAATCATGCCAAGAATAGAAGTAAATGTCTCATGATTTATAGGGGCTGCTACATTAGTGGGGGCTGATACCATTTAGTCGATCCAACGGCCAGGGTCGCTTAAGATCTTGAGATGGTATCAGCCCCTAGTAATCATGGTAGCAGCCCTTATAAATCGTGAAATGTCTAATCTTAACATAGACTAACAAATCGCACAAACAAGATAGTAAATAGTTTTGGACAATTCTACTCCCCAAAAATGATTTTGAAGAGAATTGGTAAATAGTTTGTCGACTCAATTTTCCCCACAAGCTCATCAGTAATTTTTGTTAACAAATTTAAAATTTCTTAGCTGACCGTGAAGTTAAATTTCTCCAAAAACGTTCCTTACATGAAATGATTTTCCTCATGGGAGTTTCATTCTTGTGAAACTTACCATTTCTCCCCAGTAAATTAAGTTGATCATTATCTTTTCGGGGTATATGATTTTAACGTTGTATGAAATGATTTTCCTCTTGGGAGTCTCATTTGTGTAAAACGTATCATCTCGTTTTTAGAAACAAAAGAGGAAGAAAAGGATGGGGGTAGGAAGGCTACACACTCTCTTGAGTTTCTCTCTCCTCTCTAGTCTCAAAACCTAAAAAACTCCTCACTGCCATTAACGATTGTTCAGATCGGGCTAGATATGAGAAGGTTTTTTACATTTTTTTTTTGTTTTCTTACATAGCTCGTAGTTTAAGTTAGATTTGTTAAGATTTTGTTTCAACCTCTATTGTTTGTAGGATAATTTGATGGTATTCTTGTGCCCTTTTTGTTTGTGTTTTCTTCTTTATACATATTCTATGAGGTTTCATGGCGTTTCTTTATGATTTGAATGTAGATGTAGATGGAAGTTCAAGTGTGGTAATCAAGATTCAAGACTTTGCATATTACTCTCATATTTTCACCTGAAGATCTCTTTTTCAAAAAGAAAAAAAAATCATATCAAAATGTCTAGCTAATAATCCCAAAACCATTTTCTCAATCTTCGGATTGCTTGGTACTCTTTTTGGTAGTTCGTTACTTCTCGTCACAGATTATTCTTTGTTAATACCTTTTAATTGTATCTGGATTTTTGAACTTGATGTTCTTGGAGTCCATGTAATCTTTATTTCATCATGAATGAAATTTTATGAAATTAAAAAAAGAAAAAAACCTTACTATTTCTCCCTAGTAAATTAGTTATTTCTTTAATTTTTCAGGGTGTGTGATGTTAGAGGGAGGAGCCATGAACAATCTTACAAGATTCGATCCAATTTTTATAGGGTCCAAACGATAATGTGAAGCTAATATTTTGGTGATACGTTCTTATTAAACTCTTGATTCCTACAAAAAAAAAAAAAAATCCGAGAAAAGGTAAAGGGATAACTTTATCCATCTCGAGATTCATGTAGCAAGTGGTTAGGAATGCCAAGCATAGCTATAAACCAAGTTTATAACCGTTCTATCCCATCCTCTTACTCTGTCATTTATAACCGTTCTATCCCATCCTCTTTACTCTGTCATGTATGTGACGCGCATAACCACCTTGCAACTGCTTATTTGAGCCAATGTTACAATACCATCTTGCGAGTTTATTGGCTTGGGCCGCCTGGCCAATGCCCTTTATACTCTCTTAGTTAGACATTAACATACGAGTAAAGTCATTTCTTGCTTCAGTATGATGCTTAGCTATGCTCCACATATTTTATGGAACCATGTTTTAGGGCATACCTAAAAATTTAGGGCATACAAAATGACTACCCTAACTAGGGTATGGTGATGAGGGGTATTCAAGTATAGATAAATTACTTAGTTACCCTCAATGAATTTATTAATTTACTTATTTATTTTGTCACTTAATTTTTAATTTTTTAATTTTTTTTAAATAAAAAAATTTACGTGATTTGTATTATTGTAAAAACGTTAATTCCAAAATAAATTACACGGAGATTTTAGTTGGTAACCTAGCGACAAGTTGGGCCCCAACTCCTCTTTGAATAGCAACGCCTAAACGATGAAAAATAAAACTACCTAAACCACTACTAGCGTCATTACTAACCAAACAATTCCTTAGACGCTTGAAAAAAACAATAGTATCCTCACCAAGTTCCCCTAAAGTAGAGAAAGCTAAAACACCCAAGCCATAGCCATGTGTAGCACATTTGTCCAGATATTTGGTACGTTTACGTGAAACCGCACCAGAAATAGCCTTGCCAGGAACAAAGGAGCGAACGCCATCACCAGTGAATGGAGAAACACCTGTAACATCCATGCAAACGTCTTGCCCATTATCCCAGTTAAGAACAAGAATATCAGCAGGTTTTAAATCTCTACCATCATCCGTCTGAAAACCAAGAGAAACTTCCTTGCGCGTAGGTACATTGGCTTTGTAGCAAATGTCAAAGACAACATCACGGACAACATCATGGCGAAACTTATACCCAATATATCTTTAGCACAATGAAGCGCATGATCCCCGAAAGTGTCCATAGGCTTGTTACAACTTGAACATAAACTATTCTCACCAAACAAAGGAATACCAAGGCGATAGCAAAGCACAACTCTGAATTTTCTAGGTCACAGACATTGATTGAGCCCACTAATGGGCACTGCCAAAATATAGTCTTGTGCATGCATCACACGATTGCATTTCCAGAAGATAGAATCGCTTTCATACATAAGAAATTGGTTTGGGATTTGTTTCTTAACTGCATCAAAATAAACAACTGCGAAGGAATGCATGGAAAGGGGGGGGGGGAGTGTCATCGACACAATAAGTAGACGATAATACACATACCTGAGTGAAGATCTGAAAATCCAACTGATAAGCTGAACCTTTGTCCGTTGAGAATAAATTTCCAAGGATCGCTTTCTGCACCGTAGTAGTCTGGCTCTGAGAAGCAAGGTAGCAGTAAGCACGAGTGTCAGCCATGGTGTAAATGCCAATTCCACCATCCTTCATAGGCAAGGTAGCTAATCTCTTCTATAAAGGACCAAAACCCGCACCATCCTCAGTAATTAGGAGCCTCAAATACTGATATAACTGGTCATCAAAAAGATCAGTGGCGGGTTGTAGAGCGGCAGGATTGGTAGTTCGCATTGCAAAATAAAGTCTAGACACGCCAGTGCAATTGCGAAGTAAAAGCATCTCACTTTGAGGGTCCTTGAGTTTTTTGGTCGCATCCATTAGTTGAACATTTTTGTAAACCATGTTCAACACCATGTCGCTAATGAAGTCCATATCTAAACTTACTGGACCACCCAAAAGTTTAACACTACCCTTAGAAGGCCTACTAATATTCGGAGGGAAGACATCATCTGTAATACTCCTGGGATCGATGGAAGGCCAAAAGATTTTCGTCTTCTTTATGTTGAGATGTAGCCCCCTGCCTGGTACTTCAGTTTCAATTATGCGCAAAGCCTTAGCCACCTCTAAAGTATAAACAATAATTATGACGTCATCAAAGTACCATGCGTGCAAATCAAGCTTGCATCGAGAAGCAATGGTCTTCACTAAGGGGTGAAGTGTCAATGCAAAAAGCAAGGGGCCGAGGGGATCCCCTAGTTGCACACCAAGAGAAGAAGACAAAATATACTGGGCATAATAAAGCTTATGTAGCGCCCCCTAAGCTAGCAGCTGACTAATCCAATTAATTAACTAAATAAAGAGGCACTAAAATCTAAAACATACACTTAAGCATTCAATTAAGAAATCTGCTACAAAAACTTAACCCAAAACTAACCCGCTCAGAAATATATATACAAGAAATCCTCTCAAATGATACATATAAAATATTCATTTGGTTTACAAATAGAAATATACAACATAATAAATATAACAGAAGTTAATCAACTAACGAAGTTAACCCGTGAGGCTTTCGCTGTGCAACTATGATCTGTCACAGAAACTGAAGTGGGAATAATTAACATTTAACCTTCTAAGTAATCATATGCAAGATTTGGAAAACAATAATGTTTTTCCGAAAAATTAAACAGTGACTAAGTCACTGAAAATAATCGTACATGTATATGGAACAAACTCCTTCGTCAAACAATGTACTAATATGGTTGTGAACCCCTAAATACCGGAAATTCACACCTATATAGCTATGGATGCCTCCAAGACTAAGGTGACCAACTCTATTCAGTAAAAGATCTAGGTATAAATGTGAAGGAGCGTATCCTATATACCACAAGTGGAATTTCTCATTTCCCATAACAATTCATGTTGAGGACGAAACAATATAAGTCCTTTCCACATCGTGGAAAGATTCACAGAAATAACAGGATTATCATAATGCATTTTAAATAAAATATGGAATGCAGAAACAGACAATGCATGAGTTTGTTACGCATAAACTTTTATAAAAGCGACAATAATGATTACAAAGAGTCAAATGCATTCCCACACCTTTTTGAAGACAAGCCACGCCTACCTCGAGATCCACTGGTTCATCCTTTGAATCGATCGTTGTTAATAATTAACTGTTAATCAAAGAAGCATTCTAAGAGTCTAGCCAAAAAGGCTCACACATGAATCATACAAGTCTGTCTAATGATTCTAGGCCCATCTAAAGTTCTACACCTTTTATTTATTTGTCTTTAGAAAATCTAAGGTTTATTAATTCAATTAGATTAGTTTTATAGTCCGTTAACTAAGTCTTAAGAATATCTACAACTTGGTAGAAGAAGTCAAAGTCTAATTCGGACCACGAGAGGTCCAAATCATCTAACTAAGAAAACTGGTCTAAAGCCCAAGCCCACTTAAACAAACCCATTAATAAGGGCCTGGCCCAACTGGGTCAATCTAACGGTCACTAACGGTTGAACTAACAGTCAAGAGTCAACTAACGGTCAACGTCTGTCAACAGAATCAAGGTCATGTCAAAGTACATAGTCAATGGTCAGCGAGTCAAACATGAATCGGTCAACGATTCAACTCAGGTCAAGGTCTGGTCTAGTCTTGGCTCACTGAGCCGATTCTGAGTCGAGCCGATTCAACTCAAACAGATATACACTAATCGAAGTCAGCTAAGCTGATCAAGGTGACTAATAGGCATACTACTTCTGCAACCAAACTCCAACTCTATTTCTTATATTCTCAACTTCTAGATTAACAAAGCAACTTTAATTCAAATACATGACAACAATGAATTTCAATTACAAATGTAACTAATTTTACCTGCCATTGCAGCTCTAAGAAACATCTTTCTACATTCATACTTCTACAGTTACAATAAACTCATTAGAACTCCCATTCCAGAATACATCTAGCTTGAGAACACAATTCCAATAACAGTACCCTTACCTCACTACTATTGAACCATCTTAAACAACAATTCTCATCAGCTGAACAACACTCAGCACATACTCACACAACTGATTGAAATTCAGTTTAGTCCACCATTCCAAAACTCTGTATCTTTCCAAACTATCACCACCACTTATCATTTTGTTCAGTCTTAGTTCAACACAATCAATCCGAGAAGCACTATGAGCTCTTCCCTGGATTGCACAATCAAAAAAAACACACGAGCATCATCACCATATCAACCACACCTTCTCAAATTACTACCACCTGCATAAAAACTTACAGTTTCAATTAAACAACTCCTAATCTACATCGACAGTTCCCTTACATATTCACCATAAACCTAACAATCAAACGAATAGCTTAACAAGATTAATCTCAAAGAACAATTACCTCATAACAAACGAACGGAGGCAGTTGAAGTCAGATTGTTTCCTTCTCTTGACTCAATTGAGTAATCATCTCAAAATTATCACCACCCCATTAATCCAGTTCAACAGATCGTCTATCACCTGCAACTTCAGTTGATTAACTCAATTACAAACTTTCACAGCCTCACTCGAACTCGGCCCATATCATCACTACCAACAGTTCCAACACCACTATCAATTCAATACCACCAACAACACAGAAAACTTCGTTACCACCAGTACAACAACATCAACACCAATGACAAGAACTGCAACATATACCATTAGTTGTGACGAAAATGTATACTACCTTAGCTGAACTCAGCTCAACCCAACTCTATTTCAAATGTATTTCAGTGTAACATATTAAACCACCACTTTATATTCAATTCTATTGTAACAGTTCAATTGCAGCCTCATTACTGCTTCCACCCTAACTCCAATTCCACAACTTAACAAACTCACAGTATCAACAACAAAATACTAACACATACACATCTTGTAACTCAACATAACTCTAAACACATTCAAATCCATAAACTTAAAAATAGAACTAGTAATACTGAACTAAGATTACAGAGGAGAAATAATACCTCGAACCAACCAATTTACTCATGCAACAACCAGTTCAGCACTCACATAGCTCCATCCCCTTCATATTAACGGAATTGAACTGAAGCCTCGTTAACAGTTATTAATCATCAACCTCAATTGACTTTCTGATTCACAGCAGCAAACCTTAATTATCGATTCCATGTTATTCTACAACTTCATATTTTAATTCCAGTCAAACCCATCTCCAATCATTTTCTTAGAACCCTAATTTCATCTTCTAGATAATATCTGAGTTCATCTTACAAACCCTAACTCTTTATCTCATCGTTGAAACAACTAAAACAGTTGATAATTCTTTTACCTTATTCTCAATGATGAAAACCCATCATCTGATGCTCGATTTCATCATCAGATTCTCACAGACACAATCCTCTCCATAAAACCCTAAATCAATTACAACAACATCAATATCTTCTTCTCTCAAGCTTAAACTAACTTCAACACCATTAACAACAATCAATACAACCCATATGTTATGTATACGACCTCCTACTCACCGATTTATTTCTCAAACCAACGCTCGACTGAAGAACAGAAAAGAGCAGAGAAGAGAAAAAGAAATAAGAAGAAAGAAAAAAGAAAAAGAAGAAGAGAAAATGAATTTCTCTTTCGATTTGGTGAAGATAAGGTCGACCAAATTTACTAAGGCACCCACACTCTTGATAAGGGATACCAAGTCGGTTTGTTTATAAAATAACTAATCTTCCCTTCATACTCATTCGGTGATATCTTCTTCGCCCGGTATTCGATTGGCACGTTCGAGTAGTTCATTCCGCATAACTTTTCAAGTTCTATCTAACGATACTAGTTTCGTATCTAAATAGTTGTTAGATTAATTTCTAATAATTAATGTTCGAGTTACACTAATCGAGTAATTATCGACTAATTCGTCACCTGACTAGTCTAATTGCGTTGACGAACTTGAGGATCCTTACAGCTTAGATGGACGTAAGTAGCAAAATTCTACCCACCTAGAAATACCTGGACAATGAACGCGGACTTCCTTGATGAGCTGAGTTCTGCTCACCATGCATATTGAAAGCATTGGAGAAGTCAATTAGCAACATTGGAATTTTGTCTGAATAACCCTTCAGTTCTAAAAGGCGATTTACAACATGTAAAATACCTTCCCCTCCTATAGGAACACCAACCCCAAATTGATAATCTCCTAAATAGGAAGTCATGTCCTTTCCGACAGCAAAAACATACACCTTAGAGACCGATCTCCGCCACACTGTACCAACTGCAATAGGCCTAAGCCCTCCTCCCAGCTTAAGCAAAGGTGTCAGAGGGGGACTAGCAATGTATTCTCTCAATTCACTAGGACATTTTCCAGCCAACCAAAGATTGAAAACCCAGATATAGACAAAAGCAAGTCATCTACTACTGCATCCGCCGCACCACTAAGAACATCAACTAGGTGTTGCGCCCATAGACCATCACGACCACACGATGTACCTTTTGGAAAGCTTTTAATAGCTCTCAAAACCTCCTTGGAATCCACAAAAATGGAATTCGCAGTGATATCGCCAGTGGGGACCTCCGGAGGTGAGGCTAACGGATGCTTGTCCAACAAGTCCAGGTAAGTTTTTTCTTCAAAATGTGCAACCCCAGACGATGACAAGATACGTATTGCATCTGCGAAATTCCCTGAAGAAATCTTCATATGACAGGCGGCAATGTTAGCAACCCCTTGCTTCTTCTCATCATCATTCCTCTCATCTAACTTCCTTGATCCCCACCGAATCGGTTGCTGTAGAAGCTTATGTACTAAAGTAAAACAGCCATTCGGCTCCTTGCAGACATTAAGCGCGTGTAGAATAGCTGCCACTTGTAATCGCTTACGATTACCATATTTAGTTTCAGCAGGGATCTTCGGCTGGTAAAGGGACAAAGTACAAATGGGAAGGAGAAGCAAGCGTAACCAACCTGGCAAGGAGCTCGGACTTGCAAGTACCCGATCAAGACATACCTTAAATTCCCTCGAAAAAGAGAGTCTACACTTGTGGGGGATGCAATTAACAGTGGGAAATTGTCGTTGGAACACGACATTAAGCAGATTAGTGGTGAGAATCTCAACAACATCACTGTCGTCCCCCTCAGAAACTGCAATGTCCACCGCGAAAACATCCTCAACACCGTCCACCTGCGACACAACCTGTAAGTCCACAGGTATGTCCATCCCATGGATCAAAAATTCTGCTCCATCTCCATTAAATGGCCCCGAAATAAAATCATGTTTCTACCCTTCGCGACCTTTGCAAGATATCGACCAGGCATGAAGGTATAAGCACTTGCTACATAACCACATGCGTAAGTTACAAAGATCTTTTTCCAAAGCACAATATACACTCAAATCCTTAGCGATCAGGTCTCTAACCGTGTTCTTACTGCCTTCTGAGAATAGATGTTTGTCGTGGAGATGCTTCAGAAAGGACCCCTTGACATACCCTCTTCCATGAACTCCATCGGGCATCCATGAAGGCTCTTGAAAGGACAGTGGCAGATGTTGTCGGAGACTGCTAAAGAAGATGAAGATGAGTCTGTGCTTGTCGTGATGGTGGAAGGGAAAATCTAGGAGCAAGGCGTGCACAACGATGCAGGAGAAGAAGTGCGAGTGGCTCTCGGCATTGGAAGAATGAAAAAACCCTAAAACGAAAACCAGCTAGAACCCTAGAGAAAAACGAACCGCGACTGAAAAAAACTGAAGGATAAAATGCGTGAAAAACAGAAAAACTTGGAAAAAAAATCCGAGAGAAAAACCAAAAACAATCGATGCAAGGAAGATTCATGATGAGGCCGTGATTGGAATGAGTTTCCAATCACCGAAGTGAATCGCCGGAGAAGGAAACATTTTTTCCTCCAAAAAGAAGCTTTTTATTTTAGTTTTCTATCTTTATTTAAAAAATAAAATAAAAAACCATAGCTTACTAGGAGAACTTGGCGATGACACTGCCTTATCAGCACTCTAGGAGAACTTGGCGATGACTCTTTGAGTTTCTTCAAGCGTCTGAAGAACTGCCTGATCAGCAATGATGCTAGTTGCGGTTTGGGTAGTTTTATTTTTTATAAACTAGGCATTGACATTCAAAGGGGAGTTGGTGCCCAGTTTGTTGCTAGGTTACCAACCAACAGCTTTGCCTAATTTTATTTGAATAATTAATTTAAATTAAAAATAAAATAAAAAATTTAAAAATTTAAAAATAATTTTTTAAATATCGGTAGTTTTAGTATTAAATAAAATATATGGATAAGGGGTTTCTAAAATTACTATCTTATAATCCGTTTTTATCTTTACGTGATATGCCCTAAAACATGATTCATTTTATGTATCATTCGACCGAGCGACTAACTACAAGAGACATGTTTTTGGGCATACCAAAAAATTACCGGGCATACCAAAAAATTACCGGGCATACTCAAGGTTCGGCTCACAACTTTTTTTTTTTGCCTAGGTTTGCTAGGTTCGGCTCACAAGTTGTGAGCCGAAACTAGACAAAATGTATGCCCGATAATTTTTTGGTATGCCCAAAAACAGCCCTCAACTACAATGGCGTGTTCGGTGACGGCACTAATGCACTTGCATTGGCCAGGCCTGGGCCAATCCTTAGGCCACTGCATACCCTAACCAATATTTCCTCTTGGGAGTCTGGATTTTCGGACATGCACCATTACACCATGCATAAATGATGTATTTGCCAATGACATGTCTTGTCTTAACCTAATGTCTGATGCACTGTCGGGAAATATAGCTTCATTTGCTGTTCCTCTTGACTAACAGGTAATAGAGAGCCATTAGGCATGCTTAGGTCGGGCAACAAACAAGGAACCAAGTAAGCTATGGTTTGAAATTAGTACAAAGAAAAAGATTGATCCATAGTGGCATATTTTCCACAATGCCTTAAGCTTGCTATTTGTATAGGGTAACATGCAACTTTTCGATTAGCATGATTGGCCTTTACAAATGTTAGAATACGTGCATCCAACTCAAAACTAATTGACAATGAGTGAAGAGGCCCTAAGGGATTATAAATAGTAGTATCTTAGATGCCCATACAATGTGGGACTAATAATCTCAACATGCTCCCTCACGTATAGCTTCGTTGGGTCTAACACGTGGACAATTAAATTGGGTGACGCAGAGTAAAGGCGCGGTCAAATGACTCGTCAGCCTGCTCTGACACCATGTTAGAATACGGGCATCGAACTCAAAACCAATTGGCAATGAGTGAAGAGGCCCTAAAGGATTATAAATAGCAGGATCTTAGATGCCCATACAATGTTGGAATAATAATCTCAACAATAAATATAAACAATTTGTATAGGTAGCATTTTTTTTTGTGGGATCGTGTACACTTGCACAGTTGATAAGATAAGACCTCCACCCTCCGTTGTGGATCTCTTTTTATGAATTTGTTTTGTACAGAATGATTTGTTCGGACATTTTGACGTCATAAGTTACACTCCCAACAACAGTTTTCTTTTTGGGAAATGATAAGTTGACCGATATATTACCCCGCACTTTATCCCGCAAGAGAGTAAAATTAGGGACCCACATCACACGGCACTAATCTCAATGTTGAGAGCCTTTCAAAGACCGTTGGATTCACAATCGGGACACACTGCAGGATCTAGGCTCGGTAAGTGTATCACTTTCGTTTCTTTTTTGTTTTTTTTGGTTTAGGTCGGTCAAGAATTCGGTGCTCGCAAGTTTCGAACTCGAGTTACTGATATCGCCGGCTATTAGCTTTATCATTGACGGTTGCTCCTCGAGAATAGTTTCGGAAAGCATCTTCAATTGTAGGCCAGAAAAAGAGGAAATATTCGTAAAACCTTCATTTTTCATTTTCGATAATAATATAACACTAGAAAATGAAAATCATCTACAAATTTTGGAGGGTTGATCCAATATAATCAAGGGTATCTAGTTGCACACACGGCCAAACCGGCTCCTAAACCTAAAATTTAAAAGAATAAGGGATATTAAGCCCTTTTTTTTTCTTTTTTTTTTATCTTGCACGCCTAGAAATATCGGAAAATGAGTTATTTGTCAAAATATTTTTAAAACATGGTTCTAATGGACGATTACAAATTATTATGGGTGAAATGGACACCAAAAAAATAGCAAGGATGAAACTGGATTCATATTGACTTAAACTTAAAAAATAACAAGGATGAAACTGGATGCATCCTGATGTAAATTAAAAATAAGAAAAAATATTTGAAAATGGGTATGATGAAACTGTTTACATCATGGCTATTTTTATATTTTTGTCCATTTAAACAATATGAAAATCTAAATGTCTTTTTCATACAGAAATTGTTGATTTTGATTTTTTTAACAATTTTGTGTAGAAATACTTTGCTTTGCTTTCCCTTAGTAAAGTTTGGCTAATATTATCACTCTCAAATTTACATATTCTACTACTAGTGAGAATGAAATTATTACAAAATTACGTTCCGTTCTACACGTACAAGGCATTAGGTCCGGCAACAATTATGATATGGATTGAAAGTACGAAAACAAAGTTTGACACATACTGGCCTATATTCTACAATGCCCTAATCTAAATTTTTGTAATGTTGTATAGGAGTAACATGCAACTTTTTATGACATGATAGCACACTGTTTCTGTAGGGTTCATGTACTTGACAATTGATAAGATAAGACCTCCACACTGGTGCAGTGCTGCCCTAAACAATCCCATGTTATCATATGCAACATTTCAGGGTACCTTATCATTATATGCACGGTCCATGTTCTATCTTCTTGTGTCATCCACAGATAATCGGTACTTATCTGCAAGGCTGGTGATAGGCGGTGCCAAATTGTTTGGAGGTGTACCAAAATGTATATAAGACAAAATATATATTGATAAGAGATTGATCCACCCCCAAATAATTTGGTACCCCTATTAGCGATCTTGCTTATCTGCCTTCAAAATATCAAGTTGTATGATAAGGAGTTATGGCCGGACACTCCAGAATAAATCACACCGTTCATACCTGATAAAGTAAAAGTGAATGAATTTGCGGGGTCTGGAAATTTCTTGGAGTTTTTGGTATTGGCTAGTGGCTACAGCTAAATGGCATTCACTTTTTGATGGTAACTTTTGCTTTACTCAAAATCTTCTTCCATCCTTTTAACGTAACTGGGGCACACTGCCTCCTGTTCTTGGCTCCGTGCGAGAGATCTAGAATAGATTGTCACGCGTTTGCAATTATAAGAGTCTTTCCTTTTCTTTATGAGTACTGCATAAAAATCACAATAATGACGGGTTATTTGAACTCAGATCATAAATATCAGAATGCACATGTTCCATTCAAATCTAACTCATTATATCTGACTCAAAAGTTACCAGATAATATGGTTGTAAAAACCTTTTTACTGCAATCATACATATGTCAAACAACCAAAAACCGCTTTTCGTCTCTCCGTTAGCATGTAAACTCTATCAATGTCCTTAACCACTTTACAAAAAGAGCACTCGCCAGATGCTTTGTGCTTTAGGGGGGTTGTCTTTATTGGTGAAGTTGTTAAGATCAAAATCAGAAAAATTAACCCCTTCCACCACTTCTCGAGATATATGAGCCGAGTCAAATTTTGAATCAGACATCAAAAGAACGTAATAACATGCCTACATGATGTTTACGAATAACTACACCAAACCGAATAATCGATGCCATGTCCTTACCAACCCCTTTCATCGCCGCTTTGGACACCACGACGCCAAATTGTCCCAACAAGAATGGGACGGTCAAATTTCAAAATAATTTCTATAAATCAAAAAATATACATTTTTTTAAAGCAAAATATTTTTACTTCTAATTTATAGGAACCATTAAATCCCAAATTTCATCCAAACACGATAAGTATCCGCTCCAACTATTTTACCCACTTCACGAGAAATCCATCGTACATTAACAGTTGAAACGTTCACCATTCTACCAAAGACTTTTTCAAAACAATTTCAAAAAATCAAAAAATAAACTTTTATAAAGCAAAATATTTTTACTTCTAATTTATTGCACACTCCACTGGTCCATTGACTCCATTGGACCTTGTTGTTCATTAGATTCCCTGTAGTACAATTTTATTTTCAAAATCTTAACTTATGCACGGCACAAATATAATTATACCGTGCAAAATAAAATAATGGGACCAATATCAACATTTTCTCCGTACATGGTGGCCCGACACCTTTCCTGGCTTCATTCTTCTTTTTCCAAACATGCCCCCATCTCTCGTTCTCAACTCTCAACACGTACACACTTTCCCTCCCTCTTCGTCTCTTTAAATACTACCCTCCATCCATATCACCTCATTCATTTCATATCTCATCTCTCTCTTTCTCTGCAAAATCACTTTCTTTCTTTCTTCAGTCTCCTCTGCTAAGTGGGAAGTACTCACTCTGATGAGCAAAGTAGAAGTTCGCACCAGAAATCTCAGAAGAACATACTGTCATCGTCGACATATTCAGAATCAGAATCATCATCGGATATTATTAAGATGGAGAATCATCAAGTAGCAGTAGAAGGAGGAATGGTACAAAACAAACACGCGGATGCATCTAGACCGTCTTTGGGTTTCCCCCTTGGTACAGCTCTGTTACTGATTATCATTTTCAGTTTGAGTGGTTTCTTTTCTTGTTGTTATCATTGGGATAAGCTCAGATCTCTCCGGCGATCTTTTTCGCCTGATGATCAACATCTAGAGGAAGAAGATACAGATCTCGAAGCTAACAACAATTCAATCCAATCACCGTCGTCGAAACCTTCTCAAATCTACCCGGTAAGTACTTGACACGTCTCATTTTGGTTAAATTCGCTGGACCCTACTGAAATTTAGTTGCTCTCAACCGTTGGATTCTGATTAAAGTTTTGATGATTTTTGACAGAATTGGAAGCAAAGTATAAATGAAAGTATGCCGGTGATAATGCCCGGAGATAATATAGCCAAGTTTATAGCATTGCCGTGTCCCTGCGAGCCTTACCGGCCAGATAAAGTCGTCGTCGAGGTACCAAGTATGCAACAAACACAAGCGCCTCCGCCTCCGCCACCACCACCACCACAACCGCAGACACTTGTGTACAATCACGCAGCTAGATTTGGTGTATACTATAATGGTTGAGAAATGAATTATAGAAAAATTAGATGTTAAATTTTTTGGATTTAGATTAATTGTTGATTAATCAATGTAAATAGAGATAAAGGATTTGTGTAACATTTCATTTTGATTAATGAAGCGTAATGATCACTGATCTGTTTTTTTTTTTCCTCACCTTGAAGGAGAAATAGTTAAAAGTAAAAAAAAAAAGGGATGTTGATGGTAAATATTTTCATTGAATGGTAATTAAGGGTTTTAGAAGAATGTTTGGTTCTGCAGTTAGGCCACTAAAAAGGTGCTAATTAATAACTAATGGTCAAATTACTTTCTTAAATATTCTTTTAGCATATTTTAGTTTTTTTTCTTTTTGGGTGCAATTTGTGACTCTTTTGAGATCAATTATAAAGACGAGAGAAATATATTATATGGGACAAAGCCTCTTTTATGTTTTTGGTGTACCAAAAGCATTATATACTTAAAAGCCAATTTGGGAAG
This sequence comes from Papaver bracteatum, assembly GCA_023529315.1. Taxonomy (NCBI): domain Eukaryota; kingdom Viridiplantae; phylum Streptophyta; class Magnoliopsida; order Ranunculales; family Papaveraceae; genus Papaver; species Papaver bracteatum. The sequence goes on along the minus strand of JAJJWX010003416.1, from coordinate 116,856 downwards.
GCTCATGGAAGTTTAATGTGATTCTTTGTGTCCGCTATTGCTCCATTTGTGAATTTATGCCAAAAGACAATATGCTACTAATACCGTCTAAAGATGCAAATTATTTAATCCATTGACGCTGACTGAAATAAAACAAGTTGATGGATTACTTAATTAATCAAATAGAAATATGCCAAATTCGCGGTAGTTAATTGTTGAACACCACATGAAATAATTCAGCCTCGACAACTATCGAATAAGCATTTTCTCGAGACTTCTAGGTCTTCTTCCTATGCTGAAAATTATAACCATCTAGCCCCCTTTTTTTTATTTTTTTTACCGTAAATAAAACATGAGTTTCTTTAAAAAAAAAAAAAAAAACAGTCCGTACTCAAGATTTTATCTAGTTTAGCTTTCAATCTCCAAACCATGAGGAGATTTTGATTTTATCTCCAAGTCACTAGAAGATATGTAGATTATTATCACTCACTTCTTGCCACAAACATTCCAATTCCTTGTCACCTCTAGATGCCTAAAACTAATAGAAAAACCTACTACATCTTTCATACTATATTTGATAAAATGTTGATATTATTCCTCAAAATTTGATGTAAAATCTCAACAGCCACAATCACTATTCTACAACTATTCTTGAGAGTTGAGATACCCCCTTCTTTATTCTTCTTATATTCCTTTACAGCAGGGTGCGGGTTGCCATGCCATTGCAGCATTGCTGATGGCTGCCACTACCCACCGCACTAAATAAAGTTGGTTTGATTGTACCCTCAGTTCCGTGATTATATCAGTACAATGTCTGTCCCTCCCGCACTTTATGGCGCCCAGGACAGGAAAACGGACCTACTATCAAATTGTGTACCTAACATTTGACGTTTTAATAATAACCATGGTCTTGTTGTTATGCTTGGTTGCACTAATGTCAGTGGACATCATCATTATTAACTATAAGTGGGAGGAATTATATTTTTATCCTTATTACGTCAATCGAAAACCACTGCATTATAATCTATGGGCATAATTTAGAAGACGATAAAAAATATATAAGAATTTTGGACAACTTTGTATCTAAGATTTGGGATTTAGCGCACTAGACGAGGGAATATCACCGAATGTATTCTAGTTAGCCTTTTTGTTCATCCCTGACTCCGCATTGATTCTGAGTTATTAATCTATTTGGTCGATATAAATTTTAAATTTAAGATTTGAATTTTCGTTGGAAACATTTCTCAGTGGATACAAATGGGAACCGGGGAAGGATCCAGGATCATGTATGAGGTAGGGCTAGTAGAGTTTTGACTACAACTTTTTTAGAGCATTTTAGATTATATACGTTGTATAAATTATATGTAGAAAATGTAGTATAAAAATAATTTAGAAGAAGAAAAAATGAGTTTTGACTGATATTGAAAAGAAGTGAAAATACGTAAAACTACAACTAAAGTTCGGTAAGTTCTTATAAGTTCATAACTAATTTGTACTTTTCTTAACTAAATTCTCTACCAGCAACCACAGTCAGTCCCCAGATGGGTCCGTCGGTGACAGGAACCATGGGAAACGTGCAAATATAATGCACTATGGTTTCACATCAAATCTTTTTTGGAACAAAGATCACATTTCACGACTTGCATTGGATACCTTTTGTTCCGCATAATAGAGTAAATTTGTAACCGTTCTTTTCTTTTTTTTGTTTTATAGAGAAATGAATGAAATGAAAAAAAGATACCTTTTTCTCGTAAAAGATGTAAATATCAGTTTTGACATGAATTTTGGGATTTTATCGGTGACGGAGTAAATAAATCTTCCTAAATTGGGGCTTAGGTACATTAATTGGGGTTTATAACTACATGACAAAATAGGGTCATTGATTAACAATTCTTAGAAACCCCTTATCTAATATATATGTTAATGCCTAATATGCCCATCTTAAATAAGTGGTAATCTGGATAATTAAATATTGTTTAACCAAGATAATCCTGAAATTAACTATGATTAATGCATAATCAACACTTGAAAAAAATTTCATTTTTTTTCTCTAAAAGACTCGATCCAGAATCGGTTGATGTTAGGGAATTTGTAAACCGATTCTGGGTTGGATTTATTCCGAATGAAGATGTAAACCCAGAATCGGAGTTTAATAAATAACCACATAAACCGATTTTATATATATCCATATAATCCGATTATAGCTTACTTTCAGAAACAAAATATTCATTACATAGTTTGGGAAATTAGCGCATTACATATATAGGATTCAATATGGGTATTCTAGAATTTGACACATCAAATGCTCATCAATGAATCTCCGAGCACGTTAGTACAACGTCGTATATTCTTTGTGGTGAATGAACTTAGTTTCCCCATTACGAATTCTCCATAGCCCGTTGAAACGTTCCAGCTGAAATTCAATGAGTTCTTAAATATTAGTATGTGAAATTTTGACATAGGTATAAAGATGATCACATTACTCACTTTTTCCCTAAGAGGAGCTAGTGGATGATAGTGGTACACCATATTTCTAATTATTACGTACTCTCGTATTGCCCCTTTAATGTATTGGAATCGAAATGCCAAGTCTCTCCACTTGCGTTTGTTGGGATTCGCGGTACGCCCGTAAAAGAACTTTTTAACTCTCTTCCAAAACATTGAATAGATTTCATTCGGACGTTCACGGAACGTATTAGCAAAGGATTTAAAGAGACACAAATCTTCAAACGGTTCGCATTCCATTTTGTAGGCTAAGTGTGTCATGTGGGAGTGGCTCAAAGAGGTTGTCCTTATATGGATGAAGTCTCAACGACTTTTTTTTTTTTTGAATTCAATTTAAACAATCGGATTTTATATATGATCACATAGACCGATTGTTTCCTTGCAAAATCTTGTAAAATATGCCTTTCACAAAATCGGGCTTTTATAATGCATATGTTATCCGATTCTTGTCAAAAAAAGACACAGAACTTTTCTTCAGAACAACCAGATTTCATATAGGTACATATTAACCGATTCTAGCGAAAAAATGATTCAAAACTTTTCTTCAAAACAATCGGATTTCATATAGGTACATATTAACAGATTCTAGGCAAAAAATGATTCAGAACTTTTCTTCATGACAATCGGATTACATATTGGAGCATGTAAACCGATTCTGAAAGTGAACCTCTGGGGAACTGTCAGAATCGGTTCACATATGTGGACATGTAAACCGATTCTGACTGAAAAATGCCAGTATATGCATTTTTTGCACACACATTATAGTTGGTTATTTAATTGCGTCTTGCACAAACACAAACAATTTTCAAAAGAACCCAGGATAAGTTATCCATAAACTAGGAATATAACCAAACATAATTCGACAATAAGTTTAAGACAAGACTTAAGTTTCGACTCCATAATTATCCATAGATAATACATACGCATGAATATAACCATTCATTCATGAACATCCCCACCACGACCACGTCCACCGCCACGACCACGCCCACCGCGTCCTCGTTTACCATGTTGCGCGCTGCTCGATGCACCTTCAGTCATCTTTTTTAGGGGGGATATCTTCCTCTTCTTCCTTGGCTCCTCCTCCAGCTCCCCAAACTTTGCACCAGCTTCTACATCTTCGAGACTGTTCAATTCATCGATCAGGTTTTTATTGGCATTAACAATTTTCCCTTCCCTGATTTCTAGCTTTGCTTGGGTTATCAAGTGCCCGACACGTCTTCTCTGTTTCAATTTCAAAGCACAAACATTCAATATATAATGCTAAAACCATTAAAAAAACCGAAGTTGAGTAACAATACACACCAGGAATTCGAGAGCCGTATCTTTGTCCTCGATCTGGGGCCTCTCATCTACTCGTATCACTCGAGTATGCGAAACATTCAGGTACCACGGCATATAACCCGGAATTACATGATCATCTGTTCGAGATGGACCTTCGAGAGGATATCTGTGAAATGCTCTGTCTTCCCAATAATCACATGATGGTAAAGGCTTGTGAACAACGTCAATATCATTATCATATGATTTGGTTTTTTTCTCATTGAATGTTTTTTTCTCCATAATACCTTCTGTCCCATTCCTTGTTTTCAAAACCCCTTTGAGCAAATATTGGGAAGTGCACATATATCCACGCCTGCAGAAAAGCCATATTCCCTCCGATTTGGTTCCTTTGAGCCCTAAAAGCCTTTATCAACTTGTTCAATGAGTGTGCAAGGATGGCAGTGCCCCTAGAGTATTCGCGAATCTTGTCAAATGGTTACAACAGCTGGATAAAGTTGGCGCTCACACGGGAACCGGAAACATCAGGGAAGATAATGGCTTAGGAGAAGCAAGGTCATTTTTCCCCTTCGGTGGGAAGCATTCAAATTTTGACCATCTTTTCGGCGAGGTCCCAAAGGCTTTGGAGAAGAAAGGTCATTTTTCCTCTTATATTTTTTTCCGGCTTGTTTTTGTTGGTTATCTTGTTTGGCCTGTAGAACGATAATGGAAACGAATGCACATTGTTTTTAAGACAAGGTACACAATCGGTTTACTCTATATACATGCAAAACCCGATTCTTAACATAATCGATTATTGAAAGTGCTCATGTCATCCGACTCTAACCAACAATCGGATTTTTTAAGTGCTAATGTAATCCGATTTTAGAATCGGATTTCTCGATATACATATAAAGTCTGATTACTGACTAAGCATTTAAGAATTTTAAGGCTACACAATCGGTTTTTGTGAACACATATGTAATCCTATTCTAACAAAAATAAGTTACAGAAACAATGGCTACAATAATCGGGCTATATATGTTAGAAAAAACGTTTTTAAAAATTTAATTAAAAATGCATGGACCATGTTTTGATCCCAATACCTATTGCTCCCTAGATGTTTTTTCATGTGAATGAATAAAACATTAGTCCCATATAGACTAAAACACTTAGAGTTTTAGACTTAAATACCATTGGTTTAGCCTTAAGGGCATGGCCCTTTGGGTCTTTAGACCTTTGTGTATGGGGAAAGCCCTAGACTATGGCAAGGTTGCCATTCCCTTATTGCATTTCTTATTTCCTTTCCCGTTCGCGCGGTGCTTCGTACAGAAGCACGCACGCTCGCTCGGGCTCGGGCGAGGGCGTGGGAGTGGGAGTGGGAGTGGGAGTGGGAGTGGGAGTGGGAGTGGGTGTGGGTGTGGGTGTGGGTGTGGGTGTGGGTGTATCCGACCCATCCTTTCTTTTTACTGAAATTTACCACACGCTTCTCCCACACATGTAAAGAATTTTATTCTTTGCCTTCTCGGTTTTGGATATCCGACAGCCTCGAGAAGCATCTTCTTTTACGCGTGTCACACGGTTTTCTTGACACCTATACACACTGTTTTCCTCGAGAAGAATCTCGCAAATTTTGAATGCGTGTGCACTGTTCTTTTAACGCGATTTTTACCTTACTTTTGCAACGTTCGAGATGCGTGAATCACGGACGATCTGTCGTGCTTTGGATTCTCTTCCAACGTTCGAACTTTTTCCACCTATAAATACGAGAGAAGAATTTCATTTTCAACTCATATACCTTTCATAACTCTTCTCTTCTGAAATTCTTCTTCTTCTTTTATGCTTTCAGAAACAATTTATTTTTAAGTTTACGTAAACATAAATTCGGTTCTTATCTGAAACAAGTTGTAGTTTACGAAACATAATTTTGTATAACTACTTCTTTGTTTACGTAATATTAGTTTACGAAAATTTATTTACGAAAAATTGTTTTACTGAAACATAAATTAGTTTTTACATTTCTACGAAACTATTTGAGTTTCGATTTGTATTTTTGTTTTATTTCTGCTGCCAAGTTCTAAGGGTTCTCTCTGTGTATGCTACACATAGAGGAGAACTAACAGTAGTTGTATCCTGGAGGTAATTTTTTAATTGCTATAGCATCTCAGAGGAGTAGAAGGCAATATTACCTTTAGCTCAGCGTATCTCATACGTGCCTCTACTAAGTTTATTGAGTTATTTGTTACTACTATCAGTGTAATCTAAGTATTATTTCCCATTTGCATTCGATTATTGTAATTAATTCCAACAATCTAAAGGTAATATCGTGCCTTATTGTAATATTGTATTACTTTAATATTCGTTGTTGTAAGAACATGGGAAAGAATACTGTAGAAAAACCACCAAAGTTCAGTGGTAAGGACTTTAAGAGATGGCAATCTAAAATGCTATTCTTCCTAAACGACCAAAGGTTAGATGGATATGCTTTAGAAAAACCCTCGAGAAAACTTCATCACCGTGGTAATGAAGATAAATTGGACATGTGGAATAGGAAGAATTATTTGTGCAAGAATCATATTCTTAATTGTCTTGATGACTCCTTGTATGACTTCTATAATGCAAAAGAATATTTTAATGCTTTTGATTTATGGGAAGCTCTAGAAGAAAAATATCATCTTCAAGCTGCTGGAAGTAAGAAGTTCTTGATGGCTAAGTTCTTAGAATACAACATGACCGACGAAAAGCTTTGTGGTAGAACAGTTCGTCGAACTTCAAATCCTCATCAGCGAGATTCTTCTTTGAAGGCATGACTTTTGATGAAGCTCTACAAGTATCGGCTGTGATTGAAAAGCTTCCACCCTCATGGAGCGAATACAAGAGGAGGCTGCGACACAAGACTCATGAAATCACCATGGTGGAGCTTGGCAAAAAGATCCAGGTTGAGGAGCTTATGTGCAGCAAGGACAAGAGCATGATTCTGAGCAAAAACATGTCCAACAAAGCTCATGTTTTGGACGATAAAGTCGCTTCAAAGAAAACTCCTGGAGAATCCAAAGAAAATGGGTAATAGACGTAACAGACGTCGAAAACCCAGAGGTAACAATTTTAAGCCTAGAGGTGGTGTCACTAAGCACACCATCAAAGGCGACTGTTTTAATTGTGGTAAACCTGGACATATGGCTAAAGACTGTAAGACCCCTAAAAGGATCAAATATGATCCAAAACAGAAAAAAATAAGGCAAACATAGTAGAGGACTCTGGATATTTCACCGGCATGGTGTCTCAAGTCGACCTTGTCTCTAGTATGACTAATGTGAGAGACTGGTGGCTTGATTCTGGAGCCACCAAGCATGTCTCAGAATTCAGAAATGCTTTTTCCTCCTATGCCATAGTAGGAGATGATGAGAAACTGTTCATGGGAAACTCTTCCACCGCGAAAGTGGTGGGGAAAGGCAAGGTCGAACTGAAGCTAACTTCAGGAAAAACTCTCGCATTGAATGACGTATTTTACGTCCCAGGACATATGCAAAAATCTTATCTCGAAACCATCCTGCTAGGAAAAGGTTTTAAAATTGTTGCTTTGAGTCTAATATTGTTGTGATTTCTAAACATGGTGAATTCGTAGGAAAAGGTTATGTTACTGATAACATGATTAAGCTTAGTGTATCGATTTGAAATTGAATGTTAATGCATCTTCTTCTCGCTTATGTTTGTGACTCTTCACATGTTTGGCATGATAGACTTGGGCATGTTAATCTCAAATCTCTAGAAAGACTTGCTAATTTAGGTTGCATACCAAAAATAAACTTTGATAAAAATCAAAGATGTGAAATCTGTGTTGAATCTAAATATACAAGAAAACCGTTTAATAAAAGGATTGAACGTAAAACAGTTCCTTTGGAACTAATACACTCGGATTTAGGAGATTTGAAATCAACACCAACAAGAGGTGGTAAAAAATGGTACATCACTTTTATAGATGATTACTCACGCTATTGTCGGGTTCATCTTCTCAGAAGTAAAGATGAAGCCTTAGAGGCCTTCAAACTTTATAAAATTGAAGTAGAAAACCAAGAAGGAGTTAAGATTAAAACTCTTAGGTCTGACCGTGGCGGTGAGTATGTGATACCCATAGGAGAGTTTTGTAAAAATAATGGAATCATTCATGAAACCACTGCACCATATTCACCTGAATCGAATGGTGTAGCCGAAAGAAAAAATAGAACACTCATAGATATGGTAAATGCTATGTTGACAAGTTCAGGGTTATCTTCGAACTTGTGGGGGGAAGCTATCCTCTCGGCATGTTATATTTTGAACCGAGTTCCATTTAAAAAATCAGATAAAACTCCCTACGAATTCTTGAATGGTAAAAAACCTTCCTATGCATACTTTAAAGTGTGGGGGTGTTTGGCCAAGGTGGACATTCCTCATCCCAAGAAAACTAAAATAGGTCCTAAAACAGTCGACTGTGTTTTCTTAGGGTATCCTGAGCATACAACTGCACACAGGTTTATGGTCATCAGCTCTGACCATAATAACATTGGTCAGAATACCATATTGGAATCTAGAGATGTTGTGTTGTATGAACACATATTTCCTTTAAGGTCTGGACCTCGAAAAAGGGTCCATGATGACCTCTCGGATGTTCCATCGACTAGTCAAACCCCAACTTTAGAGTATGAGACTGAACCAAGAAGAAGTAAGAGGGTTAGAACTGAAACAAGTTTTGGCCCAGATTTTTTGACTCTTACGGTAGAGTCTGAACCCCAAACCTACAAGGAAGCTATGACTTCTCCAGAATCTCCTTTCTGGGAAGAAGCTTCATTAAATGAATGGGAGTCCATTCAGCAAAACGAAACTTGGGAGCTTGTAGACTTGCCTCCTGGAAGTAAATCCCTAGGTTGCAAATGGGTGTTCAAAAGGAAACTTAGAATAGATGGAACTATAGATAAATATAAAGCTAGGTGAGTAGCTAAAGGCTATAGACAAAAGGAAGGATTAGATTTCTTTGATACCTATTCACCTGTCACTAGAATCACTTCTATTAGGATGTTGATTGCTATTTCTTCAATTTATGATTTGCATATACATCAGATGGATGTTAAAACTGCATTTCTATATGGTGAATTGAATGAAGAAATTTATATGGATCAACTTTGAAGGCTTTATAGTAAAAGGTTGTGAAAACAAAGTATGCAAGTTGAAAAATCTCTATACGGTTTGAAACAAGCACCTAAACAGTGGCATGAAAAATTTGATCATGTTATGATAACTAATGGTTTCAAGGTTAATGAATCTGATAAATGTGTTTACATTAAATCTGTGGATGATTCTTATGTTATTGTGTGCCTATATGTTGATGATATGCTCATATTAGGCAATAACCTTGATATTATTAATACCATTAAAAGCATGCTTAGAGATAATTTTGACATGAAAGACTTAGGCCCTACTGATGTAATCTTAGGGATGAAAATCGAAAAGACTTCGATGGATATAGTCTTAGTCAATCTCATTATGCTTGAAACCGTATTAAAGAGATTTAATTATGAAAATGCTAAACCTGCATCTACTCCATTTGATCCCACTTGTAAATTGAAAAAGAACAAGGGTGAGGGTATTGATCAACTTGAGTATTCTCGCATTATTGGTAGTCTTATGTATTTGATGAACTGTACAAGACATGATATTACTTACTCTGTGAGTAGATTAAGCAGGTATACTTGCAACCCAGGGCTGGATCACTGGAATGCTCTCTTCGAGTCCTACGTTACACGAGAGGGACCTCAAACTATTGCTTAAGTTTTGGGAAGTATCCTGCTGTACTGGAAGGGTATTGTGATGCCAACTGGATATCAGACTCAGTAGAGTGCAAGTATACTAGTGGGTACATCTTCTTACTTGGAGGTGCGTGTGTCTCATGGAAGTCTACCAAAGAGACATGTATAGCTAAATCCACTATGGAGTCTGAATTTATAGCCTTGGAAAAAGCTGGAGAGGAAGCTGAATGGATACGATGTTTCCTGGGAGGAATTCCACTCTGGCCCAATCCCGTGTCTTCAATCGTAATCCACTATGACAGTAAAGCTTCTCTTGGTTGCGCAAAGAACAATGTATACAACGAGAAGTCTATACATATACGAAGAAGACACAAGACGGTGAAACAACTACTCTCTACTGGTATTATCTCGATAGACTTTGTAAAATCCAAAGATAATCTTGCAGATCCTTTGACGAAAGGCTTAACCAGAGAGGAAGTTAAACTTACATCGAGGGGGATGGGACTTAAGCTCATTGAATAAATCACCATGAAGGATACTCAACCTTGTGATTGGATTTCCAAGATCAAGGTTCAATGAGACAACTAATTTATGGTGATATTGGGAAAGCACTATCTTTGTCCCTCCCTATGGTGTAACCGTGCGATAGTCTTTTCTGCGAGAATTACAGGATGATCTTATGCGATCTTAATGGGTACCATGGCTTTGATTAAAGCGGGGTGTGGCAGGACACTCTTTATGGACTCACCTTTGTGGATGTTGGAAGTGGGGCCGCTTCCTATGAGAATTTGAGCTGATTCTCTAGAGACATTCATTAAGTCCGGGATTTTAGCCCACGGCCAAAATGGGCACAACCGCAAGAGCTTGGCAGCTGTTTTCTTCGGTTGAGGCATCAAGTGTGGTGTTATTTCTGAATTGCATTCATTGTTGGCGGTTCAAGACATTGCGTTCACCGTATCAACAAGCAGTTCATGTAACCTCTCACTAAGTTAAGGTTCAATCTTTGGGACACCTTAGCCTATATTGTTGCCTTATGTTTTATCATGTTTTATCGACATGTTTTATTATTCATGTGGGGGATTGTTAGAAAAAACGTTTTTAAAAATTTAATTAAAAATGCATGGACCATGTTTTGATCCCAATACCTATTGCTCCCTAGATGTTTTTTCATGTGAATGAATAAAACATTAGTCCCATATAGACTAAAACACTTAGAGTTTTAGACTTAAATACCATTGGTTTAGCCTTAAGGGCATGGCCCTTTGTGTCTTTAGACCTTTGTGTATGGGGAAAGCCCTAGACTATGGCAAGGTTGCCATTCCCTTATTGCATTTCTTATTGCCTTTCCCTTTCGCGCGGTGTTTCGCACAGAAGCACGCTCGCTCGGGCTCGGGCTCGGGCGAGGGCGCGGGCGTGGGCGTGGGAGTGGGAGTGGGAGTGGGAGTGGGAGTGGGAGTGGGTGTGGGTGTGGGTGTGGGTGTATCCGACCCATCCTTTCTTTTTACTAAAATTTACCACACGCTTCTCCCACACATGTAAAGAATTTTATTCTTTGCCTTCTCGGTTTTGGATATCCGACAGCCTCGAGAAGCATCTTCTTTTACGCGTGTCACACGGTTTTCTTGACACCTGTACACACTGTTTTCCTCGAGAAGAATCTCGCAAATTTTGAATGCGTGTGCACTGTTATTTTAACGCGATTTTTACCTTACTTTTGCAACGTTCGAGATGCGTGAATCACGGACAGTCTGTCGTGCTTTGGATTCTCTTCCAACGTTCGAACTTTTTCCACCTATAAATACGAGAGAAGAATTTCATTTTCAACTCATATACCTTTCATAACTCTTCTCTTCTGAAATTCTTCTTCTTCTTTTATGCTTTCAGAAACAATTTATTTTTAAGTTTACGAAACATAAATTCAGTTCTTATCTGAAACAAGTTGTAGTTTACGAAACATAATTTTGTATAACTACTTCTTTGTTTACTGAGAATATTAGTTTACAGAAACTTTATTTAGAAATTGTTTTACGAAACATAAATTAGTTTTTACATTTCTCTGAAACTATTTGAGTTTCGATTTGTATTTTTGTTTTATTTCTGCGCCAAGTTCTAAGGGTTCTCTCTGTGTATGCTACACATAGAGGAGAACTAACAGTAGTTGTATCCTGGAGGTAATTTGTTAATTGCTATAGCATCTCAGAGGAGTAGCATGCAATATTACCTTTAGCTCAGCGTATCTCATACGTGCCTCTACTAAGTTTATTGAGTTATTTGTTACTACTATCAGTGTAATCTAAGTATTATTTCCCATTTGCATTCGATTATTGTAATTAATTCCAACAATATATACATTAACGTATTCTGATTCTAATTCACATGCAGAACAATCGGTCTATAAGTTGAAGAACATTACCCGTTTCTAAAATAAATCGGATTACTTATACATTAACGTAATCCGATTCTGTGAACAAGCAAATGTTTTGATTTCAAAAAATTCGATTTCTAAGCGATTGCATGTTACTAAAACCTAGTTTACAGGATTGGGTTCATAGAAAAGTACCTAGTTTAAATTTGGACACCCCTTATTATTGTTTGTGATGGAAATAAAATTTCGATAGGCCTCAATTAATCTACCTAGGCCCCAATTTAGGAAGGTAAATAAATGTGAGTCCTTGAGAAAAGATCCGACCCAAATATATGTTTGTGTGGAAAAGATAAAGTGATGTGATGTACGGTTTGATGAGCTTACCGTACTTTGATTTTTTTAATTGTTAAAGCTATCTTAAGATAATGGTTAGTGGGTTATAGCGACTCTTAGTTAGTGGCTTATCTAAAGAAATTAGTGACTCCGTAATTAAGTACTACCCAAAAACTTTGGTAATGTTATAACCAATGGCCGAGTCAGAATTATAGGTCGCACGGAACAAGAACATAAGTAAGTTTTATAAAATTATGGATGATTTTTGGCAGACCGCCAGAAAAACAACAACAAAAAAAAAAACCGCACAGACTCAGTTTTTTGTGGAGGATGATAGGGGGTCAAGGTTTTGTGAGAGCTTTTGGCTCGGTATTTTCTCTCACATTTTTTTTGGCGGTCTGTGAATTATTTTTATAAAATTATACATCAAGTTGTGCGAGTGAAATATAGTTCGACTTGTACATACCCATCGGGGGCGGAGCCAAGATTTCCGGATAGGGGGTGCAAGAATGTGCTTTGGGGAGTACGATTGTTTTAAGGGGTGCAAATAAGCAAAAATAGGCTTGTAAATATAGAAAAATTTGTTTTTGGGCCTAAATTAGGCTTTGGAGCCAGCTGGGCAGGGGGTGCAAGTGCAACCCCTTGCAATGGGCTGGCTCCGCCCCTGATACCCATACCCGGCTCTGTTCATGATTCTATGATTGATGTTCATCTCTAAAATTCTAAATACAATAAAGCTTATAAGTAATGTCTACTAAGACACAATGGACAAGAAGTGTCTATGATTGTGATTGTGATTGATTAACTTAGTCTTGCTGATTAGTTTTACCTAATTGTATAATATCTACGGCACACAACATATGGTTGAGCACATGTAATGTCGTTCCTGATCGATCAAATTTAACATTTTCTTGTGAGATTAGATCGGTATCTAATCATTATATACGGTGTACCAGCTTAAAACTCATCAATTAGCTGATTAAAAAGTAAATTATCAGTGACTGGGACGAAAAAGAATCACAAATAATCGATGATTAAAAAACTATTAAGGACTAATACGAGTAAGAACCGTGTAGGATCAACTGAACATATTCCCTCAACCCAACCGAAAAATTAAATAAAATTATCTTCACCAAAAATTTGTCGGTATATTGGATTTTGTTTGGATTCTATAACTTTATCAGATTCTATTAGTATTAGCCTATTAGGTGCTATACCTAAATAATTGTATCAAAAGTTTGGATTAGAGGATTCTTAAAAGATATCGGTCACATGAATTCTTGTTTGATTCTGTCATTTCTAGTTATGTTATGATGATTAGATTCTTGGTGTCTTTAGTGGTATCTTGGCTTAAGAGGAGGCCGATTATTACTAATTAATTCACCTTCTCAACTACAAAAATATACGTTTTTTGTTTTTTGTTTTTTTTTTTACTTAAATTTTGGAATTTTATTGGATAAATATCTTTGTTACCGATTCTCCAATAATACAACTCATGTATTATCCATCGATCCGTTACAACTACATCTCGTAATACCAACAACAAAACAAGAAAAAAATGATAGAAAAAAGATGATCAATCACAAAACTTAAACAGACTTATTTGGGTGTATTGAGTCGAGTAATCTCTTTGCTTAAGACATTTGATGCCCTGTATATAATGTTGTTACAGATTTAGCGGCACATGTCTCCAACATTCAACAATAACTCGATGTTTTTCGCAGCATTTCGATAACACCGAACAGCGAACGCGAATGGATGTAGCACAGACTCTTCTTTAACTCTTGAAGACACATGCAAACTCTTTAATTTATAGTACTAGTTTTTTGACTCTAAAAACATACTTGCAATGGAGAATGAGTGGGGTTTATATAGGCTAGAGGTGACTCTTAAAGAGTCACAACCCTTAATGGAGAGTCTCATCCCTTGGGATAAGACACTAATGTTGAAAAGACTCAAGTAAGTTGACACACCTATTCATATTTCTATTCAAAAATTCTAACAAATTCGTTTCAAACTCAGGTCACTGTTGTAATCACTTGATGACTTTATCACACTAATACAATGACATGGGCATATACTAGCTTATTAAAATGGCAATGTGTGATCTCAATTTCAGTTGTTGAGTCTCATTGTGCTCAACCCACAACACCCAGTACCTGCACAGAACATGTGCTGATTACCTCAGCCTCAGGGATGAACCATTTGATGGATTATCTAGAGCACTTTGTGCACAAAAAGATAATTACAATTCAAAAAGTCAGGCTTGCTTAACATATCTTCCGACTGCGCCTTCCTAGAGTTTGGCTCTCCACTTGGCCACAGTATAAGCTAAGAAGTTGAAAACTACTAAATTCCTGGCAAACTCTTGTCATCTACCTTTAAACAAACCCAAGGAATTGTCCCACTTCTGAAAGCTTGGATGCGCTAGCTGAGTCCAATAGAACCTAATTCCGTAGCATCAATTTTATCCAGGCACAGGGAATCCTATGTTTTTGAGTTGATCTGCAGACAGAGAATTGATTAACAGGGATTTATTAACAGCATTAGTCGGTGAGAATTTCCTTTCGCGCATCTCTTTAAGAAACACCAATGCTTTTGCAACATGTTTTTCTTTAAGAAAACCCTTAATAATGATATCATAACAACTAGAACAGATTATTGCAACCATTAGTTGTCCATAGAATCAAAGACATCTTTTGATGATGATAAGATATGAAGATAATTGTTGGCACAAGAACTAAGTGATTTGACACCAACAAAACCAAAGTAGAATCCATAATACACAAAATAAATGTAAAACAAACCACTTTGTTTCGGAGGTGAAAAAAATAATATAGCAGGGTAATATAACTTAACACGACACATCACATTTAGATCTTTCGCACACCACGACACATGGCATGTGAAGTACGCAATTTGGTGTATCGGGACGACACGTTTTATACCTCTAATATCTCGTATTTATGACTATCTCCTTGATATTCCAATGAGAACGTACCTCTAAACATTGTTAGTACCGAAATAAAAACTACAAGTATCCTCATATTACAATTTGTGGCACCATGACGCTTAAGTTCATGTGCACTTGCGTTTATCTCCAAAGTTGATATTTTAAAGTGGCAGAAGAATCTCAAAAGTTGATTCTTTTAAAGTGGGGGAAGATGGTGTTATACGATCAAGATAATGCTCATTTTCGATAAACATATATAGAGTATTGTAAGAGAAACATATCACAAAAATATTCACTAAGAATTTATTATGGTATGGATTTCTTTTTTGAAAATAATTAACATAGAAATTGTGAGATAATATGTGACGGACCTCCTCATGTTTACGAATTACAACTTCAACACGGTTGTTTTTATTTTGTTTTGTTTAGACCGTCGGTGGGCACTAAAAAATGTAATCAGCTTCTTTTACGACATTAATTGATTCGTAAGTTTCATAGCTTGCCATGATGTAGTTTAGATACAATAGACAAGAAGTGACTATGACTGTGATTGATTGACTTAATATCTACGGCACACAACATATGGTTAAGCACATGCAATGTTGCTCCTGCTCGATCAAATTTAACAATTTTCTTTTCAGATTAAATCGGTATCCAATCATCATATTCGGTGTACCACAACAATTAGCTGATCCAAAAATAAATTATCAGTGACCGATACGAATAAGAATCGCGTGGAATAAATGATTAAAAAACTATTAAGGACGATTTTTTTTTTTTTAAATTATCTTCACCAAAAATTTGTCAATGTATTGGATTCTATTTACTTAATCACATTCTACTTACGGAATAAATTATATTCCTACGAGTACTAGGTGCTATACCTAAATAATTATATCCAAAGTTTGGATTAGAGGATTCTTAAAAGATATCACTAACATGATTTCTTGTTTGATTCTGTCATCTCCAGTTATGTTATGATGATTAGATTCTTGGTGTCTTTAGTGGTATCCTGGTTTAAAAGGAGGCCCATTATTAATTAATTCATCTACTGAACCGCAAAGAATGCACTTTTTTTTTTTTGATGAAAAATTAGGTTCCACGTTTCGAACTCATTATCATTATATTATAGTGACATGGGCGTGTATATTAGCTAATTAAAATGGCAATGTGTGATCTCGATAACCATGGTGGTGGGTTGGTGAACCCATCCCGTCGGCAATGGATGCTTAACGCCTCTACCTATCCAGCATATTGCAAAACAAAGTTCTCAGTAAATAACCAGAGGTAGACTAGTTGGAGAGGGATCTGGCTATCCGCTATCCAATGCGCAGAGTAGTTAGCCTTGTAACTAAGGCCATTCTTCAGTGTGTAATGTTTGAGGCTCACCGTCCTCAACCAACACTCGGTACCTGCACAGAATAGGTCAGACTATCTCAGAGATGACTGATTATGGAGGCACTGCACAGTTTAGGAGCCATTTTGTGCACGAAAAAAATATAATTACAGATCTAGAAGATAAAAAACTATATAATTATAGTTACTGTGACCTTAGTGAGCTACAATTGAGATTTCACAAAACACAATTTTCCCAGTTCCGCTTTCCACTAGAACCTTCAAAAGGAGGCCCATTGAAAACGATTTTTAAGCCTCAATTCCACTCCATTGACCCAAATAATTCTTGATTGCCTTTAACCCTTTATCTTTTCCATCCAGTATTGAATTGTATACCCTGGCATAGGCAAGGCTATTAGTGTATTATAAGACCAAATGTCTGGAGATACACCACTAGGTTGCATCTCAGTTAGCAAGCTCCGAGCATTTCCAACTTTTCCGACCTGGCATAGGCCAGCTATTAGTGTATTATAAGTAATCAGGTCAGGTTTCAATACCTTCTTTTGCATTTCGTTGAAGAGTTGAATAGCTTCATCCAACCTAGAACTCTTGTAATACCAATTAATCAATATATTGAAGTTGCGAACATCTTGTTCAATGCCCTTAGCCACCATTGAATCAAACAAGCTCCGCGCCTCTTCTAGCTTACCCGCCAAACACAGACCACCCATGGGGGAATTATAAGTAGATGCATCAGGTTTTATTCCCAACTTGATCATCTCATCAAATATCCCATAAGCTCATTCTACATTTCCTACTTTGCACAGAGAATCTACTAACACATTCAAAGTAACTACCATGGGCAGAATCCCATTCCCCACCATTGCATCAAAATATGGCTTCGTTTACTTCCACAACCCGCGTTTGCAAAATCCACGAATTAGAAAAGTGTAAGTAAGTGCATTTGCAGAGACCCCTTGACTGGACATGCCATCGAAGAGTCTTACAGCCTCATCTAACCTGTCAGAGTTGCAAAGACCATGAATCAATGTGTTATAAACAACAACATCCGGTACTATTTTTGCACCATTTATCATCTGAGAAAAGTTATCCAAAGCCTTGCCAACTAACCCTCCTTAGCACAGAGAATCTATGAATATACTGTATAAATAAGCATCTGATTGATATTCCATCTCAATCATTTTGTCAAACAGTTTAATGGCACTCTGAAGTTTTTCCTGCAAACGCAACCCTCTGATCAAATAAGTAAAAGTATACTTATCAGAGTCATAACCCTTCTTTATGATTCCCCCAAACAAGCTGAACCCAGTATCAGTATTCTTGGATTGACAACAACTGTTAATCAAAATTTTGAATGTAATGAGACAGGGTTTGAACCCAATCAAATTCATCTTGTTATACAAGATCAGTACGAATGATATTTGAGTTTGCAAAGTGAATTCAGTAAATGATTGAATGGAGCTGTATTAGATGGTAATGGATGAAGTGCAGCTAATTTATCCAAGTAAAAGAAAGCATCATCTAGCAAATGGGAAGTATTTGACACATAACATCTATGGCGGAGAAGAACCAGATGAGGAGGATTCAGTGATGAAGAATGATTGGAGATTACCCTTCTGATGGCACTCATTTTCTTGCTAGTGTCGAGTCTTGTTTTTTACTATTCATGCATCTACATGAACACAAATTTGTGTAGCTGGAATAAAATGAGCAATGACCCACTAGGCCCTGGCCATTGGTGTGCTCTGCTCGAGTCTCAGGAATGGTCAAACCTATGGCATCGGAGCACCGCATATCTTAGTATCTTACTGGCACGTTTGTTTGTTTCGGGCTAAATCTGACTCGTACGGGTCAGATATCTGATTTTCTTATCTTTTCATTTTTCAGATGTTTGACCTGAGTAGAGGTAATTAGCCAGATTCAGAAAGAGTAGTTAAAACTCTTAATAATGTTGCTTTGCTAACAAGATGGGAAAAACCAATTGGCTGATTCCAAAAAAAGTTAGGAAAGATAAGTGTGTAATAGAGGATTACAATAGTAATGCCTCTGAATTTGAACTTCTGATTCCCCAAAAACTTATCAAAAAATAAATAAATCTGTTTCAAAAATAAATATAAAAATCGATCATTATTTTTTTGAGTCAGACGATAAATCAGATTCAAATGACTCGAGTTTTGTAGGGGCGAAATATCGCACAAGACAAACACACAACTCCGCCCTGGACAAAACAACCTTAAGCACGAAGACACAACAATTACCAGAAAACAAGGCCAAGAGTAGTCACGCGGCAATAGGAAAAGAGTGCGAACGGATAGTTATGCGACAAACATAACGCGACTACTAACTCCGCCAAGAGACAAGCAACCGTGCGACAGACAAAGACCCAACCATTGATCTGACAAGTTCAGTTAAGGGCCACCTGGTTATGGGGTGCTAGTAGTCTATTTAGTTTAATTAGTAAATAATTAATCATTATTATTAGTTGCTAGGTAGGATTAGTAGAGTGTGTGTGTGAGAGGCACATGTGCACACCAAACCCCTCATTTATATTCCTTTCTTGTTTGTAGAACTTTTTATGAAAAAATTAATCTAAGAAAACTTCTTCTTCTGTTCTTCAATCCTTAAGGATTTTCCCTAATTCTGTGCTAATTTGTAAGGCAAGTCCTTACAATTGGTATCAGAGCACTCTTTCCTGAGTGATCTAGCCATGAAGAATCGAGAAAAAATCGTAGAATCGTCCTCTAGATTTGACATTTTAGAACAAGCTCAATTTGAAGCCAGAAAAGTAGTATACTACGAATTATTCGATCTGAGAATGAAGTCTATCAATATACTCTTGGATAAGAACTTTCCCAATCGAGATTTAAATCTTCTGCAGACGAAGTTTCTCATTTCTATCACCGAGGAAAGGTTGGAATCACTACCAGAAGTTGGGGATCTTGAAGCTACGGGTATGGAGGAGGAGATTATCGTAGAAGAAGAGATAACTGATTTTAGTCAAAATTCTTCAAGTCCATCAGAGAAGCTGGAGATGAATCTCTCAAATTCGATTTTAATTATTCAAAAATTTTGTTCGATTAAGAGAAAGACGATTCAACCACTGAGGAAGTAAGATTAATTCCTTCTAAAGTTAATGGATCCGGTGATATGGGTGAAATTAAGAAACGAGATTCAAGGTTTCTAGCTTACCAAAAAGGTAAACTCTTCATTCATAGAACTAAAATTGTGATGAATTTTCCAAGTAGAAAAACTACAGCTAATGAGAAAAATGGTTTCAATACGTTAAAACGGATCCTCAATGATGAGATTGTTTAGTTAGAATGTTAGAATTTTAGAACTGATGATAACCTCAATCAGTTTGTTTCACATATACCTACAATTCTCAATATGTCTTCCATTTTATTCATATCTGGAGTTACTTCTTTGTGTGTAGTTCTACCAAATCCTGAGTATGGTCGTATGATATTTGATCGTGGTAAAGAGATTGTAGACAATGAGATTTATTCTTATTGTACTAGGAGAAATTTTAGATTCTGTATTAAGATGTTTGCTTCTTGGTTGGATATTCCAATGGAGAACTGTGACTATGAATCTTTTTATGAGCTTATTCTTCCACAAGGGTACTAATTGAATTCTATATTTATGAATTCAGTGATGTTTGTATTGGTTAAACATGATGACAGTTGCAATGGTAAGAATCTAATTGCAGAAATTTCAAGTAGAGATTGTATCACCATCTATGCTTGTGTTGGGTTGTTGTTTGATCAATATAGAATGCATGAGACCAGCTTGTGGAATTCCTACCCAGAAGTGCTAGTTATAGCAAGTTCAGAATTATCTCAGAAATTAGTGAATTACACGGGAAATAATAATTACGAGCTGGCTCCTTCGAATACTAGTAGTTATGTAATTGCTTCGGCGACACTGCTTGTGAAAACATCTCGAGGAGATAGTGAAGATTCTGATACAATTATTGCTGAAAAAGTGCACTCAGTGGTTATTGTGAAGATGAGATATGGTTTTCTTAAAATGTCTGGTAGAGTAAGTTTGATAAGTGCAGATTGTCTCAATGGTGGCCGGGATATTTCTGGAAAGGTGTTTGATCGAGGAAGGTTGATCGATTTGATTAAAAGGTATTCATATTACATTAGGAGCAGTTCTAAAATCGATTTAGAATTGCTGTTTGTGGAGTTGGATGAGTTTTTATTTGATAAAGCAGGTGAAAGTCCTCATGTTTGCAAATTGTGTGATAAATTGTTACATCACATTATTACTCTGTGGACCGTTTTGAAACTTTTGATGCTTCAAGTGACAAGGATAAATGGGTATGAGAATGCATTTGGAATGATTTCTCAACTGCAGGAGAAAGATAGCAGGCCTCGGATACTAATGTCAGTGGACTGGAAGGGTTACTACATCTGCCATATGTTACTACTATGGGACCTAGAAACTTTCATGGATAGTTATTGGAGTGTCAGCTGGGAGGAGAATCATCTGTTGCATCTTATGAATGACACTTCTGTGAAGATGGAAGCAGGGAGTAATCAAACTGTGTGTTCTCATGGATGTGAATTTCTTAAGCTGTGCTTCAAAAATGTCCAACACCATCCACTCGTGCTTCTATTACCTAAAATGTATGAATGGAGAGTGGGAATGCATAACATATCCATAGAAGCTGATGGAGTTGTCTGTGAGGGTCTTGGTGGTAATACTTGGTATATAGGTTGGAAGGAATTCATTATAAGAGTAGAGGAAATTAGTGAGAGGCTCGCAAAATCCAGTGATGGTGAATTCAGTGGTCATGAATGGTTGTTAGAAATACTTATGGAAGTTGATTGTTGTTGTACTCAGCTAGGAGTTACATTTTGGAAGTTGACCGTCATGAAAACTCAAATATGCAGTTTTTTAGAAGAAACTGAAGTTGCTTGCGATGTTCTACTTAGTGTGAGCACATCATAAAACAAGATGCAGTTAAATAAGATCGTGCTTGATATTGTTAAGGCCATAACTACTGTGGTATGGATGGGACCAATCTTAAGTATGGGTTCATGACATTTAGTTGACATTGTGAAGGTGAATGGGCATGACCCTACACTAGAGATTCAGTTAAATATAATCTTGTCCTTTTAAGGCTCATGGAAAACTGCAGATGAGACAGGGTCCACCTCAGGATTTACAAATTGCAAAAGAGAATTATATAACTCGGTTGTGTTCCCTATACCTAAGGAATATGCGAAGGAAATTATTGTTGTAGGTATAACATTAGAAGCACTAATATGTAAGAGGATAATATGCGAAGAGATTTCCATTCATGCATGTGTTGGCAGTAAATGAGCAACAATTATACCTTGGATTGAGTATCATTTAATTGGAGAAGGCCTTGTACAGTGTAAAGAAGTGAATATCATGTAGTACAATCATGGTCATAAGAGGGTTGTTTTAAATAAATATGCACATAGTATTGCAAGTCTTTTCGTTGCCTTGGATTGGACAGAATCAAGATTCTTATACTTTGGACATGAATGGTTGAAAAGAATATTTATGGGAGCTAACGGTTCTTGTATTCAGCTAGGAGTTGCAGGTTCCAAGTTAACAGTCATGGTAATTCAAATACGTAGCCTTATAGAAGATAATGGAGTTGTTTATGATGCTTTATTTGACGAACATAGAGAAATGGGGCTGGAACCAAGTACTCCCAATGAACAAAATCACCACAACAAAATAATTGACACTTCCGTATGGGGGGTTAATGCTGAGGTCCATAGTATTTCAGCTGGTTATCTTACTGGAAATCATCAACAGTGTTCCTTATTGGCATTCAGTCCTCCATCTTCAGTTTACAAAGCTAATTGTGCAGGTGAAACTTACTGCTTCCCTACTGCACTGACTTTGGTTTTTGTAGTCTTGCAAATGAGTTTAGTGGGATGTAACAACAATGGAAAATTAAATTATGGTGTCACCACTTGTCGACAAAGGGCCAAAAGCAGTCGAAGACCAACAAGGAAGTAGCTAGTTTTCCAAGAAAGGGGACGCAGGACTGCAACCAAGCTTGATGCATTCCATTCAGTTGAGTGATTTCCAGTATTTTATGGATCTGGGAGGTTGTGAAGTTCATAATTTCTACAACATTCGGGTAAAGCTTCAAGTCGGCAATAGATGTGTTCTTCATGGTCGAGCTCATTTCTTATCCTTGAGGACAAGGATAATTTGAAGGAGTGGGATTTGTCAGGACCCAACCATTGATCTGACAAGTTCAGTTAAGGGCCACCTGGTTATTGGGTGCTAGTAGTCTATTTAGTTTAATTAGTAATTAATTAATCATTATTATTAGTTACTAGGTAGGATTAGTAGAGTGTGTGTGTGAGAGGCACATGTGCATACCAAACCCCTCATTTATATTCCTTTCTTGTTTGTAGAACTTTTTATGAAAAAATTAATCTAAGAAAACTTCTTCTCCTGTTCTTCAATCCTTAAGGATTTCCCCCAATTTTGTTCTAATTTGTAAGGCAAGTCCTTACAACCGACCTAAACAAATCTTTCCCAAAAGACAGTTACCCACTGTCGGACATTCCTCAAACGGTGGATTTGGTCACAGGGTGTGAAAGAATATCGTTGATGGACGGTTTTTCAAGATACAACCAAATACCCTTAGCAGAGGAAGATCAGAAGAACAAAACATTTTACACACCAAGGGGTATGTACTGCTACACCAGAATGCCTTTCGGATTAAGAAACACGGTGGCCACATACCAATGCATGGTTGAGAAAGTTTTCAAGCCATTGATACCCAATACTATGGCAGTTTATGTCGATTACATGTTAGTCAAAAGAAAAAAAATCAGTTGATCATGCGAAGAATCTGCAGGAAATATTCGAACAAATGCGAAAGATAAAAATGAAGATAAATCCCGCGAAATGTATCTTTGGGGTCGCGTCTGGCAAATTTCTGCGTTACATTACCTTGAAAGAAGGAATTCAAATCGATCCAATTAAATTAAAATCCATTCGCGGGATGCCTTCACCAGCTACTATTAAGGACGTGAAAAAACTTAATGGTATGATCGGGTACCCTAGGGAGGTTCATTTCACGTTCATCTGACAAATGCAAAAAAAATAAATTAACATCTTGAAAAAAGATAGTAAGTTCGTATGGACACAAGAATGTGAAACCGCCCTCCAAAACATAAAATACTAACTGAAGAATCTGTCAATGCTGCAAAATCTAGAGTCGAACAAATAGTTTTTGATATATCTCACCACAACACTATATGCTTTCAGTTAGGTACTGCTCAGATCAGATGATTAAAGGAATGGAGAAGCCGATTTACTACATCAGTAAAACCTTCAATTCTACGGAACAAAATTACACAAAGATAGAGAAGATGAAACTGGCATTGGTTTTCTCAACTCAAAATCTTCGGACATATTTCCACACGCACAGAGTCAAGTTGTTGACTCAAACTCCCATTGAGTCTGTGCTGGAATCCTTTAAAAGTGTGTGAAGAATTGAGAGGTGGAATACACAAATTGAATAATTTGTTATAAACTATGAAGTCATATCTTCGTCAAGGTCGTAATAACTTATTTCGTTGCGAAATTTCTACTGGAAGAGGACGATGTCGCAAATGAGATTATGGACGTTTATGAAGATCACACAAACTCAGATGACTTGATAAAACAAGAAAACCCTAAGAGATGGGAAATTTTCGTGGATGGATACGTGAATAGTTAAGGAATAGAATATGGACCGTTTTCACTTCGCCCACAGGAGGAAGAATATTATCTTATTTCTGATTGGAGTACGAAACTACAAATAATAAAACAGAATACGAAGTAGTGATACATGGATTAAGATTGATGGTGGAAATGGGACTGGACGACATTAGACTTACCATCGATTCGCAGTTAGTTGTTCGCCAGATTGACGGGCGATATAAAGTGAATGATATCACTTTACAAAGATAGTCGCAATTGGAAAAGCAGTATTCAGATCGCATCCAAAAATCATCTGTAAACACATATGCCGGAAGGATAACCGGTATTCTGACGCACTTGCATTCATCTCATTAATGATGTTGAACCCAGAGGCAAGATTCATTCGCGTCGAAATCTTAATACAACCGTCAATAAATACAAAAGAACTGGTTGTGGAAATAATGAATATGGAGGATGTTGACGGAGAGAAATGAATTGAGAAGACAGATTGGAGAAGTTAAATCCACAAGTTTCTGCAAAACGGAGAAGTACCACGCAACAGACTAAAGGAACATAAATTCAGAATCAGAGCCACAAATTACTAACTGCATGATGGATTGTTATACAAATGATCCTTCCTCGGACCACTCCTAATGTGCCTATCGCCTGAAGAAGGCATTGAAATCATGAATGCGATACATTACAAAGATGCTGGAAATCACAGCGGCACGAGATCCTTGTCGTACAAAACTAAGGGGAGAGGCTATTATTGGTCACACATGCATGGGGATGCAAAACACATTGCTACAAAGTGCGAAGAATGTTAGAGATATGGAAAACGTATTCATGCTCCAGGAAAGAACCTAAATTCGGTTATAAGTGTCTGGCCTTTCGCGAAGTGGGGCCTGGATATAGTAGGACCCCTAGTACCAGGAAGCAAGCAGCGGAGATATCTGATTTTGGCAAAAAATTATTTCACACAAATTATTTCACAAAGTGGGTAGAAGCAAGGGCGACCCAACACATCAGGGACTATGATGTATTCTCCTTTATATTTGAACAAATCATATGCATATTTAGAATCCCGGTACAAATAAAGTCGAATAATGGGAAACAATTTGAAGAAAAACATATCGCCATGATACTTAACGCATTCAAGATCCATAGAAGCAAGTCGACACCGTTCTACCCACAAAGTAACGGCCAAGCGGAGGCGATAAACAAAACTTTGGCAGACATGCTGAAAAATAAACTGGATGAGCACCACAAAGGATGGTGCGAACGGCTTCATAATGCTTTATGGGCATACAGAATAACAAGGCGAAAATCTACTGGAATGTCCCCATTCTGCTTAACCTGTGGTGTGGAGGCGGTATTACCAACATAAGTCATCATACTAACCACTAAGCGCGAATCCTGGGAGAAAAACTTGAATACAAATTTCATATTATCCAAAATCGATGATATGGAGGAGAGTTGGGAAGTCGCGCTACGACACATGATCAATTATCACCGAAGAATGTCCCGAGAATACAACAAAAAGGTCTAGCCAAGAGACTTTAAGGTCGGAGATTTGGTATTTAGCGAAATCCCACCATACCAAAGAGAGTCAGGAGGAAATCTTGCAAAGAACTGGGAAGGACCTTATATCGTCAAAAGCATCGTCGGGAATGGACCATATGAACTCACTGACAGTGAAGGGAAAAACACGCTCACCCATCCATGGAATCGTTTATACCTTAAGAAATAATATCCTTAATTGATATAATGTATCTCCAGAATAAAGAGAAGAAATAAAAAATGTACCGGGTAAAATATTTTCAATGAAAATAAAGCACTTCTTCAGTAAAGTGAAAAGACACAAGCATGCGACAAAGTATTCACGACAAACAATTAAGACCTCATTAGGGGGTAGAAGAGTTACATATTAAAACCTCTACTCATGGAGGCTAGGTTCCCAATTTTGGCGTGTTAACTAAGTTCACATGATTATACGATGACAACTTAAGCACAATTATGTGAGAGGCGATTTAAGCCCTAACACGGGTAATATTGGGAAAATTATGAAGAGGTTACTAATATTAGGGCGAAACAAAATCCTATCCGCTCGAGGCAAACAACCTCGGGAATAAGATCTTCAAGAAACATGACCAGTGGATTAGAAGGAGTTTCTAGATTGGATACGCTCGGTCCCGAGTAAACCCACCTAGGGTATGATCTTTCCAAAATCTATATCGGCAGAGGGAATGGCCACGAAAACAACTGATTGTCAAATAACTGGATGTGAGGATCCTGGAATGAATGGTTAGGGGTGAACTCCTTGAAAGGGAAACTCAGGGGGAATTAAAGGGACGTCACCCTCCACTAGGGAGATGAATTATGTCAAGACGACAATGTATCGGGGCTTGTACTCACGGGAGTATTTAAATCCTGTCGCATTTTTGCAAATACAACCCGAAGAGGTAACAATGGGATAAAAAAGATAAGGCGAGATCAAAGGCCAATGACTCGCAAGAGCACATGGAACTGAGATTTCGTCTTCTAACATATTGAAACCCCGCCCAAGGCGACCATAAGTCCTTTAAGTTATATATATATATACGGGGGAAGGCATAATAATACCTTATTTAGGAGGAAAAATAAGAAACGTCATCAAATCTCACGTGAATACAAATTACAAAAGAGCACGATAAAATCTAAAGCATCACAGCCATGAAGTACGCGATAAAAAAATATAGCCAGCGAAACACAGAGGGCGAAACACCATCAACATCTCAACAAGACAACAACCAAATAAGGGGAAAGTATGAATTTAAACTTTTGCCTTATTTAGTGTTCGCATAATTTTGATATTCACATGAGCCACGAACAGTTATTCGCACAATCCACATATTCTACTCCCTTTCACAATATAATTTAGATCATTCATATGACATATTTCGTATTAGACTAAGCATATTATTTAGGGAAGTAACCTTCCTTCGAAGGTGGAAATTAGAAGCAAGTATGGAAATACTAAAACTAGATACTTTCCACCTTCTCAGTCAGATGCTCTAGAGCTTACTATCATATAGATAAGATATACCCAGCAGACCGACATAATATTAGTGGCAATAGATTGCAAAATATATTCAGTTTCTTGGTTCTTTGTTCTACTATAACTCTTTAAACGCAGAAAATAAAAAAAGAAAAAACACAGTTAAAAGAAGAAATGTTACGCCCCCCAAGCTTGGGAGCATCCATACAGTCATCTAAAACGAGATAAAAAGGTTCAAAAACACAACAACCAAGAAGAGGAATGAAGCCTAAGGATCGGTAGTATCAACTTCAATTGTATGCACCAGAGCATTAGCACATTTAAATGCTTATTCATTCACAACACTATCATCCTTAACTTCAAGAACTCGATCATTGGGCATCTCCTGGGAGCATTTTCTCTCTTTCTCAGCATCACCAACATCAACATGACCATGTTTCCACGGTTTGACTAGATTCTATCCACCGACAGCACATTCTCCTTGAGAAAAATTCATGATAGAATCATCATCATCACTGATAAGAACTTGCGTATATTCTTAGCGTGGGATCCCATGCCTCAAGCAAACCTAATCAACCGTGAGTTGGGCTTCCTTATTTACTCAACGCTGAGTCTCCTTTGAATACTTCTTATCATCCTCATCCTCAAAAATTGATATTCCTGCTCTAGCGAATAAAAAAGAACACTCCATTTTCTCTTTTTCTTTTCGCAACTCGTCACGTTCTTGCGAGTGATCAGTTACCAAGTGAGAGAGAGTGTAGAAAGTTGCTGAGAAGAAGAATCTCCCTCTTTGTGGGCCTTAACCATCTCCTACTGAGAATCCACAAGCTTCTTCTTCAACACGACAACCTCTTGATGGAGAGAAAGCTCAGACTCGCGAAAAATCGGAAAAAATGATAGATAAGGACGACAAAACTTAAGCGAAAATACAATACTATGGCAAAAGCTGAGGCGGCCTTCACGACTACCTTCATTCTGCAAAATCACATCACATAGGTTATTTTTTTCCTCAGCAACCCCGGTCATAGCCCGCTTAAAAACACTCACGGCTTCATCAAAACTGTCCCGAATCACCTTGGATACGATCCCTCAATTCTTTCTCACCAGCAACGGGAGAGTTACTATGGATAACATAAACGTCACGCGATACTATCAATTGATGATTAACATCTTGAAGCGACTTTAAAATCCTCAAAAGCCTTATCTCTACTCTAGCTAATTTCATCATTTTTACCTGATAATTTCCTCAATTTTGATTCCAAGTCGTTAACTACATTCATCTGATATTGAAGGGAAATCTGTTAGAGCATTGCTCGATCGACCTCGCATGCGTTGCTATCTCAAGCATGTTTGTCAATATTAGTGATCAAAACTATAAAGTCTTGATTTTTAGTCTACTATAGCTAAGGTCTCGGACTAGGATAGAAAGTGTATTTGAGCTCAAGAACTCCATGGCGATCATCATACAAGACGAAGGACTACTCAAGGAACCAGTGGATCTTCATCGACTAAAAGGTATGTGGAGACTTGAACTTATGAATCACTCAAAAGTATATCTACTCTATCTCCTATCTTGAGACAAAAGTCGTTTTACTATATAGACTAAGATTATACACATGTGATATTTCGAGCTGAGTATATCTCGCTTATCTATTTCTCGAAATATATGTTGGTAAAGCTTTCGCTTTAGCCAAGTTCATCTTTACCTAGTGACGAAAGTCATGTTATGTTTCAATAATTTTGGAAATTGCTCTGACGAAAAATAGTTTGTGAATAACAACTATATAACGCCCTATGAGAATGTTTCAATGATTAAAATGATATTTTAGACAATATAACCATTGTAGGATATAAGCATTGTTGTGGAAACACATATATGTATAAGTCCTTATTGCTAAAACCGAAGTTTGCGAACTTTGTTGATCAAGTGAAATCGGAGTAGTACGTGAACTTCAGTCCGCGAACTAGATGTTTATGGGAGAAAATGCCTCTTCCGAATTTGGTAAATTCGATGATGGAGAGACTGGTTTAAACCCTTAAACAAATGTGCTGCACATGAGCACTTTTGATTCAAGATATCAATCTGTACAACTCTAGACTAAACCAAGAAGATGGTCGTTCCAGATTTTCTTCGGTCACAAAGTGGAGGAGAAGGGTTGATTTGGGGAGGATAGCAAAGAAGGGTGATGAGACCAGAGAGTTCTGGCTAGGTAGTATCTCGACTTGTATTAGAAGTGTAGAAGCTTGCTAGTGATGGAAGCTTTTGAGAGAGCTTGCAAAGTTGCTATTTGATAGTGTTGTATTTTTGCCTGACCAAGACTTGTGTGTTTTTGCAGAATAGGTGAAACCTATTTATACAAGTGAGATTGAATGCACCATGGCCTTATTAAGGAATTGAGTAAATGTGCCAATTAAAACAGAGGAGGTGGAAACCGTTGGCTTTATGGTGAAAACGTTTTCACCATAAATTTCCTTATTTAATTGACCGTATTCATTCCTTGCATGCCTTGCTTTATTGCGAGCGTAGTGTACACTGCACGCTGTGACCGCCAAACCAAAACCCCAAGAAAGCATCCCCCAGTTTGTGTTGATATCTCGAGAGTTGGGCGCAAGTGGAAATGCCAAAGTTGCTAGTGAAGCATTGCGGCATGTGCCAATGGCATGTGCGGGATGTCTCGACCGCGAGTTGTACTTTGAGTGCGGATGGCAATGACAAAGTCGCTTGGTGGAGCATTTGGCATGTGCCAATAGCATGTGCGGAATGCCTTGGCCGCGAATTGTACTTTGAGTGCGGATGGCAATGCCAAAGTCGCTTGGTGGAGCATTTGGCATGTGCGGAATGCCTTGGCCGCGAGTTGCACTTTGAATGCGAATGGCAATGCCAAAGTCGATAGTGGAACATGTGTGGCATATGCCAATGGCATGTGCAAAATGCCTTGGAAATTAGCTAGCAGGTTGGGGATAAAAGTGGCTAGTGGTTGCTTGTTGGCACGTGCCAATGGCATGCACGGCCACTTGGGCCAAGTCGCTGGCGCTACAATGGTATAGCGGTTTTGGAATGGGAATTATCTAGTGGTTGCGTGTTGGCATGTGCCAATGGCACGCACGACCACCTTGGCCAAGTCGCGGGAGCTACAATGGTATAGCGGCGTGAAAATAGAAATTGGCTAGTGATGCGTGTCGGCATGTGTCAATGGAACGCACGGCTATTGGGCCAAGTCGTGGGCGCTAGTTGGGCACAGCGGCTTGAAAATAGAAATTGGCTAGAGATGCGTGTTGGCATGTGCCAATGGCACGCACGGCTATTGGGCCAAGTCGTGGGCGCTAGCTGGTCATAGCGGCTTGAAAATAGAAATTGGCTAGTGATGCGTGTTAGCATGTGCCAATGGCACGCACGGCCAAGTTAATCTAGTTGAACGGTTTGCAAGCCTAGAGCGCTATTTTTGGCATGTGCCAAACGGTATAATGGCTTAGAATTGGGCTAGTGGTGCGTGTCGGCATGTGCCAATAGAACGCACGGCCAAGTTGACCTAGTTCTACGATTTGCAAGCCTAGGGCGCTATTTTTGGCATGTGCCAAATGGTATAGCGGCTTAGAATTTGGCTAGTGGTGCGTGTTAGCATGTTCCAATGGCACGCACGTCCAAGTTGACCTAGTTTCACGGTTTGCAAGCCTAGGGCGCTATTTTTGGCATGTGCCAAATGGTATAGCGGCTTAGTTTGTCATGGTTGCCTGTGGGTGCAGTATGTGGTTTGGTTTTGGCGTCGTTTCCATGGTGCGCAGTATGCGGCTTAGTTTTGGCGTCGTTGCCATGGTACGCAGTATGCGGCTTGGTTTTGGTGTCGTTTCCATGGTGCGCAGTATGCGGCTTGGTTTTGGCGTCGTTGCCATGGTGCGCAGTATGCGGCTTGGTTTTGGCGTCGTTGCCATGGTGCGATGTATGCGGCTTGGTTATGGCGTCGTTGCCATGGTGCGCAGTATGCATCTTGGTTTTGGAATCGTTTCCATGGTGCGCAGTATGCAGCTTGGTTTTGGTGTCGTTGCCATGGTGCGTATTATGCGGCTTAGTTTTGGAATTAGGGTTCTATGTCGAAAACCCTAATATGGTATTTTGAAAAAAAATACCCCCATTAATTATTGACACCTGAATTAAATGCTCTTAGTTAATGTATTGCTGGTAACACTAGGTCATGGGGTTTTACGATTTTACCCCTTATCTAAAATCCACCATCGACATTAAGTCCCCTGCTTGGCTCGGAACAGGAGCTTTGTTGTGAGGTAAGCATAAGATGGTGCCAAGACAAGATCCGAAAGAGAAACGGGAGATTTATCTGACCTTTTTTTTCTGAGATGCGAACTGGATTCAGAATCCTCGTCCTTGGCAAATTTGCATGGAGCGGGAGGTTGGCACAATTTGGCGGAAATGGACGTCTGGGAAGCATTGAGCTGCTGGAGCGAGTTGAGAAACTGAGCATGCTGGCTGGTGGGGCCGGTGGGAGATAAACATGATAGCTGGTGCGACTTGGGCGACATTGACATGTCGGCGCGATTAGTGGGACCAGCATAAAAGGAACATGCTATCTTTGGCGGTACTGGCGCAAGGTTGAGAGGCTAGTGTGGTGAGACCGGCGCAAAGGGAGCGCGCTTGGGAGGTATTGGCGCCGTTGATGGGGCTTGAGCGGCCGTTGGGAAGTTGGGCGCCCTTGTGGTCCTAAACTTCCTTTACACGCGCGGCTTTGGGAGAAAAGGAATCCTTCCCTATTGTGGAAACCCCTCTCATATATATATATATATATATACATGAAGTCTTTTCTTTTATCTTGCGCTTTGTTCCTTCCTTCTTCCTTTCCAGCGGTAAAGTGATAAAGGAGAAACCGGCTATCCAGGTGTGTTTTCTAATACTTCTCTTGTTTACCTTTGTAGGTGTAAACCCTAGCAGTAGGTGTTTTTTCTTTTATAAATCTTGTGTTGATATCGCGCGCACGATTGGTTGGCGTGCTTCTTATAGAGAATATTGTATATATATGATTTGATTCCGTAGAAAATACTGCATATATGATTTCGAACCCGTAGAGAATGATGCGCGCATAATTTTGAACTCGAAGAAAGATTCCGTATATGTATTTGAACCCGAGAAATATACTGTGCATGTAATTTCGAACCTGAAGTAGGATACTGTATATGCACTTGAACCCGAGAAATACTGCACATGAATCCCAAAGAAAAAATAATGCATACGTGCTTCATATGAACCCGAAAGAATCAATGTATATGAATCCCGAAGAATAATACTATATATGCTCTTCATATAAACCCGAAAGAATCACTGTATATGAATCCCAAAGAAGAATACGGTATATGCTCTTCATATAAACCCGAAAGAATCACTATATATGAATCCCGAAGAAGAATATTGTATATGCTCTTCATATGAACCCGAAAGAATTACCGTATACGAATCCCGAAGAAGAATACTGTATATGCTCTTGAACCCAGAAAATATACTGCGCATATAATTTTGAACCCGAAGTAGGATACTTCATATGTATTTTGAACCCATAGAAAATACTATTCTCCCATGTGTCATGGATTTTCCTCTTGTCGAGCGCAGTTATGTGTTTGGGAGATAATTTCATAATTTCCCTGTTTTGTTTTGTGAAGGTATCTTGTTGCTAAGCGAAGAAAACCGATAAGATGTTACCTGAACAAGGCTCCGTATCGTCGAAAGGTGTTGATAGTTCAAAACCAAACATAGATGATGAGTTCTTTACCAAACCCTTTGCTCCTGCTCGGAGTAATCTTCCAGACTTCGAGCCAACTTTATTGACTGATGGTGAAAATGAAAAGAAGACCCGCACAGTTCGGCCGGAGCATACCATACGGTTTTGTCTTCATAAAGGAGTGTATGCTTCTTCCATTATTGATTTCAGGATGTGTCAAAGCCCATTGCGTTCTTTTGATGTGTGGGTCGAATTTATGGTGAGTAGGGAGCATATAAATTTAAACTTGACTCGAGCGAGGATTATTAATATCGTCAAAGTTTCAGTAAATCTCCAGATTAGGAAAGCTGTCCCGGGCTTGGTTGCCTTCCTCTCTAGGTGGTGCTCAGACACTCACATAATTATCTGTAAATGGGGCGAAATAGATTTCACCTTGGAGAGCGTGTCTCTCTTGTTGAATCTTCCAGTAACCGGGGATCTTAACATCCAATTATCAAGAGATGAGAAGAAAATGCGAAATGACCTTGCTGCTAAGTTGGGAGATTTTTCCCAAAAAGACTCTACTGCGATGTCGAAGGATTCTATCCGGAAAGAGGATGAAAGGTGTGTTTACAGCTGGTGGATATCTCAGTGGTTTCCGGAAGAGTTTGAGGCTAGACAGAAAAGCAGCGATCTCCACGTTATAGCATTTTTGGCCCTCTGATTGTCTAGAGACATCCTTGACGAAGGTTCCGGCAAGAAGGATATAACGTCAGAGCTACTACCAATTGATGTGAAGTTGGAAAAAGGTGAAGTTCTCCCCATTGGAAATCTATTCCTTGGCTCCTTGTATGCGCATCTGGATTACTTAGTCGTGAATATGCGAGTTTCGAATGGTTTCATGAAAGTGGATTCGTATGTGCACATCGTTTTTCTGCAAGCGTGGCTATGGGAGAATTTTGAAAAGTATGCTCCAAAGCCGTTGCCTACGATTCCTGCGAGTTGGGGTGGCTCTCGAATTCTTCGATGGGCGAATAAGCGTCCAAGAGTTAGTGTGAGCTTGGTTATCCTTCTTGATAAATCACACGAGATCAATTTTCGCCAGTGGGAGCCAGTTCATAAGTCCGTGACTCAAATTGATACTTTTTCTTCTACTCCGGATGTGATTTTGTCTTCAGATGACGACTTGAGCGTTGGTGAAAACTTGTTTATTCAAAGTTGAATCCCTGGTCACATGTCGTCTTTCTTTAGAGGGGATTTCCATATTGCTGAGTACAATATTGATCACGCGGATCATCACATGGGTTTCGATCAGGGGGTGCCCCTTGCTTGCCGGATAGAGCTTCCTGAGGATTCATTATGTCCTCCCCTCGATTCCAGTGCCCTTAGGCCATGTATCCGTCTTCCCTTATTTCAACCGGAGAGAGCACCCTTGATGACCTTTAGTTACAACGAGTTCTGGTGCCATGGGCGTCTTATGATTCACAAGTTTGTGGATGACGTGGTGGAGAATGTTCGTGGTAAGCCTTCCCAAGAAGTTTTGAAGAAGTACCCAATGTTGAGAGATTTCAAGCGAAAGTCGTCTGGCAATTCTGAAAGTCCCCAAGTGAAAGAGAAGAGGACGAAAAACCGTGTTAGTGGGTTT
This sequence comes from Papaver bracteatum, assembly GCA_023529315.1. Taxonomy (NCBI): domain Eukaryota; kingdom Viridiplantae; phylum Streptophyta; class Magnoliopsida; order Ranunculales; family Papaveraceae; genus Papaver; species Papaver bracteatum. Next base: position 82,246 of record JAJJWX010003416.1, on the reverse strand, counting down.
CAGACGGCTTCAAAGGATCCTCCTGCAGCCCTTGTGTCTTTCAGTTCTTCCAATAACCAGGTATGTGTAACCTTTTTGCTGGTCTATTTCCAAATGTGTGAGTTTTTGCTGAAGGTATATGTCTCGTTTCTTCCAGGGCTTTGGTAGTGTTAACGCTTTTGCTGCTCTTGCTTGCTGTCGGGAGACAATAACTCATTTGAGTAATTCTGGCGGTATCGAGCCTTATCACAACGGTGATGCGCCGGAGAAAGAAGAAAGTTTGGCAGAGAAAGAAGAAAGTTCGGAAAGTGAAGGTGATTCTTCCGATAGCAGCGCTGGATCTCTTTCGGAAAGTGGCTCGGTAGGTTTCGCGCCTCTTTTTCTTCCTCCTCCATATGAAAACGTATAAATCAAATCTTTCAGGAGAAATCTGACTCAGTAGATGGATCTGAGGTGGAGTCACATGAAGGCTTTTCCTTGGTGACAACAACCGTCAGGGATGACCTAGAGATGGAAGTTGAAAATCCGCATGTAGCGACTGTGACCGCTGATGATGGCTTGGAGACGGAAGTTGATCAATCACAAAGCATGAATGCATCTCGACCGGGAAATGATTCTCTGGTCCATGGCGCAGATGCGGAAGGGAGCCCTTCATAGATTGCGGATCTGGTTGCAGGCGCCATTTTCGATCCTCCGTACTTGATTCCTTACCCAGGTCACGTGTTGGTCGGTGGTTTCAGCGTGCGGGCCAAATATGAGGCGTTGTATACCAAAATCTGGAATAAGTATGGACACATGGCTACGACCAGGAAGGTCACTTGTCGTATTGCGTTGGTTAAACGTGTGGAAGAAGCTTTATCTTCTATTGAGGACATGTGCGGGGTGATTGGCCACACCGTTTCTAAAGACGTCATTGCTAACTGGGAACACCACCGCGATGTGTGTGGAGAAGGAATTCAATGCTTCATGGTTCGTCGAAAATCTTGCTGAGATTCGGAAATTGAAGGATACAGTAGTCGAAATCCCTTATGCGGAGGAGATCACACGGCAAGAAGCGTAAGCTGAGGAGTTTTCCAAGGTGTTAGATATGAAGAGAGAAGCTATTGAAGATGCGAAGGACCATCTTGCTAAGAAGAGTAAACCGCTACTGGACAACTTTCCTTGAATGTTTCTCCTTTAGATTCCTTTTTGTTTATTTCGAGAAACACTTTGGGTGCTTGATTTTGGAGTCTGACTGATTTTGGTAGTTGGTTGATGTTTTTTGAGATATTGGATTATTTTCTAGGATAAATGGTTTTAATATATAACTTTGATTATGCCTTGCGAAGGGAATATTGTTTTTATGAAAGTGTGCATTTATAGGTTTTGCCGTGAGCAATCCCCTTTTCCATGTAAAAGGCAGTTTTTCTGGTAAGATTTCCATCAAGTCTTCAATCGCTGGTAGCAGTGACTTTGCAGGTAGCACTTCTAGCAAATGCCCAAATCGCTGGTAGCATCTTCAGCGAGTCCCTAATTTTCCCGTATAGTTTTTACGACTGGTAACTGGGTTGAGTTGTAAATCCCCAAAACCATGTGCCTTCTTCTGCCATCTTGATGCTTGTATCGAGGTGTGAGATCGATTTCTGAAAGCAGATATTGTAACCGAGAGATTGAAACTCCCGCCGTGGTCGCCAATTATTTATGGGATAAAATCGCCTCTGCCGAATTTGTTAAATTAGATGATGGATAGACTGGTTTAAACCCTTAAACAAATATGTTGCACGTGAGCACTTTTGATTCGAGATATCAATCAGTACAACTCTGGCCTAAACCAAGAATATGGCCATTCCAGATTTGCTTTGGTCACAAAGTGGAGGATAAGGGTTGATTTGGGGAGGATAGCAAAGAAGGTTGATGAGACCAGAGAGTTCTAAATAGGTAGTATCTCGACTTGTATCAGAAGTGTAGAAGCTTGCGGAAGCTTGCTAGTGATGGAAGCTTTTGAGAGATCTTGCAAAGTTTCTATCTGATAGTGTTGTAATTTTGCCTGACCAAGACTTGTGTGTTTTGGCAGAATAGGTGAAACCTATTTATAGAAGTGAGATTGAACGTACCATGGCCTCATTAAGGAATTGAGTAAATGTGCCAATTAAAACATAGGAGGTGGAAACCGTTGGCTTTATGGTGAAAACGTTTTCACCATAAATTTCCATATTTAATTGACCGTATTCATTCCTTACACGCCTTGCTTTATTGCGAGCGTAGCGTACGCTGCACGCTGTGACCGCCAAACCAAAACCACAAGAAAGCACCCCCCCAGTTTGTGTTGATGTCTCGAGAGTTGGGCGCAAGGGGCAATGCCAAACTTGCTAGTGAAGTGTTGCGGAATGTGCCAATAGCATGTGCGGGATGTATCGACCGCGAGTTGTACTTTGAGTGCGGATGGCAATGCCAAAGTCGCTTGGTGGAGCATTTGGAATGTGCCAATGGCATGTGCGGAATGCCTTGTCCGCGAGTTGTACTTTGAGTGCGGATGGCAATGCCAAAGTCGCTTGGTGGATCATTTGGCATGTGCCAATGGCATGTGGGAAATGCCATGGCCGCGAGTTGCACTTTGAATGCGAATGTCAATGCCAAAGTCGCTAGTGGAGCATGTGTGGCATGTGCCAATGGCATGTACGGAATGCCTTGGAAATTGGATAGCAGGTTGGGGATAAAAGTGGCTAGTGGTTGCGTGTTGGCATGTGCCAATGACATGCATGTCCACTTTGGCCAAGTCGCGGGCGCTACAATGGTATAGCGGTTTTGAAATGAGAATTGGCTAGTGGTTGCGTGTTGGCATGTGCCAATGGCACGCACGACCACTTTGGCCAAGTCTCGGGTGCTACAATGGTATAGCGGTTTTGGAATGGGAATTGGCTAGTGGTTGCGTGTTGGCATGTGCCAATGGCACGCACGGCCACCTTGGCCAATTCGCGGGCGCTACAATGGTATAGAGGCTTGAAAATAGAAATTGGCTAGTGATGCGTGTTGGCATGTGCCAATGGCTCGCACGGCTATTGGGCCAAGTCGTGGGCGCTAGTTGGGCATAGCGGCTTGAAAATAGAAATTGGCTAGTGATGCTTGTTGGCATGTGCCAATGGAACGCACGGCTATTGGGCCAAGTCATGGGCGCTAGCTGGGCATAGCGGCTTGAAAATAGAAATTGTCTAGTAATGCATGTTGGCATGTGCCAATGGGACGTACGGCCAAGTTGACCTAGTTGCACGGTTTGAAATCCTAGGGCACTATTTTTGGCATGTGCCAAACGGTATAACAGCTTAGAATTTGGATAGTGGTGCGTGTTGGCATGTGCCAATGGAACGCACAGCCTAGTTGACCTAGTTGCTCGGTTTGCAAGCCTAGGGCGCTATTTTTGGCATGTGCCAAATGGTATAGCGGCTTAGAATTTAGCTAGTGGTGCGTGTTGGCATGTGCTAATGGCACGCACGGCCAAGTTGACCTAGTTGCACGGTTTGCAAGCCTAGGGAGCTATTTTTGGCATGTGCCAAATGGTATAACGGCTTAGTTTGGCATGGTTTCCTGTGGGTGCAGTATGTGGTTTGGTTTTGGCGTCGTTTCCATGGTGAGCATTATGCGGCTTAGTTTTGGCGTCATTGCCATGGTGCGCAGTATGCGGCTTGGTTTTGGTGTCATTTCCATGGGGCGCAGTATGCGTCTTGGTTTTGGCATCGTTTCCATGGTGCGCAGTATGCGGCTTGGTTTTGGCGTCGTTGCCATGGTGCGCAGTATGCGGCTTGGTTTTGGCGTCGTTGCCATGGTGCGCAGTATGCGGCTTGGTTTTGGCGTCTTGCCATGGTGCGCAGTATGCGTCTTGGTTTTGGCGTCGTTTCCATGGTGCGCATTATGCGACTTGGTTTTGCAATTAGTGTTCTGTGTCGAAAACCCTAATCTGGTATTTTTAAAAAATACCCCCATTAATTAGTGACACTTGAATTAAATGCTCTTAGTTAATGTGTTGCTGGTAACACTAGGTCATAAGGTTTTACGAATTTACCCCTTATCTAAAATCCACCATCGACACTAGCGTAGTTCTCGAACCCGAGAATTTCTGCTGGAGTTTGTGAACACCGTCCGGGAACTTAAGTCCGTGAACCCAATCCGCGAACTTGAGTAGGTTATGTTTAAAAACGATGTTTGTGAACTTATCTTAATAAACTAAGGAATGCTATTGCAAACCGTGGCTTTATAGTTCATGAATCTATTCGAGTGAATCACATCATTTTTGTTTAAATTGTGTCTTGTGTAATACATAAAGATCTAAGCAATTGAACAACTCTCTAACTAGTTCATTTGAGTCATTTGGACTAGTTATGGTAAAGAAGAATATGGTTGATATGAAAGTTATCATATGGCTAACCTTTTGGTTTACTATTGTTGAACCAACTAATGTACAAGTTTGGGTACGGTTACACAAGCCTAGAAACGGGCATTACAAGTGTCTATAACAAGCTATGTTTTCGATCTAACGGGTGATAAATATAAGCTTGAATCTAATCAGGTTTTCATCTAACGGTGAATATTGAATGCTTTGTTAGTAATCTAACATTGATTGCAAACCCTAATTTGAAGACTATATAAGGGAGAACTCTAGCAACTGGGAAACCTAATCCCCACACATTTTGTGTGATACTAGTTGTGATAAGCTATAGTCGATTCTCCTTTAACTTTTGGTTTTCTTCTTCTAAAACCAGGTTAACGACTTAGAGACTTCATTGGGATTGTGAAGCCAGACTGACACTACTTTTATCGTAGTTGTATGATCTGATCTTGATGTTTTTATCGTACGAGTACAATTGTAATAATTGGCTTGAGATTTCTATCTCCGATTGGCAAGATATAAAAGTAGTCACAATCAATTCGTCTCATCGTTTGTGATTCCACAATATATTTTTTCACTGCATCGATTAAGACTATTATGAGATGATTGATAAAGCTGAGATGTTCTTCGGGAATATAAGTCTGGTTTTCTCAATTGGTTCATGTTCACCTTGATTTATCAAAAGATGGAACAAAAACTTGTAGGTATATTCGTGGGAGACGGATTTATCTATTAATGTATACTTTTATGTGTGATACAAATTTGTTTATTAAAGTCTTCGACTTTGGGTCGCAGCAACTCTTTTTTGTGGGTGAGATCATCTAATGGAATCGAGTACGTAGTATCCTGTTAAGATCCGAGACGTAGGAGCATAACTATACCTTGGATCAGTGTGAGATTGGTTGGGGTTCAACTAAAGTCTAGACCAAAGTTAGCTTGGAGTAGGCTAGTGTCTGTTGCGACTTAATACAGTGTATGTTTAATCTGGACTAGGTCCCGGGGTTTTTCTGCATTTACGGTTTCCTCGTTAACAAAATTCTGGTGTCTGTGTTATTTCTTTTCCGCATTATATTTCGATATATAATTGAAATAATACAGGTTGTGTGTTGTTCAATCGATTAGAATATCCGACCTCTTTGGTTGTTGATTTAAATTGATTGACACTTGGAAATTGGTCTTTGGTACCATCCAAGTTATCTCTCTTTGATAAAGACTCGCAGATTTCTATTTTCTCGAGTATAGATCAAATTGAGAGATTGAGATAATAAACTCTTTGATATATTTTCTATTGATTGAGTCTAACTGTCTAGTTGATTCTCTAGAAAAGTATATTGGAGTTTGTTCATACAGATTGCTTATCGAAATATTGGGTGTGGTTGTTAGACCCCCGCTTTTTCAATTGGTGTCAGAGCAGGCAAACACATTCAAGACCTTACAAGTTTGTGTTTGTAGTGATCTGACTTTATGGACAAAGGTGTTATCTCAATAAACGTACCACCAGTCTTCAATGGCTCTAATTACTTATGGTGAAAAATTGCTATGCGAACTTTTCTTCAAGCATGTGATTTTCAATCATGGGTATATGTTGTTAATGGCTATGATCCTACCATTGTGGAAGTTGGAAATGTAAACGTTCCCAAAGATATTGGTGATTACACCCCTACCGAGATACTTGCTGCAAAGAAAAATTCCGATGGTTTGAATGAGATCATACATGGCATTACCTCAAATCATCAGCACCATGTGTCTAATTGCACTAAGTCGCAAGAAGCTTGGGATATCTTAGTAACCGTATTTGAAGGTAATACCAGTGAGAAGGAAGCTAGGCTTCAAAACCTTAATTCCGATTGGGAAAACCTTCGTATGGTAGATGAAGAAACATTTGATGAGTTTAATCACAAAGTGTCTGAAATTGTTAATAAATCTTTTGCATTGGGTAAGACTATTCCTGAAAAGGACATTGTGATGAAAATTCTCAGATCGTTGCCATCTAGATACGATGCTAAGAAGCATGCCATCGTTGAGGGAAATAACCTTGACACTCTCTCCAGAAATACACTGTTTGGAAAGCTTAAGATCTTTGATCATGAACATTCGTCCAAATCTAAGGATATTGCGTTCAAAGCACTAAATGACACTAAATTACTTGATAAAAGTAAAAAAAGTGTATATCTCTGAAGATGATCACTCTGAGACAGATTCATCAAATGAAGATCTTGACAAATCAGTCTCGATGATCATAAGACAGTTTAGGGATCTTCTGCTGAAGAGAAGTAAACGGTTCTCCAGAGATAAGCCTAAGGCATCAGCCAAACCTCATAATCGTGTTCCTCCTAAAAACAGGGATATTGATGAAACTGATGACAAGGATATGCCTCAGTGCTTTAAGTGTAAGGGATTTGGTCATTTTGCAAACGAGTGTCCAAATCGGAGAAAATACACTAGGAACAAAGGTCTTGCTGCAACTCTTGATGAAATGTCTGACAATTATGATTCTAATGAAGACGAGAAATCAAGTGTTGCACTTCTTGGTGAAAATATTGATTTTGATAATTGTAGCAATACATATATCAATCTTGATATTCTTTCAGAAGATAATCCAACTATTCTGGAAGACAAAGTTGACCCAATCTTTGGAAACACTGTTTATAATGTTTCAGGTTCCACTATGTGCCTAGTTGCTTGCACATTTCAGAAGCCTGATCTTTATCCAAGTTTGACGTGTTCATATTGTTCATTAAAGGGTCATGAACTGTCAAAGTGTTATAAATTCAAACACCAACAAAGGCACGTCAACAAACTTCAACGAAGAGCAAATCATTTAGCAAGAAAGCTTAAACTTGCTCAGAAGACTACTGAGGTATGTAAGATTTTATTTTTCGTCTAAGAAGTTAGTTTCCAAGGATAAAATAAGACCATTAGAAAATAAAGTATGGTCAAGTCGTTCTGATAGACAAAAGTATGTGGATTCCTCTCTAGAGGAAAATGGTGGACAAATTATTGTTCACCATAACGCAACTTGATTGTGTTGTCTTTGAAATCTTATCTCATGTGCCTGATCAAAAGATACAATTATTTTTTACCTCTCAAGCTTTAGGAAAATTTTATTTTCTTCTTTTCTTAGATTTTCTTTTTTGTCTACCAAATAAAAATAAAGGGTACTATAGATAATTCTACTCTTCATAGAGTTGAGAGTTGGTCGTTTATGAACCTTTTTAAAGGTTTCGAACCCTACATCCTTTTCCCTTTTTTTTTTATCTCAAGACTTCTTGTTGAGTTAATTGTGATTTCCTCTCACAAACCCATACGTTCATGGAAACTCCAAGTATGATGTCTTCTGATGGAAAAAATGGTAATATGATTGTTAAGCCATCAATCACGAAGGAAAAAGAAAAATCTCCATATTGAAAAGAAAAAGAAGGAATGTGAGGAAGCCAAGTGCTGTTCCATCGAATTCTCAGAAGTTTTTTGATGTTCTTGATGGGTTGAAGGAGATGCAAAAGGAAATTCAACAAATAAAGGCTTTTGTGTATAAGACTCATGAGATTTAGAAGGCCCTGGTTTGACAACAGCAACCAAGAATATAAACTCCTACCTTAATGAACCTTATGTTCCAATGGATGTTGACGACAAGGAGTTCGGGGACGATAAAGAATTCTTCAAAGGTCTTACTTCCTAGTAAATCTTCTATTTTTCATGTTTTATTTAGAAGAATAACTAGTGTTTGGAATAGCCATTATTGTGATTACACATATCTATGTCCAAAGTTTTCATCTTCTTGTTTTTAGATTTATTGGTTTAAATTCTAAATTGTTTGGAAGATGATTTTTGCAGTATTAATCTTTATGGTTTTATATATTGCAATATTGTTATGGGATATGTGTGTTTACGTCCGTGAACTTGATTGTCCCATACTTTGTCAAAAGTAAAGTCTTTTGTGAATTGATATGCAAATATTGATAAAAGAATGAATAGACTTTTGACAAACACAAAAGTTAAGCCTATATTGTCAATTATTGATGTAAGATAGGTTAAAATCTTTTGTGATTCAAGGATTATGTCTATTGTATGTCATTGTGCAAATGGTGATGGAAACATGGAATGAATCATTGTGTATTCCGCAGTAATTGATCTTCCCTGATCCATATTTTTGTGTATTACTGTGAGGCTCCGTACTGTGTCTTATGTCGAGCACTAGACAACCAAATTGATTATTTTTGTGATTAGCTTAGTTGTGTTCCGTAAGGTACTTTATGTCGAGCATATTAAACTAAATTAATCATCTTGTGTGATTATTTAGTTATGACTACGTAAGTTTGTCTTATGTTTGAGCATTTTCGACTGGGTTAGTTGTTTTTATGATTAACTTAGTCATCGCTCCATAGATTTTCTTATGTGAGTATAAACGATTAAATTGATTAATCTTGTGATTAGTTTAATTGTGTATTTCGGTTAGATTAATTATGGATTCTCTTGTGATTAATTTAATCGAGTTATTAAGTCTCCATAAGTTTACTTGTGTTGATCATAATTTAGTCAAATTAATCATGGTTCTCTTACGGTTAATTTGATTGAATATTTCTTTTTGGATTCCAAATTCATACTTGGATGATATTTGTTGAGTCCAGAGAAATACTTATTTTCTTTTGAAATTAAGGTCTCTCTTGTTGTTCCCTTGGGAATGACATTTTATGGGGGAGAGTTCTTTTGAACTTGTGCTTAATTGCCAAATCTTTGTGGGGAGTGCGGTTGTGGAATATTGCAGGGGTTATCTTGTATCTTTATGAACTCCTTGATGAGTGCATTTAGCTTCGGATTTATGATTGCATTTAAACAAGATGATATACATTTACCTTTGGTCATGAAATGTCTCTTACGGTAATTTCATTAGGATCCCGTTCTTGTACCTTTGCCAATTTTATTGACAAAAAGGGGGAGAATTAATATGTAGTTCATACTACAAATACATATGGTTTTTGGATTATTATGTAAGGGGGAGTGGTTTCCATGTGAGATGGAGTATTGACTAAGGCGGGGTAACGTATCACCATAATATTGTTGTTAAAGTTGTGATGCAATTGGACTTTGACGCTGTGTAATGATACTATGACACTATATAAAATGATTCAGAACTCTTGTTTTCTCGTTGTTATAGCTATGGATTTTCAACAACAATGATTCTAAACTTACAACCTTTGGTATCATTGGACTACTTGGAAGTGACGAAGATTTCAAGTAATGTTGAAGATTAGACATGTGGAATATGAGCTACAAAGTTCATTTATATATATTTTTGTATTCCATATGTATTAATAGTTTTTCCACTAAAATTGACAAAGGGGGAGATTGTTAGAGCATTGCTCGGTCGAGCTCGTATGCATTGCTATCTCAAGCATGTTTGTCAATGTTAGTGATCAAAACTATAAAGTCTTGATTTCTAGTCTACTATAGCTAATGTCTCAGACTAGGATAGAAAGTTTAGTTGAGCTCAAGAACTCCATGGCGATCATCATACAAGACGAAGGACTACTCAAGGAACCAATGGATCTTTATCGACTAAAAGGTATGTGGAGACTTGAACTTATCTATCACTCAAAAGTCTATCTACTCTATCTCCTATCTTGAGATAAAAGTCGTTTTTCTATATAGACTAAGATTATACACATGTGATATTTCGAGCTGAGTATATCTCGCTTATCTATTTCTCTAAATATGTGTTGGTAAAGCTTTCACTTTAGCTAAGTTCATCTTTACCTAGTGACAAAAGTCATGTTATGTTTCAATCATTTTGGAAATTGCTCTGACGAAAAATAGTTTGTGAATAACAACTATATAATGCCATCTGAGAATGTTTCAATGATTGAAATAAGAGTTTAGACAATATAAGCATTGGAGGATATAAGCATTGTTGTGGAAACACATATATGAATAAGTCCTTATTGCGTGAACTGAAGTTTGCGAACTTTGTTGATCAAGTGAAACCTGAGTAGTACGTGAACTTTTCTCAAACCCAAGAATTTCTGCTGGAGTTTGTGAACTCCGTACGGGAACTTAAATCCGCGAACCCAGTTCGCGAACTTGAGTAGGTTATGTGTAAAAACGATATTTGTGAACTCATCTTAATAAACTAAGGAATGCTATTGCAAATCGTGGCTTTATAGTTCATGAAACGATTCGAGTGAATCACATCGTTTTTGCTTCAATTGTGTCTTGTGTAGTACATGAAGATCTAAGCAATTGAACAACTCTCTAACTAGTTTATTTGAGTCATTTGGACTAGTTATGGTGAAAAAGAAAATGGTTGATATGAAATTTATCATATGGCTAACCTTTTGGTTTACTATTGTTGAACCAACTAATGTACAAGTTTGGGTACAGTTACACAAGCCTAGTAACGTGCATTACAAGTGTGTATAACAATCTATGTTTGCGATCTAATGGTTGATAAATATTAGCTTGAATCTAATCAGGTTTTCATCTAACGGTGAATATTGAATGCTTTGTTAGTAAGCTAACATTGATTGCAAACAATGATTTGAAGACTATATATGGGAGAACTCTAGAAACTGGGAAACATAATCCCCACATATTCTATGTGATACTAGTTGTGCTAAGCTAGAGACGATTCTACTTTATCCTTTGGTTTTCTTCTTCTAAAACCAGGTTAACGACTTAAAGACTTCATTGGCATTGTGAAGCCAGACCGACACTACTGTTATCGTAGTAGTTTTGTGATCTGATCTTGTTGTTTCTATCATACAAGTACAATTGTAATAATTGGCTTGAGATTTATATCTCCGATAGGGAAGATATAAAAGTAGTCACAAACACTTCATCTCATCGTTTTCCAAAATATATTTTTTCGCTTCGTCGATTAAGAATATTGTGAGGTGATTGATAAAGCTGAGCTGTTCTTCGGGAATATAAGTATGATTTTATCAATTGGTTCATGTTCACCTTGATTTATCAAAAGACGGAACCAAAACTTGATATTTGTGGGAGACAAATTAATCTAACTGTAGACTTTTCTATGTGATACAGATTTGTTTATTAAAGTCTTCGACTTTGGGTCGTAGAAACTCTTGGTTGTGGGTGAAATCAACTAATGGAATCAAGTACGTTGTATCCTGTTGGGATCAAAGGCATAGGAGCATAACTATACCTTGGATTAGTGTGAGATTGGTTGGGGTTCAACTACAGTTCAGAACAAAGTTAGCGTGGAGTAGGCTAGTGTCTGTAGCGGCTTAATACAATGTATGTTTAATCTGGACTAGGTCCCGGGGTTTTTCTGCATTTGCGGTTTCCTCGTTAACAAAATTCTAGTGTCCGTGTTATTTCTTTTCTGCATTATATTTCGTTATATAATTGAAATAATACAGGTTGTGCGTTGTTCAATCAATTAGAATATCCGACCTCTTTGGTTGTTGATTTAAATTGATTGACACTTGGAAATTGGTCTTTGGTACCATCCAAGTTATCTCTCTTTGATAAAGACTCGCAGGTTTCTATTTTCTTGAGTATAGATCAAATTGAGAGATTGAGATAATAAAATCTTTGATATCTTTTCTATTGATTGAGTGTAACTGTCTAGTTGATTCTCTAGAAAAGTATATTGGAGTTTGTCCATACAGATTTCTAATCGAAATATTGGATGTGGTTGTTAGACCCCCGATTTTTCAAACTCTCTAAAAGCTGACGGTCATGTTGAAGCCTATAATACGCTTCATCAAAGGAAATCTTATTATCCTTCAAACTACGATTGTCATCGGACAAAGTGCGATTTTCATCGAGAAGGGCGTGATTCAAAATGTTGGATACCTCTAGAGCCATAGCAAGACAAACCACCAAGGACTTATGTTGTTCCGACTGAGCACGCCAACTAGAGTTATTAACTTGGAGATCATTTATTTGATCGTGCAGACGAAAATGATCACTTTTCGATTGACTAATCTGAGTTTTCAAGGCGACACAGTCATCTTTGGCATCCTTAGCGACATATTCGAAATCACATCGTTCGAGCACACGCTTCCAGTTTAAATTTTGAGTACGAAAAGATTAAAATCAAGAAGCGCGGAGCAAAAGTGAAACATACTCATAAGATACGAAAGATTTGAAAGCCTCACCTCTAAGCTCCTTATTCTTCGTGCGAAGCTTAGCTGCATCATTTGCCTCAGCAGTGAGATTTTTTTGAAGCTTGGACACTTACTCCCTCAAGTCATCAATAACCTGCTAAGACTTGCAATACTCCTCAATTTGAACCAACCGACGAGGGAATTCCTAGAAAACACCAAATAATTAAAACTAAGGAAATAATAAATGAAGGAAAAAACAGCATGATTAGAGAAAAACCATACCGCGGACTCGAGGACGACAATCTTATCGCGCCTAGAAATTTGAGACAAATCAGAGTAAACTTTAGGAGGCGAGATATCAAGTGCGCGAGAATACAACTCGGACCATTGAGAAGCTTTAGTAGCTGCATTATCAACAATATAATGCGCTTCCTGCTCATTTTTCGCGACATCATTGTCGGTAAAAGAGCACACGATAGCTGCATAAGAGCCTTCAATACTAATAGAAGGAGCAGCGGAATAGGCCTCACCAACGGTAGAGTCCTCAAGAAGCGCCTCTGTCGCTTGAGGGGTGTCCGTTGCGCACGTTATTATAACCACACGCGAAGATTGGATAGGGGCGATAATGGAAATGGGTCGCGGAGAAAGACTAGTGGCTGACTCGCCCTTCGCCTGGACATAAGGTGCGACAATGGATGGTGCTAAGAGCCACAATGGACTTACATAGGAGACAAGGGCCGTGCGACGCAAAACTTTCTTCTTCTGAGGAGAATTCACATCATCCTTAACTTCTTGATCCTGCGAAGACTTCCGCTTGCGAGAATCCTTCTTCTCCTTCGTGACCCGCTTTCGATCACTAATAGATTTAGCCAGAGGTTTCAATTGGGTACGTCCGGAGCAGAGAAATCAGGTACGAGAATAAGTATGGGAATAAGATAAACATATAGAACACCAAGAACATCAAGAACATCAAGAACAACAACAGAAATGAAAGAAGCCCAAACGTCTATCCAATGTTAAAAACTCAAGCAAAATATTCTAGATTCAAGTAATACATACCGGGGATATGATTCGGTAAAGGAAAGAATGACGGATTGGCTCGACATGATGGTAAATGTCCCAGAAAAAAAACCTCTGTAAAAAAAAAAACCGGCTGTTCCAAAACAGAAAAAAAAAATGGACGAATCTCTCAATTCAAAAGTATTTATTGAAGCAAGCGAACCGGCTATAGCAGTAGCCGGTCAAAAATAAAAGCATTGATGTGTCAACTGAAAAAAGATGAGTTACAACACGTGGAAATAATCATACAGAAAACATGGAGAAATATAGGGTAAAGGAAGATGAAAAAACAAGGCTAGTGCGAAGTTTGACCAGAATTCTGGCATTATTCCACTTGCAGAAGAACAACGCGAGAAGAAGCAAAATGTAGGGGTTAAATTCGCACAAGACAAATACACAACTCCTCTCTAGACAAAACAACCTTAAGCACGAAGACATAAAAATTACCAGAAAACAAGGAGAAGAGTAGTCACGTGGCAATAGGAAAAGAGTGCGAACGAATAGTTATGCGATAAACATAACGCGACTACTAACTCCGTCAAGAGAAGCGCGAAAAACCAAGCAATTGTGCGACATATAGAGACAGCTTCCAAAAGCCTGGAGTGTAAGACAAACTGAAATAGAATCAGTCAACTATGATCTTGCACGTGAATCATGATTTTCTTCTATTGATGAATCTGCCAATATAAGGATTCAGAAATGATAGAGAGAGAGGGAGAGATCAATTGCGAGAGATAAGCTAAGAAAGTTATTAGTAAACTTAGATTGAATCCACTGTAAGAGAAATATACATTCATTATAAAGAGTTTAGAAAGATCATATAAGTGTCAAAGTGGTGAATAATATCATTAACGTTTAAATTGATCAATATGACTTAAATTTTGTGTTATTATCATTACAGGGGTGTAGTTGTGAGATTTTCCACAACTACAAATTTATAAAAACATAAACAAACAACATGTAAATAGTACCTAGTAATTCCTAACCAGACGAAAGAAATCATGTGGGAAATTCTGAGAGGGATCTCATCACTGAATTTGGAAATGTGGATGGGCATATCACCACTGATTTGAAAATATGTGGGAATATGATGAGACATTTACAACCTAGATTAAACAACATCTCCAAAAATATTTCACCAAAAAATCCCAAGTATTTTGGAGTAAAGGTGTCACATTCCTAACTATCTAAACCAGTACTTTCTAAAATGTTAATTACTCAAGAACTTTAAGTATACATTTATTTCTAATAATAGGTCAGTGTGAAACGTTGTTTACGAATTTCGAATTCAAATTATTGGTGTCATCATCCGATAAACTTTGCCATTTTACCAGAGACTAATCTGCAATTTAGGACATATTAATACGCTGGTTGTACATAAAGTACGAGCACATGATAATGTATCTATGAGTGCACTTCTTCTGATTAAGATTTATATGGATAAAAATGGATACTAGTTTACCTGAATCTAGTGGATTTATAATGTTTCTTAAAAGAATCTTAAAGATTCTTAAAGATATATAATTTGGATTACAATGGATTGAATTGGGATTAACTCATATTAATAAAATTTTAAAGTGGACTACCAAATCATAATATAATTAAAAAAATAAAGATTATCATGCTTCCCTTTTTTTTTTTTTTTTAAACCACCAATAAGTGTTGGTGTTGGTGGTGGGTGGTGGGTGGTGCATGTGGTGACGGTGGTGTTGTTGTTGTTGGTGGTGGCGGTGGTGATTGTTGGTGGTGATGGTGGGTGGAGGTGGTGGCGGTGGTGGTGATTGTTGGTGGTCAGTGGTGGTTATTGTTGGAGGTGGTGCTGGTTGGTGGCGGTGGTGGTTGTTTGTGGTGGGTGCTCGCAGTCGGTAGTTGTTTTTGGTGGTGGTGATGCGCGACGGTGGCTGTTGGTGTTGGTGTTGTGGTTAATGGTGGTTGTGGGTGGTGGTGGTACTGTTGGTGTTGGTGTTGTGGTTAATGGTGGTTGTGGGTGGTGGTGGTACAGGTTGGCGGTTTGTGGTGGTGGTAGTGGTCAGTAGTGGTGGTGGTGGGTAACAGTGATGGAAAAACATAACATGTTGTGAAATAAAAAAAAAAAGATTATTATTTTTTCTAATTTGTCCATAACAATCCATGAAACTCATGTGGTTTGGGTTGAGATTGATATGAGATAATAAAACACATATTTTGACTACAAATGTCCATAAGAATCCATATATATCTTGGCCCTTGGTGAATTGAATACCTAGGATATATGAAAAAATAAATCCTATTTGATTAATTTTTAATTGTTAAATATCCATATAAATCCTAATCGATTATTTTTTCTAATTTGTCCATAACAATCCATGAAACTCATGTGGTTTGGGTTGAGATTGATATGAGATAATAAAACACATATTTTGACTACAAATGTCCATAAGAATCCATATATATCTTGGCCCTTAAATGAATTGAATACCTAGGATATATGTAGAATCTAAATAAATCCTATTTGAATACCATGGATATTTTATGATTCCTTACATATCCTAATTGAATTCCTATGAATTTTTAGGATTGTTAAATATCCATATAAATCCTAATCGATTACACCCTAACCCCTAAGGTGCATTAGTCCGAAAGACTAGCTAGTCTAGTTGCAGGCTAAGCCATTTACCACAAAACTGAACCCTCAGATATAAAAGAATCAGTCAATCACAGATCAGTCAAAAATATTTTACATCAAAAGTAATTCAATCTTTACATCTCAAAAGATGGATTTGCTAGCAGCCAGCCTTATCAATTGCAACAAAAAGTGACATTTACTGATGTACTTGACCATACAAAAGTAAAATTCTTTTGTCTGTATGCACATCACACATCGGTGTCATGTCATTGTAATTGCTGTACTTACACATTGTTACCCTAACATAGGCGCCCCATTCAGGTTTCTACTGCTTTCAAATTTTTCAGACTTTAGAAGACACTCTTAGTTTCAAATTTGAAGTGCAAATATCAGCATTAAACAAACTTAGCTTTTCTTGTATAAAAAATACGCAGTATGTAA
Organism: Papaver bracteatum; assembly: GCA_023529315.1. Lineage (NCBI taxonomy): Eukaryota > Viridiplantae > Streptophyta > Magnoliopsida > Ranunculales > Papaveraceae > Papaver > Papaver bracteatum. The sequence continues at coordinate 65,730 of JAJJWX010003416.1, read as the reverse complement.
GTTTCTAATCTCTAAATGGTTGAACCTCATGAAAAATCAGTATAAGAAACAAACTTTTTTGTTAAACTAGAGAAACATTTGCCAACTTGAACAACCAATGAAAGTTAAACAACAAAACATTAGTATGTCTTTAATTTAATAGTAAAGTTAACTTTAGAAACAATAGTTAATCATGAAAAGAAGATTAGATACCAAATTAAACAGAATTCAAACTGATTGAAGTTTTGATTCATTATTGCTCCGGGGTTTCAGATTAAAAAAATGAGTACTTTAATCACTTGTTCAAACTAGATATGCCCTACAAATTTCTGAAAAGAGCAAAGAGCAGGGTACTACAAAATTTAGATAGACAATCTCTCCTTATATAGAACGTCAAATTATTATCACAGGAAGAAAAAAAAGTGATGCCCCCTCCTTCAATCTCTCCTAAAAATTCAAACTGATTGAAGGAATACCTTCACTTATTACAATAAAATAAAAAATACAACAACTTATTACAATAACTTATTCACTGAAAATAAAATAGATACTGCATACAACACACGGAAGCTGCGTTTGTTTTTTACTGACTCGGCATCAAAATTTGACTCGGGTCTAAGTCGAACTTGAGATTAGACTGGAACCCAGAGGTGAATGAATTAAGTTTTGCATTCAGTTTGTCAAAATTTATCAAATTTAACAAAAATGATATGTATTGTAAATTTTTTTCCCTGTGACTGAGTTAAAATGAGTCTAATTATGGGTCATACTCAGATGAGTCAAATTCCGATGCGACTATGTGCAAAAACTCAGCAAAAAACAAACGCAACCGGAGAAATCGATCGGTACTACATCTATTGGTGTGTCTCTTTCTCTAAAGAAATCTTCCTCCATAACCTGCACTAACGAATAATGCTTGTTTTATTTCATCAGAGCTTATTATTTTTGTTTGCTCCAACTCCTATCAATGAATACAAACATTATAAAAGTTAGCTCAAAAATGTTGAATGGACTAATCAACATAATTAATTAAGCACTATATGACTAGTAGTATCATATATATTTACCTCTGAACATGAAGCTTGCATTGCAAAATCACTGAAACAGCTTATAACACACTGTTGAATCTCAAGTCCTAATGCTTCAATGGCAGTAATAGTCGATAGTAACAACCCCGGTTTCCCTGCACATGAAATCTCGACTCGAGTATCCATTTCCCTCCTATCTACTTCAAACTAAAAAGTTTTCATGCAAGATTATTCGATTTAGACTCCAGGTTTCGGCTAAATTTTTGGCATATACAAAAATTTAATGTGTGCGTACCTTGGGAATATTTCTTATGAGGATCTCTTTTGACTTGATGTCCTTAAAGATATCCATTGAATTGCTTGTTGAACCACCCACTTGAGCGATTTCTCCTCTCAAGGTTTTGATTCTATCAAGTAATTCTTTCATGTAATCAATAGTATCTCCAAGTATAGATGTTCTGTCCATCTGTTAATTAAGAGAAACGTAACCCTAGTTTCACAAATTTGAGCTCATCACATAACATTATCATTAGTACATATATACTCTGAGTTAATTAATTACCTTGCTAATCTTAGGAACAACGGAACGGAGCATCGAAAGGCGGTCATTTAATCGTTTTCTTCGCCGTCTTTCCGCCATTAGATTCTTTGATGGTTGTCCTTCAACTTTCTTCACCTTAGTCGTCTTTCTCTCTAAACCCGTTTCAAATACTTGAATTTGATGAACTTGCTCAAGTTTAAGATTTGTATCATTGTTCTCATCTTGGGTTAACTTTTGAGATTGATCATCTCTTAGTAAAAGACTAGGTAAAACTATTTGATCATCCTGTTGCTCTACGATGAACAATGGAGTTGGTACTGCATCTTGCTTTTGCTCAAAAGTGAAGTTGTCTATCTCTGGCATTATAAAGCTAAGATCTTCTCCAAATGGGACACTCATTTCATTGAATGAAGAAACAAGATCGAGTTGTGGCTTTGTGGAAGACATTTCGAATTCTCCTCCAAATAATGATGGACTCGGTGGGAGACAATGCAAACTTGGCGGGTTATTAGTAATCATCATCTCGTTGAAGCAATTGAAAGTAGTCCATCCATTGGATAGCATCATCATTTCATCATCAGTAGTAGCATTCATTTGTGGAGGAAAAGTTTCCCATGTTTCTCTCCTTAAACTCAGTAGTTCCTCTAAGAAACCTTGCTCATCAACCTCCATTATGTTCACTACTCACTGTATGGAAAAGCTCTCAGCACAAAGTTGCAGAGATCATGCATATATACAAGAAGCACACAAAATGATTCCCCTTCTTAATGGATGAAATATGGTACTATGTACTTTTGTTTTCGTTTCAAAATAAATAGTTTCTTACTGCCTCCTAAGGTATCTAAAATAATGTGCATAGGTTAAAAAAATTTATAGCAGTTGGAGCCAAATAAGGTACACTAAAGGAATCTGCTTTTACTACTCTCTTTTCACTTTTCATTCATTCTTTTTAAACAATAGTGTGGTCCGTTATCAATTAACAATCCGTGTGGGAATAGAGCTATACTCTCATTTTTTGAGTTAGCCCTGAGACAGAGGCAGAGCACCGAGCCATATACGGAGTGAGGATTTTAAATAGGATTGGAGAGACAGTTGACAAGTATAATAATTGTTTTGTGCCTTTAGTAGTCTCTATAAATTTTTTTTTTTTTTTTTTTTTTTTTACGTAGATCCGATGCTATTGATAATTTCATGAAAACAAACTGTGCACAATACTATGATATTAATCACTTTTCTCATGCGTTGGTGTTAGTCTAATTGTAATGACAAACAAGTGTACATATGCTTGGACAAAATATGAAAATTCAATGGACTAAAATGAATTCCCATAAATGTCATGACTACAATGACCCCCACCATATATATGTCCTCATGGGAAAGGAGACCTTGTCAGGGTCTATGATTCTACATTGCTACTGCAAACAAACATTAATTAGGTTGATGTCTATATTCAAATGATGATACATCATCTTTCACCAATTTTCTCTCTTTTCTCCATCAAAATATATTGATCCCATCTCTGTTTACCAGACCTGGTTCCTTGGGTCTCTTTATTGTTAGCTTTTCTTTAATATATTTTTGTGATGTCTGACTCGACTTGTAAATCTGACTCAGAAGTATCAAATCTGACTCGAAGTAATAAGTTAAACTCAGATGTAATGCGAAAATGAGTTAGATTCTCATAAGAGTTTGTTGAGTTAGAAAAGAATAAACGGTTTGTAAATTTAGCTTATGCTGCTTAAAAAAACCTACGTACTTAATCACTTTGTTTGAGCTTGTGACAAAACATCCAAGTATACGACTCCTGTTTGCAGTTTTGTCTGCTATAAAATTTCTGCCGATACAAACAGGAATCAGAGGTATCCAAGATCAGGAGCTAAATGCGGATGCCAAAAATATCACGTTGCTTTGTTTGAAATCTACCAATCTCTTTTCTCCATCAAAATATATTGATCCCATCTCTGTTTACCAGACCTGGTTCCTTGGGTCTCTTTATTTTTAGCTTTTCTTTAATATATTTTTGTGATGTCTGACTCAACTTGTAAATCTGACTCAGAAGTATCAAATCTGACTCGAAGTATAATCCATTATATAATTAATCTTGATATGGGTGTGTTCGATATATGAAATGAAGACTTTTTGTTTTGTGATTTTGATTCTTAGCTTGATGAAGAATGAAAAAAGAAGATTGAAAGTTTCTGCTTTATAGAATGGGGGAAAAGAGGATATATTATGCTAACTGTTTCTGGAAGATTAATGAAAATGACTTAGATTCTCATAAGAGTTTGTTGAGTTAGAAAATAATAAACGGTTTGTAAATTTAGCTTATGCTGCTTAAAAAAACCTACGTACTTAATCACTTTGTTTGAGCTTGTGACAAATCATCCAAGTATACGACTCCTGTTTGCAGTTTTGTCTGCTAAAAAATTTCTGCCGATACAAACAGGAATCAGAGGTATCCAAGATCATGAGCTAAATGCGGATGACAAAAATATCACGTTGCTTTGTTTGAAATCTACCAAAACATCCAAAAAAAAAAAAATCTCATTGAAATTTTGGGTCTAGTTACATCTTATTCAACCAAATTTTGGATTACAGGTCAGTGATAACAGCCTAACACGACAACCTGATTTGATCTCTCAGGTCCGTCTAATAATCTCCATATTCATTTTGTCACGAATCAATTAATTTTTTACTAAATTTGTTTGGTTTATTAGTGGTTAGTGGTTACTCTAAGCCAATCAAGCGCGATAATGGATTTTGTACGACGACATGACAATTTCAGGAATGAAAAAGCAACAAACAACAACAAGAGCATGCTGCATGCACACACAGCCTTTAATAACAATGATCAAAAAAACAAGCAAGACCAAACAATAACAAAAGGAATCGAAAACATATTATTTTTCACACCTGTAAAACAGACACTATATAAAACACCAACCAACAGACCATCCTCACAGCACTGAGTGTACTATAGGGGATATGATACAGCCATCATACTAGCAACCAATTCTCGCGGTCGCGGTGGTGGTTTGAACAAAAAGCTCAACAACGCAGCCAAAATACTGTTTCGACTACACATTTGACTCCCAAATGTAAATACAGTCTTCTATTAACATTCTGGTTGTTGTTTTCATTAACAACTTAAAAACAACTATTTGAATTCGAAATTAGTATGCACGTTTCATTTAATTACCAACCGACCAGAAGATGAAAAACTCATATCACGGTGAGCCTGGATTAAAGAGAAAAATGATTCAGTGCACCAGCTGGCAGCTGGGCAGTTGGTACAATTTTTTAGGCTGTAAAGAGTAAATAATTGATCCCCAGATATATTTAAGCCTGATGTCAAATAAAACCAACATGTATGGAATGCAAACACAGTAAACACGTGAACTCAAGTCTACTATTTTCTACCACGGGTTAGCTTACCATAAACGTCCTCTCTATGTCAATGTGGAATCACAGGCAGCCATTAAAGATCAAAGCTATTCCCTGTTAGTATTCTCTCAATACAAGAGAGGCCACTGTGCACTTTTTTCCATTTTGTGACACCTTCTTCCTCTCGAGGTTGCTAGAGAGAGTGTTGTCGCGTCTTTCCTATGACAACTATTTTATTTTTTGGCCCGACTTCTATTTAAGCAGTTCAATGTGAGTTCAGCATTCAAGATTTACAGTAAAATGTATAATGTTTTTTCCAGAAGTGCTGTAGGAACGCTTAGGTATTGCTTTGGATTTTACCATCTACGCTCGGATGAAAAATGCATAAAATTATTGACAAACAGAAACAGGCGGTTTGTTAGTTTCTTTTCTAGCCGGCTTGTTTCAATCTGATCACTCGTAATAAATAAAAATCTGACTTATCACATTATCTCAGGTAAAACAAAACATTCTGATATCTAACTCAAACCGAGTTAGACGTCAAGTTAAATTCATTCCGAGTCGGATCCAAACAAACAAAACAAAAGACTCCGGAAAATATTTCACAGTAACTGCACTTTGAATGAGCAGTCTCACAAGTCACAACTGGTATATGCACATAAATATTAATTTTCATTATTTTATGTCATTAAAATTTAATATAAATAAAGTACAAAAATATAGTTAGACTATTTGGGCTAGTCTACTAAATTTTCGAGGTATCATCACCTTGCTGAATGAAAAAGATGACTAAATGATGAACTATAAACTGTTAGACGAGATAGATCATGGATCAATATTGTGAATGGTGGTGACAAGACACATAACAGCAGTACAAATCTATGAGAGAAAACCATGGTGGTTTACTAGACAGGTCAATCTTTCAGCCCACAATATATATGTATACATTTGTATTCGGCTCACTGTTTCACTTGCTTAATTTGTCATTATGTTTCCTCTATCCAGCTGCTAATTGAGAGAGTTAAACTGATTAATTGACATAAGTTCTGTATCAATAATGACCTTTTTGTTGACTAAGGTTAAGTATTGTGCATTATTCGTAACAGAAAGTCTTTAGAGACCGAGAAGGAAAAACCAGGAGAAAACCGCCACGCACAATCCCATCCATGCACGTCTCCCGATGGGTGGACCTACTGGGACCCACAAATAAAAAAGAAAAGAAAAAGAACCGTGAGAGACGGTGTTTACCTGGTTTATGTGTTGCGGTATGTAGAGAAGCACTTTATTTGTCAAGACATAGTTTCTTTTGATTATGTGCGCATCTAAACAAAATCAATTTCAGAATTCAGAAACAAGAACAATTTGCTTCATAAAAGATTAACATTTTTACCTTTAGAGTCATTTTGAAATTATGTTCTAAAACTAGTTTTCATCTTTTTTTTTTTGTCGAATATAACTTCTTAACTGGTAATCAAACAGGCTATAAGAAGCAATAACCTATAATTTTCACAACCAAATTGAAACCATGTTCTCAAAGGGTTTCAATGAAAAAAAATCGGGATTTTTTTGTCGACTTGAGAAAGGTTCATTTAAGAGAGTGAACAGCTTTATTGAGGATGGGAACCAAGGGTTTGTTGGAAAATACAGGGTAATAGAGGATGAAAACAGAGATTGAAAAGAATGTTGTAACACAAGCTTCAAGCCCTTACGATTCTTTTCAGCAATTATTTCGACCCTTCCCAAATAATGGCGAGTACAATTGGTCAATGAAATATTGTCTTCAGGATAGAATGAAGCCCAAACAACGTTGTTGAATTCAAGAGTTGTACTCCCTTGACCCAACCAAGAACACACAATATTTGTTTCTGAAGATGCTTAGAGAGAAAGAAGTTTTGATTTTGTTATGAAACAAGTTTTGGGAGATGCTATTTATAGAGGGTTTTGCATCTGTTGGGAAAAGACATCTTTTCACCAACATGTTTCTCTGAAACGATGAGTCCCTTCATTAACAGAAATTAATGGTGTCTGTTGGATTTGAACTTTCTGGATATGTTTTGCATCTGTCGACCACAGCCTGGAGGGCTACGCCCCCAGGACTCCCCTAGCGCTATTGAAAATATTCCAACAAGGTTTACTCGATTTGAATTGATTATGGGTAGAATTTCTACGTTCATATGATTGTATCTAATCTTATTTCCCAATAGTTCTGGTAGAACTAGACTACGTTTTTCTACAATAATTGATCAGACTATTGATGAAATTAAAATAGAATTCAATCCACACCTCTGAAACGTCTTAATTTCATGGAAAAAAATGGAAAGGAAAATGATGTGATCATCAAAAGATAGATATACCAAACTTGTAGCTATTTGCTTGTAAAAATCTTTACATATTTCTGGACTAATTATGTCTTTTTCTACAAGGTCAAGTCCAATCATTTGGAAAAAGTATATAGACAACCTAAAAAACCATAGAGTCGTACAAATAAAATAAAATAAAGAAGATGTGATATCAATATCAGTGTAGACATGAGATCATTTTGATTGTTGAAGAAATGAAGATTGGTGCAATGTATGTTGCGAGATTGGTGTCTAATCAAGAATGATAATTGAGCTAGGAGAGAATAGCACGTAAAACGGACATTAGTACAAATCATTCAAAAACCCAATAGTGTAATTATACAGGGTGAAAACTAGCTGCCTTCCAAAAGAAAAAATGTTCTCGAGTGACTCGTGGGCCTATATATACTTCCGGATTGGCCAAAAGCCTGCAGATTTCGCATCCAAGCTCGATGTACTTTCGCGATAATGCTTCCCATCCGTCAAACTAATCCCCAAATTTGTTCCCATCTCACATAAATGCCCCCCCATGCTTTTTCCCCGCCCCACCTTCTAATTGAAATTAACGGACGAGATAAAGCCATCTAATGGGGGACAAATATGGGGATAAAAACGGGGGATAAGTAGCCTAATAGCAATTCGGGATTCGGCGAACGTATGAAACGATAAACGTACGAATATTATACGGTTTTGTAAAACCCAATTTCGGTCCAAAATTCGATCAACGGGACGTGATTCGTCAGTAATTCAAAACGGCATACGTACGTGTATAATTCAATTTATAAATGTGAGTTCGGCTCTGAAAATTCGGTATCTATATATAATGAATAATTAGCTTTTATAAGGACATAAATGTCATAAACTAATTTTTATGCATATTTGTGAGTTATTTAAAGAAAAAATAAACTTAATATGATGATATTAATAAGATATACAACATTAGTCATCCAAGATGACGTGGTATAGTGGTTTAGATGATTGGTTAGTGAGTTTGAGATCTCTCTCACCTTCACATCTCTTCAGTTATTTTTGTTTTAAATAATGTCTAATATTGGGTTGTGTATGCTCGAGAGGCAGTAAAGCCCAAAAAGTGGGGCCTTTGAAAACGTAAAAGCTAAATAATTTCTGCGAATTAAGCGGTCGTATTATTCGGGATATATAAAGTTCGCGAACGATTCGCGGATAATCCGGGAATGCCATATAATACCCGTCTTGGGTTCGGAGTTGCAAACGTACGCGAATAAGACGGTAAAATTCGTGAACTAGGATAAGTAGCACTTCCAGTACTCGTGAACTGTACTGTGGTCAGAGCCGGGCCTGAGGGGGTGCAGGAGGTGCGACGCACCGGGCCCATCTCAGGCCAAGGCCTTTTTTTCATGCACAAAACTAAGCCCAGTTTTTTTTTTATTTGGTATGCCAGCCCAGTTATAACTATTAGCCACGTCTTATTTCTCTTCTTACTTCTTCCACGGACCACGTCTTCTATCGATCTGTGAGGGGAAGATTTCTTAAGAATTCCCAAATTTCTCTCAAAACAAAACAAAACCAAACCACCTCCACTCTTTTCTTGTCTTTTGTTTGCCACATGCAGTTTTGATAAGCCTATTCAATCACTCTTATTTAGTGAAGTAGGCTAACAATTAACACCCTCCTCCTTCCTCTTTCAAGGGTTCAATTCAAGGTAATCGATTTTATTTTTTTTATGAAAATGTAAGACCAGTAATGGAAAAACTAGTCAACAATCTTCTTTTGGACCTTTTTTTTTGTGTTAAACTAGACAATATGTATAAAAGCAATACTTATAACCGTAAAGAACTTGTTATGTTTATCCTAGCTATATATGTATATGAATCATCGTAATTTCGTATTCTCATTGCTATTAGAAATTGTCGGGGAGAAAAAAAAAATTGAACTAAAAAGGCCCTGCGATTAAGTTCGCACAGGACCCTAATACGCACAGGATCGGCTCTGACTGTGGTGAAAATCTCAGCAGTTTCAAGTTCAACCGAGATTAACTGCGTTGGTCAATAATGAAAGTGGACTACATTTGTAAAGAACCGAGTAATAATTCTGATTCTGCAAAAGTCGGGGTGGGGAATATTAGAGTCGTCTCACTTGCCTGGATCATTCTGTTTTGGACTCACCATCATTACTGTATGATTAGATGTTTGTGTGGATTCATTTTAACAGTCAATTATGTGCTATTGCAGAGGGCTCTGCACAGAGGAGGTGTCCACGCTACACTGCAAAAACTCCGGGTTCGAGATGCGCTAGGATGGGCCTTTTTCTATCAAATGGCAAGTGTTCAGGGCCTTTTTCTATGAAAGGGTTGGGCAAAATAACGAAATGAACACCTAAAAGAAGAGACATGTTTTTGGGCATACCAAAAAAATTACCGGGCATATTCAAGGTTCGGCTCACAACTTTTTTTTATTTTTTGCCTAGGTTCGCTAGGTTCGGCTCACAACTTGTGAGCCGAACCTAGACAAAATGTATGCCCGATAATTTTTTGGTATGCCCAAAAACAGCCCTCTAAGAGCAACCACAGTCATGGGCTATAACAAAAATTTGGTCGAAAACCCAAACACAGCGGACAAACTAAAGATTAAAATCCGGACCAAAGACCAAATCCTAGACCATATTTGGTCTTTACTCTAGTCTTTAGTCGGGCGTAATTTAAAGTTACGCCCGACACCAGGCGCAAATATGAGTTACGCTTGAAGTGGGGCGTAACTCAAAGTTACGGCCCAATTAAAAATAAAATAAAAATGGGGCGCAACTATAAGTTGCGCTCCATAGAAAAAGAAAAAGAGGTGGGGCGTAACTTCAAAGTTCGCCTGATTCAGGCGCAACTTTAATTTGCGCCCACCAAATTTACTCCTCCCATCGTAGCGTTGCACACGGAGTAAACCCATTTTTATCAATTTTTTTTGCTCTTTAGTCTTTGGTTATAGTCGTATGACTGCAGTTGCTCTCTAAAAGAATAGGCAATCAATTAGGAAAATATATACGCAATTTATAAAGATAATTATTAAGATAAAATAAATATAACGATAATAATACTCAGCTGATCTGATCAACGTCCGGGCATTGTTCTACACTCTTATATTAGTTTCCTAACAGGTGACAGCGTTCCGAACAAAGTTATCAAACAGCGGCAACACTTCCTATGAGTAGTACCATCTATTATATTGTCGAGCTGCTTTTTGACATATGCCTTCGTTGTTCGATCATAATAGTAGAGAAACTCCCTCTCTGAGTCTGAAGATTTCGGAAAGGATACTACAATTATTCCTGTATCGGCAATTGCTTTGAAGGAAAAACAGTGCAAGATAGAGATCTTGTTAGGCAACGGGATATCCTCTTTTATCCATTTACCACCACTGACACTATAACTGGTACTAGTACCAATACCAGTAGAATTGATTACTACGGGAAAAACATTCTTTGACAACCCCCACAAGTGTCGTAGTAGACCTACAACGACACTTTTCGATGGGTTGCGGCCGGGGGCGGGGTTACTACGACTTCTAGCTAAGAGTCGTAAACGTAGTTGTAGTTCAAATTTGGACTACCTTGTAGTTTTATTGTGATTCTCTCTCGATTTTACTTTGGAAGCCTAACACTTCCTCTTATAAGAGTGGTGAATCTTTCTTTCAGTATACCTACAGGAGTTGTATGACATCCTTCCACAACAACCTATATGTGTAGTAGAAAACCTTATCACAACACAACAGTTAGGTAGTCAAACTCTAACATAATTTTCTAGACTTTCTTTCATAACTCCTATTTATATTGTTACACATTCTTTCACAATCTTTGATAAGTGTAGTAAAAGTCTTTCACACAACTCTTATGAATGTTGTGAATAGTATTATTACTACTCTTGTTAAAATGGTTGAAAATTTTTGCACAATGTATAATATGTATAGTACAAGTCCATAACACAACTCTTGTTAGAAGTTGTGTGCATAAAACTATTTTGGAAAAAAAAATTACATATGAAACCAAATTCACATTCACATTAAACCAAATTCACATTCACATTAACCTGCCAGTGTAACACATTTACATTCATTCAAGTTCAAAAATGACACAAGTGAATTACTGTTACAGTGTTAACCTTCTTTCCACTACAACACCAGCAAGAAATCATATCACAAAAAGAAAAAGAAAAAGTATATAACCCATGGGATCATGGACAAGTTCATGGCTCGCAGTACAGAACCTGGCATCAATCCCACTTCTCTTTATCAGTCAGATTCACTACTACTGCCCCCAATAGCAGTGCCTTGGCTGAAGCCTATTGAAGGAGAAGTGGCTGTCAATACACATGGATCCCTGACGGATACTGGGTTTGGGGCAATCATTAGGGACTCTTCTGGCACTACACTGGATGCTATTTCAGGTAGTTCTACACCCCTCTCTATCACTCATCATGAACTGCAAGGTGTGGAGGCGGGGTTCAAGCTTGCCTTATCGAAAAACCATACTAGAGTCTCTCTCAGAACAGACTCCTTGATTGTTGCTTCGTATTTGTTGAGTCCTAACCCCAAACCCCTATGGTACTGTCATCATGTTTGGGAGTCAGTGCAGCGGTACAGGGCCTTATTCATGGAAGTGACGATCAACCACTCCTATAGAGAAACAAATAGAGCTGCGGCTCTAGCCAAGATAAAACCGCCTGGAAATTTTGTTATCATCGATCCCAGCAATTTTAATGAGCAGCCGAGAAAGATCATTGAGGAAGACGCTTCAAGAAAGTTATACGTTAGAGAATAGTTTGGGTTTGGGTCTAGTTTGGCCTTCTTTTTTGGCAGTCTGTAGTGTGTTTTCCTTTCGTTTTTTTTCCTTGACTTTTTTACTGTTTTTCTGTTTTTATTCTTTGTAAGGTTGGGGTCTCTTAACCCCCTTTCCTCTCCAAAAAATAGAAAGAAAGAATGGATTTGAGGAGGGAAAAATTATGAGGAGGGTTCTAAAATTCTAAGAGCATCTCCAACAGAAGGTGGAAAAAATCCTAAGTGGATTTTTTATTTAGTCCTTTTATTTATGAGGTCTATATATAGAGTAAATATAGGACCTCATATCTAAAAAATCATCTCCAACAGTGAGAAATTTAACTCTTATAATTAAAAGAAAATTGGTTAAAAACATGACGTGGAGGTGCAACCGGAGGTGTAGATAACACTTTCTTGAACACATTCATATTTAGTAATTGGTCCCTCCTAACTTGTAGCACCCTACTGTTGGAGATGGATTTATGCTAAATGGGGGTCTAAAATCCTATGTGTCACTAAAAATAAATAAATTCACCCTCTCTTGGAGATGCTCTAAGCGAGGGATTGACTTCTTAGAAAAGAGAGGAAATATCTAAAATGTCCTTGAACCTTTTATGCTTAGGTTTATGGACTAAAGAAAATTCATCTTGTTCCTCTGAATTCTCGAGTACCATTTCATCCCCTATACAAAATATGACATGAAATGAACTCAAGGAACCATTTTCTTGTGTTCCGTAACTTATACTAAAACTCAAAAGAGGCATGAGTTTACTATATCATACTATTAATTATTTCTTTTGCCCCCTGCAGTTAGGATCACGACATACATTCAAGCTAAACTAAACATGCACATTGTTGGGTCATTCACCATGAGAGAAGAATAAATGGGTAGAATGAAGAGGAACCAAAAATCAATCAATAATTTACAAATGCGTTGTCACTGTTTACCTTAATCTGACCATCAAAACATATCTGATATTTTACAAAGAAGAACCCATATTACTGTAATCACAAATTTTTAAAGATGATTTAATGTTCATGATCCGTAGCTTAATTCGGTAGTGAACACGACAGCTTCAATATCCAGCAGATTGGTCAAGCAGTGCTACACGTCAAACAAAATCATGATTAATGGCTCAAACAATCCTAATGCAAAATCTTAATATCTACAACATGGCAAAGGAATTAACTATTGCTAGTCGTCTTAGCCAGGTGTGTATTAAGAACCATTTTCTAACAACAGAGGTAGACTTGGTAAAATGTATTAGGAAATTCAAAGTATAAAAGTAATTTATCTAATTGACAATATAGTGCAAGCATTACTAACATTCTTAGGGTAAGCACAAAGCAGTAGTATCTAAAGAGCAAGAGCAATATAACTTGTTTCATGGAGACCGCAGCAAATTATGTAATTGGCTCAAATCAAGCTAAGCACATATCATGTAGACCCAAACTTACTTCCAACAAAGGGATACAAGAGCAAATTCAGTCATTTATACTCGGAAAGAAACTATCATTTGCCGACAATTAAGTACATTTTTAGTTGATGGCAGTAGTCTATCTAAGTGGAGACCTTTTAAGTCTCCAATGATGGCACAAAACAGATTAGTCGAACCATTGTTGTCACATACCCGGTACCCCACAATGGTATCAAACTTACGTAACCACTCGGTTTTTGCAATAATCACAACGCTAGAGACTGTATAAAAGGGGTTTTTAGTCTATCATCACTTAATTCGATCGAAACTCGAGTACTAAAATACATACATGAACACAAACAGATAGACGGGATCAATTAGTGAAGCATATTCATAATTATACTTCATAGAGAGAACAAACCTTGTGGCAAGAGCAATTTTCGATGGTATCATCAAAAGCAAAGCACTGAGACAGTCGTGAGCCTGTTCACCCATAAATACAATAGAGCAGGTTAATTGCATTGATCATGTAATTAAAATACAAATCAAAACTTTTGAGCAACTTTTACATGTGAAACCTATGATGTGCTTGACAGCAACAACCCTACAAAATCAAAAACCAAATCAAATGGGGTCACAATAGAAATTAAATAATTAGAATTAAAACCGTAGCTTCATACAACAACAACAAAAACCACAGAGATTGATTCAATTATTATAGGGTTGTTTGATCCAACAGAAATTGCTTCTACAAATTCAAAGAAACCATATAATGAATCAAAACGAACCCATTATGGGAGGCCATCACTCGATGAAAACATGAACTCCGATTGCAATATAAATCCGAGAAGATAACTAATTAACTAGAAAAACATAATTATAGAAAATAAATCGCGAGAAAAACAGAAGAAAAGAGAAAAGGTAGATCAGAGACTGAAAGTGTAGTTGCAGGAATTCCTACACTACACCCCACACTAGATTCTACAATTATCAACACATATTTGTAAATTAAGAACAACACTTTTATTGATTAATTCTCAGAAATGTTACAAGAAATGGAAGAAATCAAGAATACAATCGCTCACAAGAATTTTCTCTCTCCTCAAGACTTTCTCAACACTCTAAAAATTATCTCCCCTCTCTCAAGTTTACTCATCCCCTATATATAGGGTATTACATAATGGATGACAGCTAAGCTATCCCTTAATTTCGGATTTAACTGATATCTTCGCGAGTGCAATAATGTTAATCTCGCAAACACTCTAATATTCGCAGGATCTTTAAGTTTTCTTCATGTTTCTACCATCGTTATTTGTTGCGTCATTCTTTTAATCTTTTCTGCGACGCTCGCCATTGTCTTTAATGAAAACTTCGCAAGATTGTTCTTGCTGCGATATTCTGATCCTACATCTTGCCTCTTCTCATGTATTTTATGCGAAGTAGAGAATATCATGAGAAATTACTCTTTAAAATATCGCAACTGTTTATCTTTCCATATTCTTCTTCCGATAGGATTCCATGAATCACGCTTAATTATCTACATATGTTGAATATTCCTTCCTCCACCGACACGTCTAACCGTTAATCTTATTTTCCCTATTTAAGAGAGATTTTGGTAAGATAATTATCTTCTTTCACTTCTTCTTCGTCTTTACCTTCTCAGTTCTGCAAATCTTCATCGTCTGTGATTTTATTTTTTATCAAGTTTATCTTCTTTGTTGCTGTTCTTTCTTATCTTCATGGAGTCTACAAGGTTAATTTTCTTTCTACTACTGTTAGTTTTTGCTGAAATTGATTTTATTTTCCTAGAATCATCTTATTTATTTGTTCTAAATATAATTCCCACACTGCTTGTAATTTCAGCAAAAATACTTATGGTTTGAGAATTACAATCCAAAACCCTAATAATTCCCAGAATTCACCACCCAAAGAGGGTGCGAGAAGGAGAAAGTCTGCGAATAACAAGGTAGTAAGAAACACTACTCTTCAAATAACAATATTGTTGCCTCTGTTTCTTATCTTGATTGTCATTTGCAGGATGGTGGAAATTCCAATAGGCTTCCTAAGAAACCTCGTCAACAAAAGAATCCAAAGATTGTTGAAACTTCTATTCGTTTCCCTTCTCTTGGTTACGCACCCTTTTCTTCATCATCTTCGCAGAGTAATCCTCTCCTCTCAAAAAATGTACCTCTTCCTTCTAGCTGCGAGAGTACCGCAATAAACTCTACTGTCTTACGTTCTGCTACGAGCAAAATTCCTTCTTCTCCTATAACCAATTCTCTTCAGATTAATGTCATTCCAAGCCCTACTGTTAGTTTGCCTCAAACTTCTCCTCTCGCTGATATCTCTCTTGCGAAGGATAATAATCAACTTTCTATTATACCTACTACTTCACATGAATCTTTTCCTTTTTTCGCAAGAATCTGCGAATGGGATAAATATTGATTTTAAGGCTCTGGTTGATATCTTGGATGATGTTAAGAGATATTCTGCCGCTCCTGTTAAGTCTAGCATCTGCGGGATTTTAAGTGGATATTTTGGTTCTGGTAAGATGGATTCACAAGCATCCAAGGAGAAAGAAATTGAAGTCTTGAAAGAAGCTCTCCAAGCCAAGACTCTAGAATATGATACTCTTCTTCTTGAAAATCAAAAGATGGAAAATCTCTCACTTGACTACGAGCTTCTTCGCAGAAAGAACAATGAATTAAAAGGTATAATCTTCTTTATCTTTTTTAATTTCTTATAAATAATTTTGTCAATTCCCTTTTCAATTTTCTTAAAATCTTTTGTTCGCACATTAAGATTTAAACCCGAAATGATTCTTGGAAAGATTTCAATTTGAATTTGCTGCTGAAGAAGCCCGCGCTGATAGAGATGCTTGGATGGATCAATATAATCAATTAGACAATCTTCACACGTAATCCATTGATCATATAAATAATCTCACTGCAGAAAATGCTCAATTAGTGCAGGAGCTCAATTTATTAAGTAGTGAAATATCTCGAATCTCTTATTCTCTAACCAAAGCTAACTTGGCGATGGAAACTTTATCAGATAAAAACAAAACCTTATCTCAAGAGAACCGGGATTTGTCAAGTAAAACAGCAATATACTCGCAGAAATTAGTTACCCTTCAAAGAGTGTGCGATAATCAAGAACAATCTCTTCATTCACTGAAAAATGGACTTAAATAGATAACTGAATCATCCATTGCTGAGAGAAATGCACTTATGCAAGGTAGAATAGTTTTAAGTACAAAATAAAATCATCTCCAAGAAGAATACACCAAATTAAAAGAATCATATTCCTATCTCGCGAAAGAAAACTCTTTTCTCCATTCTAAAGAAAAGAATCTAATATCTCGCCTGAAGGGTTTAGTTGGAGATAAATTTGATGATGCAATGAACCAATGGGAGAATAACTGCTTTTCCTTAATTCAAAATCTAATTTCACAAAAGGAAGGTAGTCATTTAGACTGCCTCAATCATTCTTCCTCTACTTAATTTTTCTTGTGATTTTCTTGTTGCGAATTCCTCATTTTATAACCCTTTTTTTTTAATTTCTTTGACCACGCAGAATCTGAGAGAAAGCTTCAGTCTCCTGTTAATACTCTGGATTCTAAAATTGCTGTGCTGCAGAAGGAAAATGCTTATCTCGCTACTCATTTTTCCCGTTTTCGTGATCGAACAGAAAGAGAATATAATTACCTTGCTTATTTCAAGGATATGGAGATTAGAAACCGGGATAAAGCTTTTCTTCGTCAACTTCATCTACAAGCTCAAGTTCTCGTGAATGATATGTTACTGTATAATTAATTATTTTTTCAGTGACAGTTAAACCTTTGGAAGTAGATGCTGATAAAATTCCTCATCCTGCTGACAATGACTTTGGCTATGAGACATGCGAAGAAGAATAAGAGGAAGAAGTAGAAAATCCTCTGAAAGAAGCAGCTACTGGTGAGATAACAACTGCTAATGATCAATCAAATGAAAAAGATGCTAGAGTTAACCAGGACAAAGGGAATACTGGTGAAAGCGAGAGAACTTGCGATGGTGACAAAGCTGGTGAAAATGATAAAGATGGCGAAGTTAATATTGAATCTTAAGCTTTAGTATCACTCTTTCGAACTACATCTTCTCCTCCTCTTTTTGTGAACAATGTATTTTATTCTCCTTGGGATTTAATTATTCTTATAACTTTTTAAGTGTTTACAAGGAAGATAATGATATTTCGTTTATTAATTCCCATACTTGCCTCTCATTATCTTTCTTGGAATGAATCCATGTGACGTCTTAAGAAGTATCAAGAAGTATAAGAAGTATGAAGTATGGATTCTTGAAGTATAATGTATCCATCTTTGATCAGACTATACGAAGTATAAGAAGCAATAAACGTCGCTCCAATTTTTGCGAATTTCTAAATTACTCTGCGACGTTTTGAATAATCTGCGAATAGTATTGCAAATAGTATCTTGAGAAATTCTGATTATTATTCTCATTATCTTTCTCGAAATAAATAAAATTTACCTGCAAAAAAAGTTAATGTTTGCAATTATTTTATTGGTCTTATTTTGCCTTCCTAGTTAAAATTCTTATTTTGCTAATTTTTGTTTTTGCGATAAAATCGCATGACGTACTTTCATTCGCATGTAAAGACCCATTGATCTTTCCTTATCCGCGTTTAGTCAATTTTTTGCAATATATGACTAGCCTAAATATTCTTGCGAATATAAAGCCCCGTGACATTGTCTTCTTGCGATGAAATCGCATGACGTCTTTACACTTTCATGTAATGACCCATTGATCTCATCTTATCTCATCTCTTGGCTTTTTGCCTCTGTATATATTTTCTGCACAAATATGACAATCCTTAATACTCTTGCGAGCAAGAAGTTACATGACATTTGCAACTTAAGACACTTATCAGCTCCCTAATGGAGGGTGCCGCCATTATCTCCCCCTGGTTGCCCCTTAAAGGAGGCATACATCGGCCATACAAGACTAGCTCCTCCCATCCGGATTTACCAACAACCAGTTGTTTTCACAGCCTCTTATCCTTTTTGCATATATGGCTTATAGTTACGAGACTGCACCCTAAGTGGGGTTTTCTTCAGGCCGAGTGCATCATAGTCAAGACTTGACAAGAATGGCCAGGGTAGGTTCATCCGCCCCTGGCACTCTTGGCTCAACCGTGTACCACGGTGCCTTGATCATATTCTGCACTCCTTAGAAGAGACCCTTGGTCATCCAACTAGGGTATAACCTTATATATAGTTGAAAATATAAGGTATCTCTCCCGGATAGGCTTTCTTGATCCCCACATCTCCATGACTCAAGTTCCAGTAGCGATATAACCTTATCTTTGATCCATGCAATCAAATACCCCCTTAAATCACGTACTTTAGGTCTTACATTTGCCTCTTGCGAAATTTTATTCGCGAACTAGGGCGTACGCCATAAAGGTTCGTCCCATTCTGCGAATTTTTCTTCGCGTTTCTTGTGATATTTTCACATATTCTTGATTCAATGTTGGTGTAATTTCACAATCTTATATTTTTTATTAAGCAACAATCTGTGAGTCATATTGTTCATACATATCTTTCAATATCATTTCAGTATCATAATTTGAAATCTTTTACCATTACTTTATTCTGCCTTTGGGATTTTGTTGTGCTTTGCTATGTTGACCTTGCGAGTCATTCACTAGATATTGTGTTCATTCTTTCTCAGATTTTCTTCTTCTCGCAGCTCTATGGCATCCACCATTAATCTTTCACATATTTTTCTTTGCTTGATGTTGTGCTTCCAATTTCTATGTTTTGCAGCTCTCTCTTCGCAAGATTTTACATCAATCTCATAACACTTTCTGCTTTCACTCCAATCTCCTTTTATGACTCCAACACCATTTGGATGTGGAAATTTAATGCACTGATTGTAAGTGGATGCGACACCCAAAATCCCATGCAACCAAGGTCTGCCAATTAAGGCGTTGTAGGGTGAATCCACATCCACTACACAGAATAAGACTTTAGATGTTATTCCTTTTAATGGGATTCTCATTGTGATCTCTCCCTTTGGTTTATTGGCGGTACCATTGAAACCATAGATCTTATAGGTTGACGGTATCAGATCCTCGTATCTTCCACCCATGGTTTTGTAAGTATGATAAAATAAGATATCAACTGAACTTCCAGTATCTATTAGAACTCTGTTAATAGCCCAAGAATCTTCAGTTTCACCGTCATCATTTTCTTCATCTTATTCTTTTATTTGTTTTGATTTATTTCTAATCTTACCACAAGTGGGTTGTCATGCATCTCACCAGGCTCTGGTACTTCTTGTGCAGTGAAAGAAATAGTTTGTTTTTGCCACTCCTCTAATGGCGAGACTCTCGCAATATTCATTATCTCTCTTCCATCCGCGTCTCTCGCGAAGACTCTGCTTACGACATTGTCGTGGAAATACTCAATAGTCTTGTATGAATGTATGATGGAATTACAGAACAAATTCTTCTCCTTGGCTCCAATCTCTATCACAAATGTTTCTGCTCCTTTTACAGTATTCACTCTGCGAATATCTGGTGCAGGTGGTAACTGCTGAGATTGCGGATGTCCTATTAAAAAATGATTTAACTTTCCTTGATCAATCATCCTCAAAATGATCTTCTTTATATTCCTGCATTCATTTGTTGAGTGACCATGAAAATGATGATAAGAGAAAAATTCTTGACTTCGATTATTTGGGTGTGGTTCTTTTCCCATGTTCCAGGGTGCTTGTATATTTTCCATTAAAATTATGGCTTCCCAATTTTTTTCAACACTTGCATTCAAAGGTGGAATTTTGATTTCTTCCCATATCATCTTCTGATTTCCCTGCCCTCTTTGATAATTTTGTCTCTGTCCACCATAAGTCTCCTACGGTTGATCAAGTCTCTGAATTTTATTATTTCCCCTGCGATAAAAGTTTCTCTCTCTTTCAAACTCTTCTTGATCTCGACTTCCCATAGCTACTAATTTTTGTTGACCATCATCCACATTATTTTATTGTTTTACCTGCGAGGTGCTCGCTACTGTATTTATCATCTTGGGAAGTAAACTTGCACTCGCTGCAACTGAACAAGTGTTCGCAATAGGATACGACTCCATCTCATTTTGTTTTTCCTCCAATGCAATATATTCTTCCTGCAATTCTCACAGCTCTGTCATAGTGATCGTATTTTTTATTCTAAAAATTTGTATATATAACAGGTTGGTTGCGAACATAGCATTAATTAAGGACAAAATGAGGTATCTCTCATCTACTCTTCCAGACATCTCACTGCACATTGTCTTCCATCTTATGGTTAGGTGTTTCAAACTTTCGCCAATCCTATGTTTTAACCCAAATACATCTTCAATACCGTGCCGCGAAGAATTGTTACTTATATATGCTCCCAAAAATGTATCTTGCAAATGGTCGAAAGAAGTTATAGTGTTTTTAGGTAAACCTTCGAACCATTTTAACGCCTCTCCAGTTAAGCTAGATGCAAAGTATTTTCATAATACAACATCATGGTTTTCTCACTATAGCATACACCTAACATAAGCCTTGACATGTTGAACATCACAGGTAGTCCCATCGAAGATACTGGTTAATGATGGTAAATTGCATTTTGGGGGTATTCCAACTAATTGTACTTCTTGAATGAATGGAGTTCTCACAACTTCTTTAATGGCTTCATCAAGTTGCATTCTGCCTCCTTCTCTTTTGTTATTTAACATCCCTTCATTTCTTCTAGCTCTCTTATGATTTGTTCATTCCCAGCTGAGTTTTGCTTCATTGGTCTTTTCAGCGCAGCTTCCCTTCTCCTGCGTTCTTGCTTATCTTGTGTTGCGAGATTTTGATTTCCGTCTCCATAATTTTCTTCTTGTCTTTCTCCGCTATCTTCTCTTACATTTATTTCACGAATACGCACACCATTATATCTCTCATTTTCTCTTCTGCGAGTTTCTTATGCTCTTCTTTGCACCCTATCGTATTTTTCATTAATATTACCATTACTGCGGTTTTTTTCGCGTCTCCTTTCTCAATTATCATGATTATTCTAGCGAATTGCCTCTTGGAATTCTTTCTCTTCTACTTTTGCTCTCAATCTTTCCCTTTCGCAAGCTAAGCGTGCTTGTTCAGCATAATGTCTCTCGATTTCTCTTTCAATTATCTACTAATTTCTTAGAGTTTATCTTCCATGCAAAATCCTCCTCCCTTCCTCTTGATTTTTTTCACCATCTTGGTTATTTTGTGCCTGACACTGTTCATTCTCCTGCCTTCTATTGTTTTGTTCATTTTGTTGAATTTCACCTTGTGGTATATAACGATCTTCCCGTATTTCTCTCCTTTCACGACGTTCCCCATTTGGATCATGATTTTCTTCTTCAATATTTGCTATAGGTGATCTTCTTCTTATCTCGCTTCTGATTGTTCTCGAACTTGATCTCGATTCATGGTTTTGTCTTGCCAAATTTGCACGTTCTTCCGCCTCTAATCTCCTTTCTTCTTGTATTCTTTGTCTTAAAACCTCTATTGTTTCACTTTCGTCATCACCATGTATTAATCCTCCATTTACCTCTTGATTTCTTCCCTCTCGTCTTTCATCTCTTAATTGTCGATCTTCTGGTTCTTCCATTGAATTTGATCGCCAAGTATGCACGCTTACTCTATCATAATCCATAGCTCTATCTTGTATAAGTGTTTGCTGATTCGGATATCGAACCTGATTTTCTCCATCATTCCTTGTTCTATTTCTTCTTGTTCTTACTCTTGAAGATTATCCCATTTCACTTGTTTCTCCACCTGCAAGTCTTTTACTCCTCCTTACGGTTGTTGGTGGTTCTGATGTATTTCTTCTTCTTCTAGCCATTAATCTTAGTGAACTATTAAAAATTGCGTAAAATCCTGCATTAATTATTCCAAATTTCTTCCAATCACAATATCAAATTTTAAATTTTTCTTCAAATAATCAACCATTCATCCCTGTTTCGGGCGCCAAAAATGTAGTTGCAGGAATTCCTACACTAGACCCCACACTAGATTCCACAATTATCAACACATATTTTTAGATTAAGAACAACACTTTTATTGATTAATTCTCAGAAATGTTACAAGAAATGGAAGAAATCAAGAATACAATCGCTCACAAGAATTTTCTCTCTCCTCAAGACTTTCTCAACACTCTAAAACTTATCTCCCCTCTCTCAAGTTTACTCATCCCCTATATATAGGGTATTACATAATGGATGACAGCTCATAGACAGCTAAGCTATCCCTTAATTTCAGATTTAACTTGTGATATCTTCGCGAGTTCAATAATGTTAATCTTGCAAACACTCTAATATTCGCAGGATCTTTAAGTTTTCTTCATGTTTCTACCATCGTTATTTGTTGCGTCGTTCTTTTAATTTTTTCTGCGACGCTCGCCAGTGTCTTTAATGAAAACTTCGCAAGAATGTTCTTGCTGCGATATTCTGATCCTACAGAAAGTATTAAGGCTCGGTAGTAGGGTTTCTTCGTAAAAATGAAAAGAAGTAGATCCGGAGAAAAGAGGGAGAGCTAGAGAAGAGAGCTTGATTCAGCCAGAGAAGAGGTAAAAAAAAAGTTAAAAATAACTATCGAGGTGGGGTTGAAATTGCGGAAGATT
Source organism: Papaver bracteatum (assembly GCA_023529315.1). NCBI lineage: Eukaryota > Viridiplantae > Streptophyta > Magnoliopsida > Ranunculales > Papaveraceae > Papaver > Papaver bracteatum. Next base: position 42,591 of record JAJJWX010003416.1, on the reverse strand, counting down.
AGTGGTGTGAAAAAACGAAAGTTTCCTATTGGTAAAAATATTTTCGGTGGGGCCAAAAGCTCTAAGAAGAGAGCTTGATTCAGCTTTTAACCACAACAGAGGAAAATCACCTGAAATCATATTATTGAATTGAATTGAATTGAATTAAATTAAATTAATTAATTAAATAAATAATTAATAAAGGAAGACCCAATCTTAATCAGAAAACATCGGCCATTTAATCCATAACTTAAAATTTGGAACAATATGTTGCCAAATTTCAAAAATTCTGAATTTCCTAGCATGCTGTGTTCAGCTTATTACAACTTGTACTAATGTGCTCGAAAATCTGGCTATTAAAATTACTAGATAAAATCTAATGCATTCAATAATCTATTGATTTTGCCAATAAGTTAGCAAGAAACCCATTAACAGCAACATCTACATCTTTGTGTTTCTCACCAGTTTTGGTATTTTATCTTCGTTGTTACCGCCCAGCACATTGCTTTCAGCTTCCTCAGCCGTCCATCAGATTTCAATGCTTGAGATGATATTCAATTGGGTTGTGTATTTATAGAATTCCATTGATATATGAAAATTTGTATCAATTAGGATTTAGAATTCATTATAATTTCGGGTCACGCTTTGGCTCAATAATTTTGCATTTATGGGATCGAATAATTATTGTTATAAGGAAAGCTAAAACATTTAGGAGGAAAGATGACTTTTAGTCAACAAAAGTCGACCTTGAGTCGAATAGGGTGGAAATAGAAATCTATCCCAGCCTTTCTACACATTGATTTTCTCTCTACACTCGTAAAGTTAAGCTACAGATAAAACCTCACCTATGATTGTTGATCATTGTTGTTCAACATCAGAGAAAACACAATAAAACACTAATCAAACATATCAATAAAATTAAACACGCATCCAAAGTCCATTACAAAGAAACAACCACCTTCTGGTCCTTCTCTCCCTGTAAGAATACATTAAATAGGGGTGTGCAACGGACGGACGGTTTCGGATTAGGGGTCACCTGCAACCAATCCGTCAAAGTTGCGGATTTGGAAAATCCAACCGTGTCCGGCCCAATCACCCGCGGATTTCACATTCGCGGATCAGCGGGTGATACGGACCGGATGCGGATTAACCACGGTTTTAGTCAGAAAAAAAATGTAAAAAAAATAAAAATACTAAGATCAGAAACTAGAAATTTTAACACAAAAGATAGTATTGTTTACACAATAGAGTATTGTGTTTTTTTTTTACGGAAACAAAAAGTACTAATTCTTGCAACAACGGAAGGTGAACTATCAAATGCAACAAGTCTGGTGCCAAGCCAATAGAACTTATGCTACCAAAAAGAGTCCTTGGATTTGAGTACTATTTCATTCAATCCATAATTGATATGTCTGGAATTTCCTTCAAGATTTCTTCCGCATCTATAAAATGAGAAGGAGTTATAGACCAAGTGATCAACAAAACAAGAGAAACAAAATGAAGGGTGATGATTTTTGAAACTAGCAATTATTTAAGAGTTATGTGAAATAAAAAGCACTGGATTACATTTCTTAAAATGTTTGCAATTAGTTAATATTGAACTGTGATCATATAACACCAACATTTCTTATTTCAGTTCACTACTAATTTAACCGCAATACACAGACAACACCAACATTTTCATGAGCTTTCACTTCAACTTCACCACAGTCATAACCAAATCCATATTACCAACTGTCACATACACAACCTAATCTCAGCATTACCAAACTCAGATTAATTCTTGCAAACAACTACAACAATCTACACACACAACCTAATCTCAACTTCACCAACTCTGTCTCAATTCAACACAGAAAATTAGCAACATCATCTCTACAACTACATATATCCATATCAGTTTATCAAACAAAACCACCAACAACCACAAACACAACAGTTCCATTTATTCACATCTAAACTTCAATTAAAACTTTGTGGAAACAACTCTACTTCAATTCAGATAAAAAAAAACATGATCTCTGACTCTACACATACAAAAACACCTTTATAATATCTCTACACAAAAAGATTAACCAAAAGGATGATGAACACTATCACTACATTCAACTATTCTAACGAAATGTTGTATGACAGTTAAAGCTAGGCTCAATTTTGAAAGCATTACTTATGGTTCACACTTAGGAAATGATGAACATGTTATACAGGTTGTGTTGCATCAGAAAATTCTAACAAGTAGGTGTTTATAGGTGAAAATAGTTTCTGCTGATTTCGGTAATTGCAAGTGTGAAGGCGAGAAACAATTTAAACCCTAAACAATGTAATGCAAGGGAGTACTTTAGATTCAAGAGATCAATCTGTTTAAGTCCGGCCTAAACCAAGAAATGGTCGTTCCAGACTTGCTTCGGTCACAGAGTGGAGGAGAAGGGTTGGTTTAAGGAGGGAAGCAAAGAGAGTGTTGAGGCCAGAATAATTCTGGAAGATTAGTACTTGACTTGTTTCATAAGGTGAGAGATTTTAGAAAGATAGCAAGAGTTTCCTTTCTGAGTGTGGTGTTTACCCCTGACCAAGAACTTGTGTTCTGGTGGAAATAGGTAGGTCTATTTATACAAGTCTAAAAAGAAACGTACTCTGGCCTCATAAGAAAAGAAAACGGATGAGTTAAATGGGAAGAGGTGGTAACGCCTGGTTTTGATGGAATTGATGTTCCATAATGAAAGAGTGTTTCACCGTTGCTTCCTGCATTTACTAACAGTCTTATTCTTATTACACTATCTTGAAACGGGCATTTGCATATGCCGCACGCTATAGACTACCAAGCCAATACCCTAATGAGCATCCCCAGTTTGTGTTGATGTCTCGAATATTTTGGAAAACATGTAGCATGTTGTTGTGGCTTGGAAAGTCAAGCTCGGGAAACTTGCTATCCTGGTGACCTTCAACGGTCGAGATTTTGCATCTTGAGAGGAGGGGAAACCGTTGATCGTTGCAAGCCTTCGTTTTGGTAGCCGCGTAGTGAGGGCCATTATGGTGGCGCGGCTAGGTTGGTATTCAATTGGCATGGCATGGTTTGGCGTGGCCAAACTTAGGTTTTTGGGCCAAAGGTTACCATGTGTTGTCTGGTAACCTTGGACGGATAGGATTTTCTCCTAGGATTGAAGGGAAACCGTTGATTGTTACACGCCTTCGTTTTGGTGGCCGCATAGGGGATACCAGTAGGTTGACGCGGCTAGGGCCAAGGCAATGGCGTTTGGCTTAGCGTGGTGTGACTAGCATAGCTAGGGCAGGCAGAATGCGTTTGGCATGGCGCGGATATCTTGGGATAGGTGCGGTTTTGGCTTGGCATGTGGGGCCAATGGTTTTCCATGGGCGCATGACATGGCTAGGGCCAAGGAAAGGGCGTTTGGATTGGCATGTGGGTCCAAGGGTTTGCCTTGGGCGGATGGCGTGGCTAGGGCCAAGGCAAGGGCGTTTGGCTTGACATGTGGGGACAAGGGTTTTCCTTGGCCAAGCTAGGGTTTTGGGCCAAAGGTCGTGAGGTGACCTTAGACGGCCAGGATTTGCTCTTGGGATTGAAGGGCAACCGTTGATTGTTGCACGCCTTCACTTTGGTAGTCACGTAGGGAAGGCCGGCATGGTGGCGCGGCATGTGGGGCCATCGCGAGATGTGTTTGGCATGGCGCGACTAGCTTGTCTAGGTTTGGTTTGGCTTGGCACGTGGGGCCAAGGGTTTGCCATGGGAGCATGGCATGACTAGGGCCAAGGTAGGGGCGTTTGACTAGCATAGCTAGGGCCAAGGAAGAGTGCGTTTGGCATGGCGCGGATAGCATGGACTAGGTGTGGTTTTGGCTTGGCATGTGGGGCCAAGGGATTGCCATGGGCGCATGGCGTGTCTAGGGCCAAGGAAAGGGCGTTTGGCTTGGAATGTGGGGCCAAGGGTTTGCCTTGGGCGTATGGCATGGCTAGCTTTGGCTAGGTGCATGACCAAGCTAGGGTTTTGGGCCAAAGGTCGTGAGGTGACCTTAGACGGCCAGGATTTTCTCTTGGGATTGAAGGGAAACCGTTTATTATTGCACGCCTTCATTTTGTTAGACGCGTGGGGAAGGCCAGCATGGTAGCGCGACATGGGGGGCCATGGAAAGATGTGTTTGGCATGGCGCGGTCGGTGTGGCTGACATGTTTTTCCATTGGCACGGAGGTGCGGCTAGCATGGTTGGCATGATTTGGCGCGGTTGGTGTGGCTGGCATGACTTTCCATTGGCACAGAGGTACGGCTAGCATGGTTGGCATGCTTTGGCGCGGTTGGTGTTGGCATGCTTTGGCGCGGTTGGTGTGGCTGGCATGATTTTCCATTGGCACAGAGGTGCGGCTAGCATGGTTGGCATGCTTTGGCGCGGTTTGTATGGCTGACATGATTTTCCATTGGCACATAGGTGCGGCTAGCATGGTTGGCATGCTTTGGCGCTGTTGGTGTGGATGGCATGATTTTCCATTGGAACATAGGTGCGGCTAGCATGGTTGGCATGCTTTGGCACGGTTGGTGTGGCTGGCATGATTTTCCACTAGCACAGAGGTGCAGCTAGCATGGTTGGTATGCTTTGGCGCGGTTGGTGTGGCTGGTATGATTTTCCATTAGCACAGAGGTGCGGCTAGCATGGTTGGCATGCTTTGGCGCGGTCGGTGTGGCTGGAATGATTTTCCATTAGCACACGTGGGAATCATGGTTTGGCTTGTCGTAACCCTAATTTGAAAAATACCACGGTAATCATTTAAAGACATATTAAAGGTTTCAGTAAATGTGCCTAGTAAATGCTTTATCACTTAAATGTTGTGACGTCACTGTCTGCTAGGGTTTAGTGTTTTATGATTTTAACCCTAAGCTAAAAACCACCATCAACATTAAGTCCCCTGCTTAGCTCGGAATAGGTGGCTTGTTGCGAGGTAATCATATGATGGTGACAGACAAGGACGGAATCGATATGTAAATCATTGCAAAGATGATCAGGAAAATTCGACTGACATTTTTGAGGGGAGAATAGAGTTTTGACCTCCCATGTTGTCGGCCCTGCATAAGTTGCATTGATGCAGACTGTGGAGTAGTAAAATAAGGGTTACCGGTTTGGTCTCGTCGTACATCTCCAAAGCAAAGCGGGCGAGGTCTTGGAAGGCAAATCATAGAGGACGGCTTGGCTCGTCGGGCCAAGGTGTGGCACGGTCTCGGAAAGGTAAGCACGCGTGGATGACTTGGCATGATAGGGGCACGACAATGGAGCGGGTGGCCTGACATAGTGCGGCCATGGCGAGGAGAGACGTACATGGACGACTAGGCATGGTGGGGCCGCGATAATTAAGTGAATGGCTTGGTGAGGCAAGGTATGCATGGGAGACTCCGCGCGGTTGCGATTTGTCTTTGGAGCCCGGTTGCTTCTTATTCGATGCCAGTGGGAAATTCTTTCCCCTTTCGAACATTAAAGTATTATATCCCTCCTAGCTTTCATTGATGTTTTGATTAGGCGTTTCGTTTGAGGATGATTTCCCGGCCGTGATTCCATCATGTTCCGCCTATTCAGCATGTGTTTCTCTTTCTTTCTTTAGGGCTTCCACGGTATTTACGGCTGGTGAAGTTATGTCTTGAGAGTGATTGTTCGAATGTCAGTCCCCAGCTCTGGAGCAGTAGCGGCAGTGAGCCCCAGCCAAACCATGTGTATCCTTGGTATGGTGGCGCTGCTATGTTGGCATGCCCTTATCATGGTGTGGGCATATCCTAAGCACAAATTGTTGATGGCGGATTGTTGAAAAAACTGAACGTGGAGCACTGGCAATACTGGCACTGGCAAGGAAAGAGCGGATATCTTGGGAGTGGCAAGGCTTTGTCTTGTGGGACCGATTTCCTTTCTTCATGCGCGGCTTTAACATGGAGTTTTTTCCTTATTCAAAAAATCTTTTCTAGAGGTAGGTAGCATATGCAATCCTTTCATCAGGTAGCTTTGCAAAAATCCCGGTATGATTGGGTGTCTTCAGGTATAGGCTTTGGAACGTGAGGCGGAGCTGCTAGCATGGACTTGGCATGAAGGGGACCCATTAGCACTGACGGGCATGGAACGGATGTGGGCTACTCTGTAAAGCGCTTGGCAAGGCATGACGCTGGTAAGGAAAGCTCCTTGGAAGGGAAGCGCTTGCAAGAGAAGTGCTTGTGGTTTAGGGTTTGACATGCCGAAACCCTAATTTGCGCCCTTTACTAGAATCACTGTAGAATACGCGTACGTACCCGTATTTTGATGGTCAGACCCTTTATCAGACACGAAATAGAATTATGTATCTCCCTACGCGGGAATATTGAGGTTTCGAGCTTGCTTAGGAGGTGAAAATGGCCTGACAGTGAAAATCAAGAAGAAGTCAGGAGGGATGTTACGGGCCCAGGTAGCATAGTCGCGCGCCAGTCACCTATTCCGTTCATGGAACAAGAAGGAATATTCATTCTGTTCAAGCTCTAAAAACTCTGTCCGCATGAAAAGAGATACCAACCATCTTCTTCTTTTCTGTTATTCGACTGGATCCGTGTTTTTGTCTGCAGTGTCTCTCCAGTGGGTTCCAAAAATTTACCAAAACTCCGCTATATTCTTGGGACGGATGGACAAAATATATTCTCGGAAACGATCACGTCAAGGATAATCTTGGAGGTTGTGGTTGCATCGCAAGTCCATCCTCGATCTTAGGTTACTCAATGGACCTTCTGATCGTGATGATGATGTGTTGTGAATGCTTGCATGATCAAAAACTTCTGGAGCCCCTGGATGAAATCGGGAGACGTTTCATTGCCGATACACTTCTATCAAGTCTTCCGGGACTTTGTTCCAATTTACATCCTTCGAACCATCTTATGAATCTTGGACTATCGTACAGAATGGGATGCCGTGAGAAGTCCCCGGTTATACTTCGATTTGATATGATGGCATGGATGAATATATGAATGTAACCTTCTGGCGTACTTTTGGAGTCTTCAGTGAACATGTACGGCCTCATGTTGAGAAATTCCCGCGGTTCGTAAAACCTCGACAGTGATGATGTTGAAATCAGTAATAACCTGGTTGAGGGGAGTGAAAGCGTCTCATGCTGGTAGTTACCATGCGTAACCTACTTTCATTACATCACCTTGAATACCTGTCCACGGGATTTGATAAAAGCCTATCGTACTCTTCCGGATGTGACACTGGGATGCTCATGATGAAATATTCTGGATAGTGCAGGCTTGGGATCCTCCGCGGCCTCGTAAAGTGTTGAAGGCGCCTTCTAGACAGAGAGGTGATGGTATTCTTTCATTGCACCCTTGAAGAGTAGATGACCTCGTTGTGGGTATAGATTTTTGGTTGAATGTGTCTTCTGAGCTTTGACAGTAAAGGGATACCGTGTATATCCTCAGTCCTCAAGTATGGTTTACATGTTTCATTTTGGTAGTAATTGCTGCTGCGGTGAAGCTCTGGATGGTATTAACGAACGATCGACAACAGTTCTTGGTAGGAGATGTAATCAGGAGAGACTACATTGTCTTGGTAACAAAGTAGGTTGGCTAGAATTGTATGGGCATCCATGGAAGTAAAAGGATTTGCTGGATGTGTAAGCGAGTAAAACTTTCCATGGTCACGAGTTTTGGCGGGATGGATCAAAGGGTGGCCATGACTACGAAGATTGGATGGATGCGATCATAATCCTTGACATGGGGAGTGTGGCGGCACGACCCTTTACAATAAGGAGTGGTGTTGAAGCGAACGTTGAAGCGGATCCACTGCTGGAGAACGTCAAAATGATTCCTTGCAACTCTCAGCGCCTTGACGGTTACCATGTTGAAGTCGGAGGTCGCGTCACGTTATGTCAAACTCGACATCCCTCAAGAAAACAGAGGTTAGGAGTCCCCGGTTCCATCTATCGATCGTGCTTTCCAGGAGAGGTTGGGGTTTGGGAACGTCTTCCCTGTTTGGAAACGCCTTCTTTCCTGATGCAGTGCGGTTGAGGGATGCAAATATGTCTGGACGCTACGCCTTGGAGAAATATAGAATCCCACATAACTGTTTCATCATAGACTGTACGACTTTGTAGGAGAAGTTCCCATCGTGCGGGTCCTGACGGGAGAAGAGTCTCCGTGAACTCAGGAGGGTTGTTGATTTCCTTTGCTTTCTATTTTGGAGAAGTATTTCCTGATCTTTACGTGTGATGAAATTGGATTGTTGATCCCCTTCTACTGGGTGTTCAAGAGCAACACGAGCCTCTTCATATAAAACGCACAACCTGTTGAAGTGCCTGTTGTCTTTTCATCAAATCAACAGTGGTAACAGGAGGTCGGATTCTTTCGGATCTTCCAGTATCTTGCCCTGACGGTGGAGCAGTGTCCCTGGTGACGGTTGGAGATGTCATGCTTGAAGAAACGTTGGGGTGGAGGAAGCGGCTCTGGTTCTGGTGATCGTAAATGTATTGTGCAGAGATGGCACAGTTCTGATCATGGAATGCTGGAGCCATGGCGCTGTTTCGAAGGGTGGGGATGGAACTGCTTTGGATAGTAGTGGAGCGGAGAAGATGGCGCTAGAAGGGCGCAAGATTATAGCGCCGGAAGAATGCAATCTATTAGCGTAGGGTGTGGTATTGAGGCTGGCATGCGCGTGCGACATTTGTTAATGGCATATGCGTCTGGTAAGCACGCCTGGTAAGCGCGTCTGGGAAGCTCGTCTGGCAAGAAAGTTTGGCAAGCACGACTGGGAAGCACGTCATGGAAGCACATCTGGTAAATGCGTCTGGGAAGCGCGTCTGGAAAACACGTCTAGCATGCGTATCTGGAAAGCGAGTCTGGTAAGTGCTGGATCGGCTTGGAATGGGCGCTGGCTTGGCGTGGGCGCTGGCTAAGCATGGGCGCTGGCTTGAATTTTGTTACGGCATGGACCGTTGGCTGGGCATGGCGCGGACCATTGGCTCGGCACGGTGCTGGCTTGGCACGACACTGGCTTGGTGTGACACGGATTTATTCTTGCGGTCCCAGTTTCCTCTTCACATACGTAGCTCAAACAGGAAATCCTTTCCTTATTCAAATTCCAAAAGTGTTATGCTTATGAAATGGGTTGGATCCCCTTTTTATCTCATATCTTTGTTATCACGTCCTGGTGCTAGCGGTAGCGTGGTAGTGATAAAGTGGGCAAACATATCCCAGCTATGTACTCCAGCGTTTCTCTTTTAATTTTTTTTCTTGTGCTGGTGCAAACCATAGCCATAAGTATGCCTTCCATAAGTCTGTAGAAACACTTTTCTTATGAACTGGTGTCAACCCTAGCCATGGGTATGCCTTTCATAAACTTGTGGAAATACTTCATCATAAACAATTCTTCGAATGTCACCGTAGTAACGTCTTCTAATAGTGACATGTAATCATTGTTGTGCAAAGTAGGCACGGGTAGGTGACTTTTTTTTTTTGAAAGGCAAACTAAACGCCTGGTTTATGGTTTTTGATTTCCTGGATTTCTTAGGTTGATAGATAAATATTACCTTGACGGTTTTGGGTTATTCTTTTTGGAATGAATTGTTTAGGAATTGATTATTTTGGTTATGATTGAAAGTGACACAGATATCCCAAGAAAAACCTTAGAACCGTGTGTTGGTAGATGACATGGGGTAAACTATGTATCTTGTCTTTAAAACTTGAAATAGAAAACCATGTATCTTGTCTAGGTAAGACTTAATCGGTTTTTAGGTCTCCCGATGAAAAGTGAACCTTCTGGGTGTAAGACCGAGTTTTATGGGAAACACCGCCATGGAAAGTCCCCAGTCGTTACTGAGCCGTTTGATGATAGAGCTGTTGACCCTTGGGAAGATCGTCTGCTTCTATCCTCTGAGAAGTCCCCAGTCACCCCTTGTCGTGCCATGACTGATAATCGAGCCGACGGGTAACTGAGTCGGAGTGGATCATCCTCCTTTACCATCTTGATGTCTGTGTCGAAGAACGAGATCAATGGTCAAAAATTGACATTGTAACCGAAAGATCGAACCTCCCGCTATGGTCGCCAATTATTTATAGGTGAAATTAGAATCTGCTAATTTCGGTAATTGCGGGTGTGAATGCGAGAAATAATTTAAACCCTAAACAATGTATTGCAAGGGAGTAATTTAGATTCGAGATATCAATCTGTATAAGTCCGGCCTAAACCAAGAAATGGATGTTCCAGACTTGCTTCGGTCACAAAGTGGAGGAGAAGGGTTGGTTTAGCTAGGGAGGGAAGCGAAGAGAGTGTTGAGGCCAGAATAATTCTGGAAGAGTAGTACTTGACTTGTATCAGAAGGTGATAGCTTTGAGAAATCTAGCAAGAGTTTCCTTTATGAGTGTGGTGTTTTCCCCTGACCAAGAACTTGTGTTCTGGTGGAAATAGGTAGGTCTATTTATACAAGTCTAAAAAGAAACGTACTCTGGCCTCATAAGAAAAGAAAACGGATGAGTTAAATGGGAAGAGGTAGTAACGCCTCGTATTGATGAAATGTGATGGAATTGATGTTCCATAATGACAGAGCGTTTCACCGTTGCTTTCCGCATTTACTAACCGTCTTATTCTTATTGCACTATCTTGAAACGGGCATTTGCATATGCTGCACGCTGTAGACCACCAAACCAATACCCTAATGAGTATCCCCCAGTTTGTGTTGATGTCTCGAATGTTTTGAAAAACATGTAGCATGTTTTTGTGGCTTAGATAGTCAAGCTCGGGAAACTTGCTAGCCTGGTGACCTTCGACGGTCGATATTTTGCATCTTGATAAGAGGGGAAACCGTTGATCGTTGCACGCCTTCATTTTGGTAGCCGCGTAGTGAGGGCGATTGTGGTGGCGCGTCTAGGTTGATATTCCTTTGGCATGGCATGGTTTGGCTTGGCCAAACTTTGGTTTCCGGGCCAAAGGTTACCATGTGTTGTATGGTAACCTTGGATGGCTAGGGTTTTCTCCTGGGATTGAAGGGAAACCGTTGATTGTTGCACGCCTTAGTTTTGGTGGCCGCGTAGGGGAGGCCAGCAGGGTGGCGTGGCTAGGGCCAAGGCAAGGGCGTTTAGCTTGGAGTGGTGTGACTAGCATAGCTAGGGCCAAGACAAAAGTCGCGCCATACGCCCAAGATAGCTATGCTTGGGTAGGCAACCATTAATTATTGCACGCCTTCACTTTGGTAACCGGGTGGGGAAGGCCAGCATGGTGGCGCGGCATGGGGGGCCATGGAGAGATATGTTTGGTATGGCGCGGTCGGTGTGGCTGGCATGTTTTGCCATTTTCATGGAGGTGTGGCTAGCATGGTTGGCATGATTTGGCGCGGTTAGTGTGGCTGTCATGACTTGCCATTGGCACAGAGGTGCAGAAAGAATGGTTGGCATGCTTTGGCGCGGTAGGTGTGGCTGGAATGATTTTCCATTGTCACAGAGGAGCATCTAGCATGGTTGGCATGCTTTGGCGCGGTTGGTGTGGCTGGCATAATTTGCCATTGGCACAGAGGTGCGTCTAGCATGGTTGGCATGCTTTGGCGCGGTTCGTGTGGCTGGCATGACTTTCCATTGGAACAGAGGTGTGGCTAGCATGGTTGGCATGCCTTGGCGCGGTTGGTGTGGCTGGCATGATTTTCCATTGGCACAGTGGTGCGGCTAGCATGGTTGGCATGCTTTGGCGTGATTGGTGTGTCTGGCATGATTTTCCATTGGCACAGAGGTGCGGCTAGCATGGCTGGCATGATTTGGCACGGTTGGTGTGGCTGACATGATTTTCCATTGGCACAGAGGTGCGGCTAGCATGGTTGGCATGCTTTGGCATGGTCGGTGTGGATGGCATGATTTGCCATTGGCACACGTGGGAATCAGGGTTTGGCTTGTCGTAACCCTAATTTGAAAAAATACCCGGTAATTATTTAGGGACACAATAAATGTTTCAGTAAATGTGCCTAGTAAATGCTTTATCACTTAAATGTTGTGAAGTCATTGTCTGCTAGGGTTTAGTATTTTACGATTTTAGCCCTAAGCTAAAAACCACCATCAACAGTAGGTAAATTCGGATCAGTCATAATTTGTTCACACGTATGTTTTGAACATTTAGGAAGTAAGTATGGAATGTGTAAATTACATCTACACTTAGAAAGAGACTAAGCAAAAGATACACAAACAAATTAGAAAGAGAGTAAGCGAAAGATACACAACAAAGAAAGCAAGGTTTGAGAGTTACCTAAGTCAATTTTTTCAATCCCTTCGAGCATCTCCTCGAGATTGATTGGTTTGTCTTTCAACCGATCTTTAGCACAGATCCGTGCTTGTACTGTTTTTGGCAGCATGGAACTTCGATACTCATTAAGAACACGACCACCCGTGGAGAAAGATGATTCAGAAGCTACTGTTGATACTTGCATAGCCAGCACGTCTCGAGCTATCCTGGACAAGATCTTATACTTGGAAGAGTTAACCCTCCACCAAGTCAAAATATCGAATTGTTCATTAAAATCTTAAATCTCCTGAAAAATCAAAACATATTCATCAATTGCAAAACACCCATTACACAATAGCTACCATCAGAATTCAATTCACAACTGGGACATGAAAAATTCAAAAAAAAAAAAATGAAGCATGGAAGAAATCCAGAGATTTTACCTAGATAAAGAATCTAACTCCAGGAAACAGAACTGAAGACCGGCCGGAGATCTACTTTATGGCAGAGGATCTCTAGCAACAAGAACAACCGATGAAAATCAACCAATGAAATCTTCAGGTGCACAGAATCATGTGATGTCAAACAACAATCAAACGAAGACTTAAATCACAGAGGAAATCTAACCAATTCATTTAAGAAAATAATAAAAAAATGTAAGAAGAAAAACCTTACCGATTTCTTGATATTTCTGGTTTGAGTAAGGATGAAATTGACAAAAGGAGAAGATGAATCAACTCTCGCAGGAGAAATCTTGCAAAAATCCTACTTCAATTATCGTTTCCACTAGGAATCATGGAAGAGAGACATGAGGGTTTTGAATCATCGATTTAGGTTTCTGAGTTTCTCTCAGGATAAAGAAGTTTATATATAAAACTCAAACTTCCAATATTATCCTTAATAATTTTATTAAATTCCCTTCAAATACCCTACGGTGCAGGTGAATCCGCGGATTTAGTTGTCCTTGTATCATTCCAGCGTATGGAGATTGTTAGTGACCAAGACAGGACAAAAACAAAACAAACATCAAAGTTTATATAATCTGAGATAAATTGCATAAAGAGGACAGTATATAGAGGTTTATGAAATGATCGCCAGCCGGGTGCAAGAATTTCTTCTGTTCTACTAGGAAATTAAGTAGAGACAATTACAAAAAAAACGGGAACCTAGCTCAGCTGGTCATCCCCTTTTTTCAAAGTTTCATGTGCTCCAGGAGGTCCCAGGTATAAGCCCCCAATGACATAATATTGCAGTAATTAACATGGAAGGTAGAGTTAGCTTGCCCCCAAAGACACAATCTCAGTCCCCCATCCGCTTCGGCTCCCTTGGTTAGGTTACCTAGGAGGCTCGCTTGTAGGTTAGCACGGCAACCTGTTCAATTAATGTAGTAGTACGTTGTTGGAGCTTAGCTTGTTCGGCTTCCAACTAGTAATACTCTTTATCTAATAATAATATAGGCTTCCAACTAGTTAATATAATTCTCTTTATCTAATAATAAAATAGTACATAAAATAAAATAAAAATAAAAATTCTTCAAATCAGATTTAGGAATGTGAACAACGGACGACAAGCAAAACCCCTGAGAAGCAACCAGCAATTATTGATATAATAAGGCGCGGAAATGCTGGCTGAATATGTGCCTAGACCACTCATTACTTCTTCTTGAAAAGCAGTTGTGCGTTCATCCATTCATCTCCATCGTTGAATGAGAATTGTACATACCCTCCGAAACAACATGTCCTGATGTGAGTAATGACGCCATTTACTGCTTCATGGTTCCCACCAAGTCCTGGTAATAGAATTTCTTTTACCGCTTCCATATTTTTATCTAGCTTCTTTCTCCACGCATCCCTGCAGTCAAGAGGAATTTTAATCACTCAAAAAAGAGTTTGGTCTTTGTTCCATTAAGTAACATTTATTTTTTGTGTCGAGATTAATTATAAAATCCTTACATTGTACGAGCCATGTGCATCCCGTTCACAGCCCAATGATCCACAACGGAAACATCGTCCTGCAAATAGATATAATACTATTACAAACTCCACAGATATATATTATGAAGATTGAACATAATATGTAATGACTTACTCGAGCTTTACCTGGAAATAGAGGAGACTATCAGCAGATAGAACTGTAAGACAACCCGGGGAAAAGATGTAACCAGGGTACCAGTCATCCTCGTCGATTGCCTGCACAAGCCAAGCCAAGCTTTAAATTAAATACACATACGTAAATTAAAAATGCCCCAACTACAACTCGTGAAATTCTGACCTCAAAAAAGTGATTAAATGTTTTATGGCAGATATGATCCACAAAGAGAAGGCTATCTTCTGTCATCCAAGTTGATAGTTTCTTCATAAACAGTTGTATGTTTTTCATGTGCTACAAAACATGAAAACAGAAAGGTATTCAGCTTCGGCTTGCGCCGTTCTACTTTTCTCTCTATAGATTGATAATTGGATACAAGTGCTTAAGAGAATTATTTATTCATGAGTGTACCTCTACAGCTCCAATTACAAGTATTCGATCGTATGTCTTGTCTGATTCGTATTGCGCAACATCTGCCAGTACGACGTCCACGTTTCTCAGCCCAAGCTTCCTATATATGGAAAGATACGAAATGCTTAGTGTTATACTGCTATAGGCGTCACCATATTGTCGTTTACTCATAGAAATTAACTTACTCTGTTTGTTTGATTATATAATTTACTTGTTCCTTTGAATTAGTGAGCCCTGTAACATGACAGTTCTTATATTTATGAGCAACGTATAGAACTAGACCACCTTGACCGCAACCGATATCAAGAACAGTTTGTCCATCTTTGATTTGTGCTCGCTCGCAGTATAATTTATGTGAAGCTTCTTCTGCTTCGTCTATTGTTGATGATTCATGTTCGAAGTAACATCCACTGCGTTGATTGTTTTAAGATAATGATCAGAAACTATATGATAGAACACATATGAATGCAAATTTTGTTGCTCGAGTTGTACCTTAGTTTCATACTTTTTCCATAAGCTGCTTCTAAAAATTCTGTTGGTAATTCATAGACTCCGTTTGTGAATGCCTCGACCTCTCCAGACATATCCATCTTTTTTATAGCTACACAGGAAAATGAGTTTGTCAGATTATTATGTCAATAATATCGAACTTTAAACAACAAAAAATTGGCTAAAAAGACCAAAATCAACAATTCTTATGTGAAAAGTACATTTAGATTTTGATACTGTTTAAATGGACAAAATATAAAAATAGTCAGAATGTAAACAGTTTTATCCTACCCATTTTTAAATATTTTTTCTTATTTTTAATTTATATCAGGATGCATCCAGTTTTATCCTTGCTATTTTTTAAGTTTATGTCCAGATGAATCCAGTTTCGTCCTTGCTATTTGTTCGGTGTCCATTTCACCCATACTAATTTTTACTCGTCCATTTGAACCATGTTTTAAAAATATTTGGACAAATGACCCATTTTCCGTTTAAACAAATAAGTTGTATTACAATGACTGAAGTTCGAAACTCGTCGGCACCAAAATCTTTACGGATGAAAAGAAAATAGAAATTGATTTGTACTATAATTTAAGGGAAGAGAGAAATGTAGATACATTTAATGAAGTCAAGGTTGAAGGAGAGTTGTTCTTGATGAGATGATTTATAACCCCATTGAAGACGTTTCTCGAATTGAAACTTAATTAGTTTCTTCAATTCCTCGTCATTAATCTCTCCTTTCAACAATCTCCCTAGAGTTTCCTGTGATTGTTCCTTCTTCACTTCTTCTATTGAACCCATGATGACACAATCTCGGCTAAACTAGGGAGAGAAACAAAATGATATATACTAGCGATAATATTGAGAGAGGTGTTGTGTTATGAGCAAGGCTTCTTACACAGCTTATATAGAGATCAACATCGGGTTTATGGCACAACATTACGCACTAACATGCTTCTAGAAGTACATGACGAGTCTGAACCCTAGAAACTAGATATGAATTCCTCTAGATAGCTAGCATCCACAACTAGTTATCATTTTGATTTGGTATACCGCAGAAGATGATAAAGGTTTCCAACCCTACCACAAGTGTGCAGTTAAAAAAACTTATTGCTGCTATCATTTTGAGTTGGTAATTGTACAATTTCTGGCTCTCTGAATGGTCCATTGTTATAATTTTTGTTTCTTTGCTTATATCATTTCAAATATCCCTTTCACAAATATATAATTTTTGGCCCACTCGATGGACTCTATTATTCCATATTTTTTTTCTTGGAAATTATTCCATTGTTATCTAGCTAGCTAAAAGATTGCATGGTCCCATATGGTAACAATTTAAGGAGGATCCAATATCTTCGTGGAATAACAATTTAAATCTATTATTTAATATATGCTTCAAAAAAAAAAAAAAAACTAAAATATAAACAATTCAATTTTCACCGGAAAAATCTATTCAATTGGACCAGACTAGTGTGAGTCTAAAAAAAAAAATTTGCATAAATGCTATGATGATGAGGCATCCATAAATTCAGCATCGGTGTCCATGGCCTTAAAAACTTCAACTTGGAAGGAAAAAATCAATACTTCCTACCAACTGGTCCTTAAGACTCACACCGGGTTCCACAAAGAACGATTTTTTGGGATGTTAATATTACTAGATGACTGCTGCAATAGTAAGAGCCGACCGAACAACGTCGCAACATGTTTTTGAGCCAACTATCATTTGGAACGGCTATCGCGGTTGCTTGACGATTAATTTGTTAGAAACATTACGAATGTACTTCATTTTGATCACAAATTTTATTATTCTCCCATGACCCTATGTTAAAAACGTCTATCTCTATCGTTTAATGAATGTCGAATTTTCTTTATTGAATTTAAATACACAAAATTGGTTAAAAAGACCAAAACCAATAATTCCTGGGTGAAAAAGACATCTGGATTTTGATACTGTTTAAATAGAAAAAATGTAAAAATAGTCAGGATGTAAACAGTTTCATCGTACCCATTTTCAAATACTTTTTCTTATTTTTAATTTATATCAGGATGCATTCAGTTTCATCCTCGCTATTTTTTAAGTTTAAGTCAGGATGAATCCAGTTATATTTTTACAATTTTTTTGGTGTTCATTTCACGCATACTAATTTTTACTCATCCATTTGAACCATGTTTTAAAAATATTTGGATAAGTAACACATTTTCCGATTCAAATACCTAAAGTAATATACAATCTATTAATGTTTCTTGAAAATGGATAATACTCGTTCGGTGTCGTCCAGAACTCCCTCCATAATCGATAACCGTGAGCAGCCCTTAATAGCTAAATAAAAAATTACTCAAGTTATCCTCCCATAAGCGGTAATGCTACATTGACTTTGACAAAAACCGTGGAAATTAACGTGAGAGCATCCAGCAGCTGAGAATGGAAATGACTCGAGCATCTCGAGGTAAAGGTGATATGGGTCCCACTTCTTTTTTTTTTTTGTTGTGAGGTGCGGTGGATCTCACGGGATCCACCCACGGTACCTGTAGAATTATCGTCCCATAAGGTCTTATCACAAAACATTTCGACAAAATTCTGTGGTGGACAAATGGTCACATCGTGAAGGATGGTGGTGGAAAGACACGTGGTTCTATAACAACGACTTTCTTCGTCCACTTTCCTTACTCAACAACTCCTACAGTCTTTTTGTCTCTCTAACTTTTTCTGGTATCTCTAACTTTTTGTCTCCATCTAACGATCAAGATTCGAAAAACGCTCGAAAAAACGACTATTATTAAGACGGTCACACCCATATACCGTGGCAGTGAGGGTCCCTGAACTCTGTGCCTTTATAATGCCGATAAATAAGAAATAACGGCAGTTTTTTAGTACCGTTTTTTAGTTTTCATACATGTTATAACCGTTTTTCTAAAATTAGTTTGAATATGTAGTTTTTTCTTCTAAATAATATTTTAACGTGCATTTTTTAGAATTGTTTTCCCGTTATCACGCACGTTATAGCCGTGTAAATAACTTTCTTACCATTTTTTTTGATTATTTTTTCTCTGGAATGAAAGCTGAAAACTTCGAATTATTATTTTTAAATGATACAAGGAACTTAACTACATGATTAAAATCTTCAAATTTAAAAAACATAGGATTGTTAAACTAGTATTCATCATTTAAAAAGCTATGCGAACCAACTACGACCACCACCTTTTTTTGATTTATTCATGTATTCTTCATTTTCTCGACGGATCCTTTCCACATCATAGTCATCGTTGTGGGGGTACTGGCTATCTTCGATTGCATAAGTATCATCATCATAATAACCGTCATTATCATCATCATAACCTCCTTCAATATCATCATTATTGTTACCTACTACATTATTGTTATCAATATTAGAATTATATCCTTCGTTCATATGTTGAACACCATGGTCAGAGCGATCGGAAGTGTAACGAGAATCATATGTTGGATTCACATTCTCATAACCTTGTGTATTGTCTCCAAATGAAAGATTACCAAAGTCATAAACAAAGTCACTCACCGGTAACCTTTCGTATGGGACTTGAACTTCATGATCATGCCAGTTGTATTGTAGAGGGACATAAAGAAGATGGAAAATGAAATGAAAAAAGTATCTAAAGGATACGACATGTTCTTTGCCTCCCCAAATTGGATCCTTTAAAATTTCAAGTGAACCAAGTCCACTTATTTGTTAAAGGTTAAAACATGAAATGGGATAAAGACTATAGATGCATCACCATCCAATGGCAGTTGGGTACATGTTTTGGGGGTCTTGGATGTGATGATATGATCAGAAGTGAAAATTTAGATCGAATTTATTAATGGGTTGATGACTCTACCTGACTGACCATGCACATGCCTATAGTTTACTCTCTTTTAAGCATTCAATGATTGAGTTTTAGAAATTAGTACCTTATCTATTAACGAGTTAAAAGTTAAAACCTTAACTACTAGTTAGAAATTCTGCAATCTAATAAAGGGACAAGTCTACTTAGATAGATTATGCACTCTTTTAAATAGGATAATTGCTGCCAACAAAATTTTAGTGGCAATATGTACGATTTTTATCAAACTTTCGTAATTTGTATAGTTCAAAGTATGTTAAAACACATACGTAAAGAATATAAACATGACTATCGAATTATACATATTTCTTATACTAACAATAATCAATTAAAATGGTAGTTTAGTGATATAAGTCATCTATTAGTGGGACAAAATTTAAAAATGAATGGTCACAACGTTGTTTAGGCACGTTATAATGTTTTCACGCACGTTATAACCGTTACATAGGAAATTCAGATCATAATTATTTTTAATTTTCTATTTAACTGTTATAACGCCCGTTTTTATGAAAAAACATACAAAAAACGCATTTTTGTGAAAATAATGCATTTTTAACCCAGAACGTTCTCACACCCGTCAAAACCCTATATAACGGTCACGCCTAGTGCCCTTGACTGAGCCGTGACCTATTTTTCAAACCTTGCTGACGATCAATAGTGGTCTGAAATTCTGAATCAATAAGAAAAAAGATATAGCTTCATCAAAGAGTAAAGAGAAGCCGTGCAAATGGAATTACTGAACATATGATGATTTGCCGTAGCGGGTAATGGTATTTACATGTGTTGTGTAACTAGTGTTCTTTTATGTAGAGATTATAGATAAATTTGTTAAGTTCTGATAGTTTTTGGTCCAATTTACTGCTGAAATGCAAATATTATTCATGATTTTTCATGTTAACAAGTTTGGATTTTCTGTGGAAGAAGAACCTCTGACTAACCGAGTTGAGTCGGTTCATGTATCTTGAGTTGGTTCAATAGCACTCATTTAGGATTCAACCACCAAATGTACGGGTAAGGGTCCGGCCCGGTCCCGAACTTCATCTTCTTCGCCTGTAGAACTTTTTTTTTTCTTCAGGCGAAGAAGATGAAGTTCAAATAACATGTAATTATAACATGTAATTATAACTCTGTTTTTTTAATAGAGATCAAATAACATGTAATTATATTGTCTAGTAGATAAATTTAGTCAGTGGGGTATGATCAAGTTCGTTTTTGTTAAGAAATTGGGTAAAAATTCATTGTAATTAGCTAGATTTGATGAATCCATAAAAAAAATTGAAAATCATCATCCTTCTTAATTTCTGATTTCAATCAAATAATCGATTGTGACGGATAGTTTGGAACAATTGGAACGAAATTGACAACAATGATATCAAGGAAGTATGAATTAGAAAGAAATCTGGAGAAAATTGATTACAAATTGATCCGATTTTGATGAAATCCAAAAAAAAAAAAAAATTGAGAAAGAAGAAAGGACCGTGAAAGTGTGATGGACAAAATCCATTTTGTCACCTTGCTAATAAGTAGTATGGGTTGATCTTTGTTTAGTATCGGCTATTCTCTCTGATTCTTTGTGACGACCCCTGTGGTTGTGTAGTCTTTTGTTGGGTTTTTTTCTTTAAAAAAAAGTATGAGTTGACTAATAAGAAGTCAAGGTTGAAGGAGAGTTCTTGCTGATGAGATGATTTATAACCCCACCGGAGACGTTTCTCAAATTGAAACTTAATTAGTAGGGTGACAATCGACAGTCCAAATCTATTTAATTAGACCAGACAGCTAGCGACCCTTGAGTTAAACATCACATTTCAAAAAACAGTTGACTCTTTTATAGTTGCATAAAATCCTACAACCACACCTAAGTATTGGTAATAACACAAAGTCGAAGTTATTCGAATAAACATAAAATATTAGTCATATTTTTCAACACTTGATTACTTCTATTTACTTTGAATCAAGAACACACTTGTTATTTGATAATGGAGAAATACTAGATGGAAAACTAAGTTCTCTACAAACCCTAATATAGAACTCACACTTCTTTTCTTTACCGATGACTCTCCCAATTCTCTCAAAAGATCTCTCTCTTCCTTATAAATACTCTCAAGGACCTTATATAGGCATTTTACATAGTGAAAGGCATCCAATTCTCACATACAGGACCACCATTGACAGACTCTTCTCTTAACAATTGTTTTATCTTCCATACTTTCCAGAAGTTGTCTCCTATTGTCGCACTTTCCCTTGGTTATTCGCGCTTTCTTCACCAGCTTGGTTTTCGCACTATGATCATCGTATGACTGCTATTCTCCTTATTCCTTATTAATAATTATGTCTTCGTTCTCGGGGATTACCTTACCAAGGAAAAGTAATATTTTACAAGTACGTTTCTCCTTGCGCGATATTTCGTACCTACATTTCGTACATACATTTCGTATTATTCTTCTAAAAGTGGGATTCTGCGAGTATTTTGGTTAAACTTCGCGTCAACCATGTATTTTCACACTTTTTACTTTAAATGACACAACTCCGTAATTTTGACATAACTACTTACACGTGATGACAATTACCCCCTTTAATGGACACGTCTTTACTTCTTTCCTATTTTAACCTGTAACCGTCATTTTTCTTTCCCTAATAAATACACTTCAGATAGGTGTTTCTCTTATTTCCAAACTTTTATCCTTTTACTGCACTCTTCTTCTCTGCAGCTTTTCATATCCCTTTGAAGTCTGAAATCTCTATCACGAATCTTCATGGAAGATCAAGTCGCGCCCACTCCTATCGTCGCTTCGTCATCGAGCAGTGTTGTCCCACACCGTTTTACGGGAGAGCTAAATAAGCAAGCACATTATTAGCCGTTATATCAACTCACCACCCGTTGGATTGACTTGACCTTTACTTTCCTAGTTGTATGCAACTAGCGAACTTAGTAAATTAGAGTTAGGTCCTTATAAGTTTTTTTCATCATAAATAAACCAACTGTATTTCCAAGGGTAAGAACTTGTTTGCTCTTATAATACTGAGCTCATGAGAAGCCTGGGAGAAACAAATCCAAGACAAAGTATGAAACCGTGGTTGCCAATGAAGAGAACATGTTGATAGTAGGATGCTCTGGATATTCAAACTAGGTAGGAACTTTTTGACTCGTTAGAGGTATTGGTAAGTTAGAAACATGAAAAATGTTTATTAAGTAAATCAATGTGATTCGGTTTCTACCAAACCCAAGGACCAAACCAATATCTCTTATAAGAAACCAAAAACCAAACCAGACCATGCTCGTTTTAGAATATTAGAAACCAGAACCGTCCTACCGGTTTTTTTGATTTTTCTGGGTTTTTTGTTTTTTTTTAATAGAATTTGATTTTTAAATCGTAAATAAAAATGATAAAGCAAATCATCAAAATTAGATATACTTTGAACTTTAATTTCTTTATTTATGGGTATACTCATTAAAATCATATATATTATGCATATATAATTCAATATTAGATACATTTTTAATTATATTTTCTTAATTTATGGATATATACTCATTGAAGTGCATATGTATTATACTATGATGGAAAGTTCGCTACATATTATTATGGTTTTTGTCTCTTTTTTTTTCGGTTCCAACTCTTCGTTTTTTTTTTTTGGTTTTTTTTTTATATATATATATAGCTCTTTTGTGACATCAAACCAAAACCTAGAATCAGTTTTCTCTGTTTTGGGTTTCTTGATTTTTGGATTTTTAGGTCTCTGGTTTTCAGAGTTTTTATGTTGGTTTGGACCAGTTCAGTTCAGGTAGAAAACCGAACCATGTGCATCCCCTTAATCACTATAATTAATTTTTGTGTACCAAAACCCTAATTCATATATATATATATATATTACAAAGATAACTTGGGTTTGACTTCTCTAAAAAAGTGTAATTAAGAATTACTGACATATAATCATCTTTATTTCATAATAAGATTAAAAGATAATAATCAAATTACTATTCTGATTAAAAAAATCAAAATCAATCAAAGAAAATCACAAGATGTAGGAAGTTTCTTTGAACAACACCTTTTTCTGCACATGATTCTTCTAAATTATTATGTGCAAACTAATTTTTCAAATTTCTTCTAGGACTCATCTCCACAAAACCATAAACATAATAGATGAAGAGGGTGGTTGTTTTTTCTTTTTTAAGAAACGGTTTCTCTTCTTAATAATTTTATAGTACTTATTAAGAGGAATTATTATATGTAGAGGGTGATTTCACTTTAGATAAAAATTAAAAGGACCTAACTCTAATTTTTTAAGTTATCTGGCTGTATACATCTGGAAAAGTAAAGGTAAAGTCAATCCGACAGATGGTGGATTGATCTAACGACCAATAATGTGCTTGCTTATTTAGCTCACCCACAAAACGGCGCGGGACAACACTGCTTTATTTCATAACTCGGTTTTTTTGGTGTGATTCCTTTTTTTTTGTATAGCTTCTGCGATTCTTCCTCCGCCATTGTTACTGTTCTTAAAGTTTTCTTTCTGTTACTGTTTTTAATCTTATTCCCATACTGTTTTCTTCAGCCGGAAACCAAAGATAAATAAGAAACCCAAATAATCATCTTCAGATTCACCAAAAGTAGTTTGAGGACAAAGGATTTAAACTCCTGATTCCAGAGGGCTCTTCGCCGACTACTCCAACGGACGAAAAAAGGATTCTAAGGGAGATTGGAATGCGAATAGGATCCCCATTTCGCTGGGTCATTTAACAAAATTTCTGCATATGCGGTTTTCTCGTTAAAATTTTTCCTGGTGTGTGTGTGTTATTTCTTTTTCGCATTATATTTCATACTCCCTCCGTTCCATTTTCGATGATGTTTTAGGGTTAAATTTTTGTTCCACAATACTTGAAAGTTTTCATATTTTCCCACAAAACGGCCAATATCACCCTTACATTTTGTCTTGGAACTATAAGTTTATTTTTAAATGAAATAATAGCAATTAATGTTTGAAGACTTTTCTCAAGGGTAGATATGGAAAATCTTCATATCTCTCTCCATTTCTTAATCTGCGTGAAAACTCTAAAAACATCATCTAAAATGGAACGGAGGGAGTATATATGTATAATTGAAATATCACAGGTTGTGCGTTAAACAATCATAATTGTTAAGCTCGACCTTTGTTTGTTGGATATGACTTGATTGATCTTGGATATTGATCTTTTGTACCATCCAAGTTTCTCTTCACTACAATCAGACTTTCGGATTCATCTTTCATATATGTTTAAGTTTGTGATTGTATAAGAGAAAGAGATAAAGATCTTTAGTATTATTATTTGATTGAGTATTTACTCTCGGAATATTATTAAGGTTTAATCACATACAGGTTTCCGAACGAAAAAGTTGGTGTGGTTGTTAGACCCCCGCGTTTTCAATTAGTATCAGAGCAAGCAAACACGCTAAGACCTCAGAAGTCTATGTTTATAGCAATCCGACTACTATGGACAGAAACTCTATCTCTAATAAACGTACATAATTATGACTCTGAAATATTTTGATTATGCCAAGCGTTTAGGATTCACCTCAAAGGATAACTCTTTAGCTGACTCTTCCGAGTCCCGAGGTAAAGAACTTATGCTATCAATTTCTGATAATACGGTATCCAAAACTAGGTATGGATCATTGAGTTAGAACTTACCAGAAATCTAAAAACATCTGCTGAGATTATTGAATAGCAAGCTTCTGTTATTAAGAATCTTGAGGAAAAATATGCTCAATATACCGATGAACTTATGAAATCACTTGATAGAGAGCGTGAACTTTCTGATATTATTGAATCTTCTACTAAAAATATCAAAAATATTATTCAAGAAACTACTCGACAGCGTGAAAAGATTAGTATACTTGAAGACATTGTTAAGGAAGATTATATGAGAGAAGAACGTTTATTCAAGACTCACTCATCAGAATTGAATAGTTTTGTGTTGAAAAAGAGATACTAGTAACGGATCTGTTGATATCAAAGGAACAGTTTTATTCCTTGAAAGAATAAAATTCTTTGTTAAAAAGGTAAACCCTCTTCCTTGCCAGAAGTTACTGCTCCCGCGGTATTACATTGCACTAAGAAAGTTACTCCTAGAGAGATTTCAGGTAAGAAATTTCCTCTACCATCTTCTGTAAATGCTATTTTTCAAGATCCTACACCAAAGGTTTCTTCTCCACAAATCTCTTCGCTTTGCGAAAAGAAAAATCATGTTGCCTTGAATTTCTATTGTAGAAAGAAAAAGGTCACTGATCTTCAAAGATTGATTATCTTTGCAAATGAAGAAGCAAGAAGTCTAACTGCAATATATTCAATTTCTGCAAATTGCCAAAAAGATTATGAGAGGAATATGAAAAAGCGAGGGTACAATATAATTCCAAGAGAGTCAACTAGACAGTCAAACTCAATCAAGGAAAGATATCCAAGAGTTATATCTCTTTCTCATATCAATCGGCAAATCAACAGGATGGAACCCGTGAACTGATTGGTATGAGAATAACTTGGTCGGTATCAATAACCAATGTCCTATCAATCAATTTTTATCCAACAACAAAGGTCATATTTACCAATTGATTGAACTATGCACAACCTGTGATATTTCAATATAATGCGGAAAACAAATAACACATACACCAGAAGTTTTGTTAACGAGGAAACCGAAAATGCAGAAAAACCCCGGGACCTAGTCCAAATTTGAACACTATACTGTATTAAGCCATTATAGACACTAGCCTACTACAAGTTAAGTTCAGACTTGAATGTAGTTAAGCCCTAACCAAGTCTCACACTGATTCCTTACGCCTCTGAATCCCATCAGGACTATACACACTTGTTTCCCTTAGCTGACCTCACCCACAACTAAGAGTTGCTACGACCCAAAGTCGAATACTTATAAACAAATCTGTCTTCCACAAATAATTCTATTCTGATAGATAAATATGTCTCCCACAGAAGTACCTATGAAGTTTTTGTTCTGTATTTTGATAAATCAAGGTGAACAGGAACCAATTGATTATCTGGTCTTATATTCCTGAAGAACAACCTATAATATCAATCACCTCACAATAACTTAACTATATGGTAGTAGAAGAAGTTATTGTGGAATCACAAAGAATGAGACGAAGGGCTTTATGGTTACTTTTTATATCTTACCTATCAAAGATAAATCTCGAGCAAATCTTAGAGAAAATAGTACTCAATACGATAAAACAAGTAAGACTAGAACACGCAACTACAGAAAAAATAATTGGGTTTGGCCTCACGAATCCCAAATGAAGTCTTCAAGTTGTTAACCTATAATGGTTTTGGAAAAAAATAGGTTAAAGGAGAATCGACTCTAGTCTCCACTAGGACACAGGAAAATATCGGAATTAGGTTTTCCAGTTGCTAGAGTTCTCCCTTATATAGTCTTTCAAATCATGGTTTTATTACAATCAAAGCTAAGTTAGCTTAGAAACAAAGCATTCAATATTCACAGTTAGATGAAAACCTGATTTAAGATTCAAGCTAAGTTTGCTTAAAACCAAAGAAATATCTCTCCACCATTAGATTGTCTTAGCTTGTTACACACAAATGAAATATACATTCATTTAGATATGGGGTAACTATGGCTGCACATGAGACGGAACGGTACGGGGTTTTCCCTATGGTCGGTACCTGTACTTGTGTACTTGTGAAGTACGGGACAGGATGGGACATGTACCTGTTTAACTCGGTACGAGACGAGACGGGACCCGTTCTTCACCTGTTTAATCTGTAGACCACTGAATGTTCTATACACTCTGTTGGAAATGTAAAGCTATGTCTAAGATTTAAATCTATGTCTTGATGTGTCGATGGGTTATTGGCATATATGTTGGAAGAATATTTTTGAGGTCAGGAAGGAAAGTGGTCGTTGGTGTTCCAAGGGTTAACTACCAATAGATGGTTTTGTACAAGTAACCAGGTGGCTGATTTGAATTCGAGATACTTCATAAATCTGAATACAACATAAAACAGGACGTGATGGGTATCTTCAAGAGTTTATGCTGGTTGTTTTAAGGTCTGTTTATGTCGAGATTTAGCTAAAATTCCTGACAGGAAAAGAAGGAATGAAACTTGTTGTTACTACCGTTGATTGTGATGATCAATGGGAGAAATATTGAAGTTTTTAAGAAGTTATGATAAACAAAATGCAAATTTTGCATTCTCCGGTATAAATTAACATCATTTCTCGCGTTTTATAATTATTATTTGAATTTACATACATGTGATCGGCTGTTATCATGTGCTTAGGATAACAAAACCTAAAATAAATTATGGGCTCTGTAATAAACGGGCTGCACGTATTCCCCACTTCGATAATTATTCAACACGACTATAGTGGTAAAGAGACGAACTTTTATTTATTTGCAGGAATTCGCATTTTGGTACACAAAAGAAAAAAGAAAGAAAAAAGGTTAAAAGAAACACAAGCTAGTAGCAATTTGATTTTGTGTAGGGTGGGGAATATTAGCTAGAGCCTGTTTGTGTAGATTCGTTCATACATTCATCTTCCTATTAAACTCATACTTAATCACATAGTATTGATCTCTGTAGGCTACGGTTGAAATAATTCATCTACATCTTAATTTACGTATAAAAAAACTTGAAGTGTCAACAGTACTTTTCATGAGTAAGCTGGAGAAACTTGAAACGGTAGGCAAAATACGAGAAACCTTAATGACGAACAAGATATCAAATGGTATGGCCGATGCGAAAGGGAAGGCAAAAGAATGAAATGAACCCTGGTTGTATAAACAGGCAATCAATTAGCAAAATATTGATGCAATTTATAAAGATACTTAGGATACATAACTAGTTAAAAATTTGCACTATTATCTTAACTTTCACTGCGTATATTATGGGCTCTGTAATAAAAGATTAAGAGTCCTAGATGAATTCCTTTTTTCCATCATCTGTTTTTGTTTTATTTTGTCTGAATCTTCTCGTTTTTTCCTTCAACAAGTTAAAAATTTGCACTATTATCTTAACTTTCACTGCGTATATTATGGGCTCTGTAATAAACGGGCTGCACATATTCCCCACTTAGGTAATTATTCAACACGAGTATAGTGGTTATGAGACGAACTTTTATTTATTTGCAAGAATTCGCATTTTGGTACACAAAAGAAAACAAGAAAAGAAAAAAGGTTACAAGAAACACAACCTAGTAGCAATTCTGATTTTGTGTAGGGAGGGGAATATTAGCTAGAGTCTGTTTGTATAGATTCGTTCATGCATTCATCTTGCAGAAAGGAATTCGATATAGGCGCTGGAATGCGCTTCTCGCTATTAAATACTTACATATGAACACCCAGGCCCGTGTAGTCATCCTATCACAAACTCATACTTAATCACCTAGTATTGATCTCTGTAGGCTACAGTTGAAATTCATCTACATCTTAATTTACGGATCAAAAAACTTGAAGTGTCAATAGACTTGTCATGAGTAAGCTGGAGAAACTTGAAAGGGTAGGCAAACACGAGAAATCCTTAATTACGAACAAGATATCAAATGATATGGCCGATGCGAAAGGGCAGGCAAAAAAATAAAATGAACCCTAGTTGTATAAATAGACAACCAATTAGCAAAATATAGCTGCAATTTATAAAGATACTTAAGATACATAACTAGTTAAAATTTTGCACTTATCTTAACTCTCACTGCGTATATAATGAAATGTATCCCAAATAAATAGTTTATAACCTTACTCAGCTGATCGATCAATGTCCAGGCATTGTTCTACACTCTTATGTTAGTCTTAACAGGCAATAACGTTCGGAAGAAAGTTGTTATCTCATGGCAACAGTTAGGATGATTAGCACCGTCGATTATACTGTCGAGCTGTTTTTTGACCCAGTATTTCTTTCTTCGATCATAATAGTAGAGGTACTCCGGCTGTGATGTTGAGGATTTTGGCAAAGATACTAAGATTATTCCCATGCCGGTAATCGCTTTAAAAGAAAAACAGTGCAAGTTGGAGATCTTGTGAGGCAACGGGATATCCTCTTTTATCCATTTACGGGTAATAACACTATAGTTGATGTTCGCGGTCATCTCATGCTGCTGCTGCCCCTGCTCATCAACATTATCATAAATCCAAAAGCTGATCCTTTCATAATATCGTTCTGATACATTGATATCATGGTATTCGCGAGATATAGCTATCGCTATGTTCCCATCAACTTCTCCAAGTACCACTATGCCCCTGAGGTCGACACGTACGTAATCAGGGATTGAGATCTCTCTAAATGTCTCATTACCGACATCGAATACCATGATTACTGTGTGTTCAGGTGACTTGTGCTCGTCACACATCCAATATATAGAACCATTTATATAGACAGATTTTCTAGTTTCACTGAGCGCTATTCTCTTTGGGAATTTATCCGCATCAATTTCTCTCCATGTATTCTCGCCTACTGTCATGACCTCGCAAATATATCCTCCTGAACCCGTATAGTTGCCACCTTCTTGAAGGAGAACACGACATACGCACAAAACTTTGTGTTGCTTATTAGTTGGGTCGTATCCAAATGCAAACATAGAGTTAACAATGTACTCACTTTCAAGTGCACCTGATTTATCTTCAAGTTCTGGTCTTTGTTCTTGCTCTCCAGACTTGTACTCATTTTCAACTGAGTCATATGTTCTTGTAATGATCCAAGATGTCGCTTCCCTGGTGCTCGGATTGCATATGGAAACAGCACCACCACTAACATAACAGGCTAAACCATATACAGGTTCCAGCAATGTTGATCCAACAGGGAAATTTGAAAAGTTCTGACATGATAACAAGGGAACTGTTGGGCCGGTTACAACATATGGTCCAAAAATAGGTGTAGCCCCTTAACCATTTAAGGGAGACAAATAGCTGCTGCCTTGTTTTTGGTTTTAAAGACCAAAAGGCATCAGGAGAACAAACATTCGAGCTCTTCTTGTTTTGAAGAAGAAAGAGAAAGAGAGGAAGAAGAAAAGAGAGTGAGTGAGGTAGAGAGATTAAACCACCAATTTTTGGTGAGATTGAAGCATCTTGAAGAGAAGGAGAAAGGGTTCTTAGCTAAGGATCTTTTGATTGTTGTGGTGGAGAATTGATTGATCAATTTCCACATCTCTTCAAAGGGGGAAAAATCTAGGGTTTGTCAAACCCTAGTAGTAAGTATCTCAAATCACTTCTTGTTCTTAAATTGATAGTGAATCTCATATTATATATGAATGAATTGTTGATCCATCCTTAGGGGTGAGTGTAATTAGGCAAATTGATATCCAAGTGCTATAGGTACCTTGAGGTTGTTGTTATCCCCAAATTTGGGAGAATTGTGTGTAACCCATTATTGTTATAGTGGAAGATTTGCCCGTGGTTTTTTACCCTTCACCTTGGTGGGGTTTTTCCACGTAATTGCCGGTGTTGTGTGATTGCTTCTATATGGTCATAGTTTGTGTATTTCCGTATTGTGTTTTCATTGCTCGTGTAGGTTTCGTATTGCGCATAGCGGCTCGGATTTCGTAAGCCTCCCCCAACAAGTGGTATCAGAGCTTTTGGTTTGAGATAATCCTGTGCAATGTCGGAAGCTAGCACTAATAATAGAATGGTCAATTTGACCGGTGAGAACTTTGTCATATGGAAGGCGAAGATGTAAGACTGGTTATATTGTAAAGATCTCTATGGTCCAATAGAGAGTAAGGGAGTAAGGCCTGAGGCGACAAGTGCATTATATTGGAAGGTTACTAATCGAAAAGCGATTGGTTATATTCGTCGTGGATTGATGATAGCATTTTTCATCATGTGGCTAGTGAGACACTAGCATATCCTTTGTGGACCAAGTTAGAGGAGATATATGATCAGCGGCCTCCTTGTGAAAAAGCTCTTCTATTCAAAAAGCTTGGAAAGCCGTGGTACAAGGAAGGAGTTCAATGGCGAACATTTAAATGAAATGAAGGGTATCATGAATCACTTACATCTATGGACCTCAAAATTCCTCAAGAGATTCAAGCTTATTTGTTGCTAAATACTTTACTGCATAGCTTGGGAGCCATTGAGAAATTGTCTCATTATTCTCATCTCCAAACAAGAAGTTGAACATGATCACAGTAACTAGCAGTTTGTTGAGTGAAGAAGTTAGAAGAAGATCATTAGACTCATCTCATTCAAGCTCTTGTGACAGAAAATCGGGGTAGAAGAAAAGACAAGACAAGCTGTCCGTAGCAAGTCAAGGGTAAATCAAAGTCCAGAAGGAAGTTGAATGTTGGAACCATTATACGATAGGTCATTATTCAAATGAATGCAGTAGCCGGAAGCAAGAACACAAGAAGGGGAAAGTAAATGATAACCAAGACAATGGTGTTGCAGCTATCGTGACAAATGATGATATCATTGTATTCTCGGGATTGTAATGATGTTTGTGTGAGTTTTGTAGGTTCCGATTAAGAATGGATAGTTGATTCGTGTGCATCTTATCATGCTACTCCTCATGAAGATGTATTTACCTCCTACAAGGCTGGTGACTTTGGGTCAAGCCACAGAATGGGCAACAAGCAGGTGTTGCGAAAATTGTAGGAATGGGTGATGTGAAGGTTGAGACTAGTGTTGGCTGTACGTTGGTTCTCAGAAATATGCGACATGTACCAGATCTTCGTTTGAATATAATGTCACCAGGAGTGTTAGATGATGAAGGGTACAACAATCACTTGGGTGATGGAAAATGGAAGCTAAGCAAGGGCTCCATGGTTATTGCAAGAGGCAAGAAGTGTGGCACATTGTACAAGACACAAGTGAAGGTGTTGAAAGGTGAGTTGAATGTCATTGACAAAGATTCAATCTCCGAGCTGTGGCATAGAATACTTGGTCATCTTAGTGAGAAGGGAATTCAAATCCTCACCAAAAGACAAGTTTTGCCAAATGCCAAAGGTATGCAATTGGGTAAGTGTACTCATTGTTTAGTTGGTAAACAAACTAGAGTCTCTTTTCATAAAGCTTTACCCAAGAGAAATTCTGGTATTATTGATCTTGTTCATTCTGATGTATGTGGACCTTTAAGGGTCAAAACACTTGGTGGTGCTGTTTATTTTGTTACTTTCATAGATGATGCTTCAAGAAGGTTTGGTCATATGCAATCAAGACCAAAGATGATGTTGTTCCCGTGTTCAAGATGTTTCACAAAGATGGTGGAAAGAGAAACAGTAGAACCTTGAAGTTCCTTCTCGCTTCGAACAACGGGGAGAGTTCATTGGGCCACTTGAAGTGTATTACAAGAGCATGGGTATACGTCATGAACAATCAAGATCAAGACTCCACAACATAATGGTGTTGCAGAGAGGATGAACCGCACTATTCTTGAGAGAATCAGTGCATGTTATCTCATTCCAAGTTGCATAAGCATTTCCTGGGTGAAGCAATGAATACTACTGTATTTTGATCAATCGATCTCCTTCAAGACCGCTAGATGGAGAAGTAGAATAAAAGGTATGGAGAGACAAAGAGCCTACTTATGATCACTTGAAAGTGTTTGGTTGCAGGTCATTTGTTCATATCCCAAAAGACCAGAGATCAAAGCTTGACGACAAAGCAAAGCGATGTGTGTTCCTAGGCTATGGAACAGAGAAGTTTGGTTACGATTTTGGGATCCAACAGAAGAAGGTTATCGAAGTAGGGATGCAAAAGATTCTTGAAGAACAGACAATCAAGACTTTGAGAAGATTGAGACGCCAAAGCTTCAAGATGATATGACCTTGGATCCAAATCCAGCTTGTTCCTACTCTTGAACAACATGATGATGATGTTGATGGTAATGGAAATGAAGATGAAGCTCCATGAAGATGTTCCAGTGGGTGATGTTGAGCAAGAAGTGCAGCAACAACAACAACCAGAAGTCGAGTTGAGAAGATCCAAGAGGGACCGGATTACCTTCAACAAAGTATCCACCACATGAGTATGTGATGCTCACAGATGCAGGTGAACCAGAGTCTTATGAAGAAGCTATTAGTGTTCCTGAAAGTCAGAAGTGGTTGAAATCCATGAAAGAAGAGGTTGGCTCTTAAGATGAGAATGACACTTTTGATTTGGTTGACAAGCCTGAGAACCAAAATTCTGAAGAACAAGTGGGTGTATAGAATCAAGACTCAAGATGGTAACTCACAACCAAGGTACAAAGCACGCTTAGTTGTGAAGGGTTATGAGCAGAGAAAAGGGTGTTGACTTTGACGAGATTTTCTCACCGGTGGTGAGATTTTCTTCTATTCGGGTTGTCTTGGCAATAGCCGCTAGTTTGGATCTTGAGATGGGACAACTAGATGTCAAGACAACATTTCTTCACGGTGAGTTGGAGGAAGATGTGTATATGGCACAACCCGAGGGTTTTGAAGTCAAAGGCAAAGAGCACATGGTGCAAGCTGAAGAAGAGTCCATATGGTTTGAAGCAATCTCCAAGAAGATGGTACAAGAAGTTTGAATCGTTCATGAAGGAACATGGGTACAAGAGGACATCTTCGGGATCATTGTGTATTCATTCAAAAATTTGTTGATGGTGATTTTCTTACTCTTTTGCTATATGTTGATGACATGCTTATTGTTGGCAAAGATAAGAAAAAGATTGACGAAGTTGAAGTCGATCCGAGCAAGTCTTTTGCTATGAAAGACTTGGGTGCAAAGAAAGCGTATTCTTGGCATGGAGATCACTCGTGATAGGAAAGCGAGGAAGTTGTGGTTATCACAAGAAAGATACATTGAGAAGGTGTTGCAAAGATTCAACATGGACAAGGATGAGCCGGTAAGTTGTCCACATGCAAACCATTTTAAGTTATCTCATGATCAATGTCCTATGAATGATGTTGAGAAACGGAAGATGGAGAAAATTCCTTATGCGTCCGCAGTTGGTAGTTTGATGTATGCAATGGTGTGTACAAGGCCTATATAGCTCATGCAGCTTGGAGTGGTAAGGATTTCTATCAAATCCTCGCTATGGAGCATTGGGAAGCAAAAATGGATACTAAGGTATTTAAGGGGTACTTCTAATATGTGTTTGTGCTATGGAGGTGACAAGCCATAGTTAGTTGGTTACAGATTCAGATTTGTGTGTGTGCTCAAGATGGTCTCAAGTCTACATCGGGTTACTTATTTACCTATGCGAGGGGAGCCGTGTCTTGGAAATCCAAGTTACAAAAATGTGTGGCATTGTCTACTACAGAGGAAGAGCACATTGCATGCTACAAAGAGTTGCAAGGAGATGATATGGATGAAGAGGTTTGTTAGAGAACTCGGTGTGAAGCAACAGAGGTTCATTATTTACTCTGACAGCCAGAGTGCCATCCATCTCAAAGAAGAATTCGAGTTTTCACTCGAGGTCCAAGCACATCAATATTAGGTATCGTTGGATACAAGAAGTTCTCGGGGAGAAGGTCTTGTATATTGAGAAGATCCATACAGATGACAACGGTTCTGATATGATGACAAAGTCGCTACCAAAATACAAGCATGTGTATTTCTGCGGAAAGAAGGAAGGTTTGGCGGTGACGGGTACCTTACCATAAGTCGTGAGGGGGAGATTGTTGGGCCGGTCACAACATATGGTCCAAAAATAGGTGTAGCCCCTTAACCATTTAAGGGAGACAAATAGCTGCTGCCTTGTTTTTGGTTTTAAAGACCAAAAGGCATCAGGAGAAGAAACATTCAAGCTCTTCTTGTTTTGAAGAAAAAAGAGAAAGAGAGGAAGAATAAAAGAGAGTGAGTGAGGTAGAGAGATTAAACCACCAATTTTTGGTGAGATTGAAGCATCTTGAAGAGAAGGAGAAAGGGTTCTTAGCTAAGGATCTTTTGATTGTTGTGGTGGAGAATTGATTGATCAATTTCCACATCTCTTCAAAGGGGGAAAAATCTAGGGTTTGTCAAACCCTAGTAGTAAGTATCTCAAATCACTTCTTGTTCTTAAATTGATAGTGAATCTTATATTATATATGAATGAATTGTTGATCCATCCTTAGGGATGAGTGTAATTAGGCAAATTGATATCCAAGTGCTATAGACACCTTGAGGTTGTTGTTATCCCCAAATTTGGGAGAATTGTGTGTAACCCACTATTGTTATAGTGGAAGATTTGCCCGTGGTTTTTTACCCTTCACCTTGGAGGGGTTTTTCCACGTAATTGCCGGTGTTGTGTGATTGCTTCTATATCGTCATAGTTTGTGTATTTCCGCATTGTGTTTTCATTGCTCGTGTAGGTTTTGTATTGCGCATAGCGGCTCGGATTTCGTAAGCCTCCCCCAATAGGAACGCCAGCAGCAACCACTTCTGGTGATTTACAGCTACGAAACGGTTCCTCCACGCAGAACCATTTTGATTCATGGGTTCCTTTAGATTCATCAATATTAGGATGATAATGTTGAAACGGAGAGATAAGGAGGATGGTGTCCAGATCACCACATCGA
Organism: Papaver bracteatum; assembly: GCA_023529315.1. Classification (NCBI taxonomy): domain Eukaryota; kingdom Viridiplantae; phylum Streptophyta; class Magnoliopsida; order Ranunculales; family Papaveraceae; genus Papaver; species Papaver bracteatum. Next base: position 7,113 of record JAJJWX010003416.1, on the reverse strand, counting down.
CGTTTTTCTGATCGTGTAGTATGTAAATTAACCAGTTGCGAATCGTTTTCGATAAATAATCTCCAAGGTTTGGATACAGACTTGAATCTCATTAGTGATTTAACAGGAAGCCTACTTAGTATGTCGCACAGAATTAGACTTTCACCATGGAACCCATCCATACTGCTACACTCTGGTTTCTTCTTCTGGTTTCTGGTTTTGATTCCACGTTTCCTCTTTTATCTCTCGCTCACAATCCCCTCAAATCTCTGTTAAACCTACACCCTTTTCTTTAAAAAAATATTGTTAGGAACTAAACTATATATATACAGAACCGTTTCCTTTTTCGTGTCGGACAAGGACAAGAAAGAATCCAATGTCGTGTACGTAATATACCAATCCAATTTATGGATCCAAAAGTTGAGTTTTGGTAATGGTAGGCATTTATTTCTTCGCGAGTGCAATATCTCTGTGACGGAACTTGAAAGGGTAGGCAAAATACGAGATTACCTACATTGGTCAATAAATCTTTATTATTATTTTATTTTAGGGAGGAAAGAGATTTATTAAAAACCAGAAAAGAAAAAGAATAACGGCTTTGCTATACGGCACCCCATTCAGCGCCCTAGTCTGCGCCCAAAGTGATGTGGCAAGTTGAGTTGTCGTAAATCACGTGGTTCACTTTCTATCTCTTCTGTATTTTTTGTTTTCTTTTATGACGACCGAAAAGAAGAGAATTCTATTGCCCCCTCTCCATTTTATCTTGGTGAAGATCATCTCTTTCTCATATATTTTGGAACTTTAAAATTTTCTAACTTCTTCTTAGCCAACATTGTAAATTTATTTATCCTATGTAATTCAGATATTTTTTCTGATTTTTCTCTCTCACTTTGATATGTAATTGGTGACATGAGCTTTTCTGAGTTCAATGTTGCCCTTTGCTGTCGAGGAAAAAAAAGAACAAGATTAACTCATTTAAAATAAGTGGGGTATTTCGTGGAGATGAGCTTTTAGTAGTGTGGTATTTCGCGGGGTAATAGGGTTAATTTCACCTTTGTGAAAGAGAAATTATCTACTCAGTGGAAAATAAAGGGAGATTTTGAGATGACGATCTATGGAGATCAAGCTTTCATGTTCAGGTTTTCACAAAAAGAGATAGAACAAGGATCTTGGAAATGGGTTATTTGTCTATTGCAAGTAAGTTGTTCTTAATCCATCCTTGGTCTGGTGCAATTAAATATGTACCAGTTTGGATGTTAATTAGAGATTTACCAATTCATCTTTGGAACTCTACTGGATTTGCGAGGATTTGTATTTTTGTTACCCCCACTGCATTGAAGATTAAAATGTCTTTTGCGAGGGCTTGTGTAGAAATTGATTCTACTTGCACCTTTCGTGCTGAGCTACCATATCAAATTGATGATAAAAAGTATAAGGTAAGGGTTGAGTACCCATGGAAACCTAATCTATGTACTCTTTGCAAAAGCTTTGGGAACTCAAGTGCTAAGTGCGGATCCAATCCAGCGCCGAAATAAAATAAAAAAATTACTCCTATGGCGGAGGATAAGGAGAAGTCATGCTCTAACTCAAATGGCATTTCTCAAGTTGAAGGGGCGAGAGAAGAAAGTGCTAGTTTTCACATTGATATTTCAAAGCCAGTTCAGAAAACCAATCACCAAGTCGAAACTCCTCTCAACCATTCTACTGAAGTTGAAGGCACGACTTTAGTGGAGGGGAAAGTTAGGCGCGGGCCGAAAAATATAATACTTTTATTGTCAGACCCACAATTAATTTTAGTTTCCGTGACACCCAAAATTATCCGAAATTATTAAGAATCAATACATAATTCGTTATGCATACTATTTTTTTAGGGGTATAATTGTAAAGTAAACTTGAATATATAACATATCTAAAAATCCGCCCCTTGGAATTTAATACATTTTATCTCGTTGAAAAGATTTTAAAGAGAGCTACGCAACGAGCACAAACAACAATATCAAATTTTTGTTTGTCACGAAAAAATCAGAGGTAATATCATTTTAAGGAAAAATTTCGAAAACTGACTACATATTCGTAATGCAGTCTCCAAAAAAGATGCATAACACAATATGCATACACCACAAAATAAGCATAACACGTTATGCAACCATATTTTTTCTCATGCATGTATATGCCTGAATCCAACAGAGAAAGCAGACGCATAACGAATTAGTTCTCAAGCAAAGTCATATATTGGACTTGTTACGGATGAGGCAAAAACTATCCCAGTCCGGGCCATGCTCTTAGTGCACCCTACCATGGCTGCAAGTGCTCACCATATTATGGGCCTCCAAACCCTTACACCGGCAAGGACGGAAAGACACGAAAACAAACAAACCCTTCCAAAAAACACTGAAATTTCAAAACTTAAATTACAGTAAATAGAATCCGCTAAAATCGAAATTGTATACAGAGATTTTGAATCTTAAAATCGTGAATACAAATCAACTTCATTTGTTCAAATTCAATATGGTTCTTTCTTTGGTACCCTAGAAATAGAAGAAAAATCCCCAAATCAGAGAGGAACTTGTGAGAAATTGATCGATTCTCATCATGGCACAAGATAATTCGTATGAAGAAGCACGGAGACAACGATTAAAAGATAATAAGAGACGATTTGAGGTCAGTCAGTTTCTGATATTTCGATTAATTTGTTACGACATTTTCTTAGGTTTTAACTATTTCTTCTTGTTTATGTTTGAAACTCAAGGAATTGGGTGTGTCAAAGATGGCCAACAATCTAAATGATAATATCAAAAAGAAGAAAAGCAAGGTAAGGTTTCAACTACTGAATATCATCAGTTTGTTTGATTTGTTTTACTTTATTTTGATGTTCTATCAATGTAAATAGCAAGTGAAATCAAAGACAGCTCCTGCTGATTTCGTGAGACGCTCTTCACGTCCTCGAAATCAAGTTATTACTAATTCCCAAGGCGAACAAGGATCCAAAAAAAACAAGGGTTCAGGACAAAAAGAAAATGCAAAACAAGGTACAATTGCTAGCTAAAATCAAGTCTATTTGATTGATTTGTTTAGAGGTAATACCTTCTGGATTTGTCAAAATTGTGATGCACTTGCAGCTACATAACAACAAGAGTTGCTACTGAAGCGGAACGATCCGATGCAGTGAAGCGTGCGATGAGCTTTCAAAGCGGTTTTCTGTCTGGAAACTCATCCTTTGTTAAATCGTTGTCTCATTCACATGTGTCAGGGCAATTTTTGCTGGTAAGCTACAAAGATACCAGTAATCTGAAGTTCCGTAAATTTTTCATCGTCATTCAAGAATAATGCAAATTGTACTTGTTTTTTTCTTTCTGTAAGAAAATACCGTCGGAATTCCGTGATGATCACCTTTCCAAGGAAACAAAAGTTAATATTGTGTTAGAAGATGAAGAAGGTTCAGTATATGAGACAAACTATAATGGAGTAACTGGATTTCTTAGTACTGGATGGAAAGTATTTTCTATGGATCATAAGTTGGATGATGGTGATGCCTTGGCATTTGAGCTTATTGAGCCAACAAGACTCAAGGTAAAATCACCATTACCAACCACGCTAGTTTTTCATTTCGATGTTTATGTTTTCTTTTTAAGTGCATTGTTTACAAGTGATACGCGCCTTTTCCTCCACTAGACTTTAGTATTACAATTTATTAGCTCCTTCCTAAGTTCCCATGGCTTGCCACTTGATGAGAGTTCTACAGTAAGGTGAAGTGAAGGTTCAATATAGTACAAAAAACATTTGAATGTTGATTTTAACATTAGCCCTTATTAAAATGATCTAGATGGGTTTTCTGTCTAGCTTGTCTGGCACTAGAGGCTTGGTTGTTGTTATTGCCTCAAAACAATGCTTTTGTTCTCATAATAACGTAGATAGACAGATGGGTTGATGACCATGTTTGTGTTAGATTCTGTAAGAAATCCTGCGAATGATGTTTAACTTACTTTCCAGTTTATGTGCCTGATAAATTTGTACTTATACAGGTACATATATTTAAAGTGTCCAACGACGTTGGTGAAACAAGGTATAATTTCTATCTAAAACGAAGTCTGTTTCATTTATTTAGGTCTTAGATTCAATTAAATGGTGGTGAATTTGCAGTTACATAGCAACAAGAGTTGCTACTGAAGCGGAACGATCCAATGCACTGAAGCGTGCCATGAGCTTTCAAAGCAGTTTACTCTCTGGAAACCCATCTTTTATTAAATCAATATCTCCTTCACATGTGTCTGAGAAATTTTTGTTGGTAAGCTACAAAGATAACAGTAATTTGAAGTTCTCTATATTTTTCATTTTTGTTTCACTCATGTTCATGTTCATTGACGTTGCAAATTGTTTTATACTTGCTTTTTCCATGTTATATTTTGTAAGATGATACCACTGGAATTCCGCCGAAATCACCTTTCCAAGGAATCAAAGCTCAGAATTATGTTCAAAGATGAGGAAGGTTTACTGTATGGGATACACTACAATGGGTTAAATGGGTATTTTAGTACTGGATGGAAAATATTTTCTACGGATCATAAGTTGGATGATGGTGATGCTCTAGTAATGGAGCTTATTGAGCCAACACGATTTAAGGTACCACACTATTTAGAAAACGCGTTGAGCTACCTTAAATGTTGGAATTAAAAGGTATCCCTTAGATAAATGTAGAATGTTATGCTGAACGCGGCAACCTTCTGTCGCTAATTTTCTGAATGTTTTCCTCAAAACCCATCTTTTTTTTCTCACAATGATGATAATGTACACACATTGAATGTGTACAGGTACATATATTCAAAGTGCCCAACAATGTTGGCGAAGTGAAAGTCGATCAGCTGAAGAAACCCCCGAGGAAGTAAATATGCCAAGACAGTGGATGCTGAAAAAATTCCCAAGCCTACAGGGAGGAAAAGTCGAAACTCAAAGAAAGCTGAAAAAACAAAGAAATGCTGGGCTGAGGAATCATCATCCCAGGCTACCACTGAACCAAATGTTGAACATGAGATTGCTGGAGATCTTCACGCACCCTTGAAGGAACAAGTTGCTGCACATGATGAACTGGGCACTGCCGATGGAGCTCTTCAAGCAGCCTTGAAGAAGATAGCAGAACTGGAGGCACAAGTTGCTGCTGCACATGATAAAACAGGAACTTCCAACAGAGCTCTTGAAGCAGCTTTAAAGAGGATAGAAGAACTGGAGGCACAAGTTAAAAGTCTTACTATGATACCTAACAACCGCCATAAGGTAACTAATTTACTTCACTCAAGCTTGCAATTGCTATTTCCGTAAGTTTTTTCTTTCTTTCTTGTCAAATAAAACCTTGAACCTGGAGCGGCATCTATATGTGGCACTAACAGAGAAATATATTCTTTCTATGCACAATGGAACCTAATATCTTTCTCCGACGGTCAAAATGATTTTGTTTTACAGGAGTTTGAGAATATCGTGTGTGATTAATTCAGCGAGCAAGAGTAGATGTGTAGAACGGGGTTGTGCATAGAAGAGTAACTAATTACTACAATAGGAGAATTATAACCTTGACAAGTCAAAACAGCATTAGGAATAGGATAGATGTTTTTGTTTTTGAACATAAGTGAATGGAAACAGTCTCTCCTGTTGGAAGTCACTGGGTCTAATCTGAGCTGAGCATTCAAATTAACAAGGAAATAATAATAAATACTTACATGTTTGCAAGAAATTTTGGTATGCCCTTATTTTCTAACCCAGTCTGATCAAAGAGCAAGACCTGGTCGATTCCCGAAGCTTGTAGTAGTAGTCTCAATTCCTTGCCATGTTGGCAATTCAAATGAAGTTCAGTATTTGTACAATCCCGATTCAAATCATTTGCTATTTCTGTGTGTTAAGTTCGGAGAATGCATTGAAACTTAATGTGATAATCTTTCACCAATGACATCTATTATCACTTTCCAGCTTTGATGTACATACCTATGCTTTGAGCCAAACATAGGCAGTCAGGTCGCGAGCAGAGCTACAACAAGAGGTTCTTTCTGCAAAACATCAGACTGCGCAAAATTGGACTGCCTTCATTGAAGACGGACTGCATACCCGCCGTCTGTCAAAAAGAAAACAAACCGGTGGCCTGAGCTGCCTCCAAGATCGTATATAAACTAAGCACCAACCGACATAGTTACAAATAAGCGTATCTAAAGAGACCCTTTATATTTTATGTTTTGGACGTCGAAGCCCAGTTCAACATGTTGAATGTGGTTAAAATAACCAAACAGTAAGCAAATTATTGTTTACCCAGCTGAATGTGGTAAAGCTACATTCTTATGCTATTTTTAACAGGGAGAGGAGTCTCATAGTAGGTTGTAATATCGTAATATACACAAATTACGATATGAACGTTTTTTTTTGGGGACCATGATAAATTTGGGGGGACCATGGTGTCATTTAGGGATGGGCAGCCCTTATCCAAATATTTTTTAAATACCTAAACTACCCTTTTTATTATTATTTTGTTTTGATTAGTGAAATCATTATTGAAATGATTAAGAAAAATCTGATTAGTGTGATTAAATTAAAAGATGGGTTGTTAAAAAAGAAATTGATAGTTTTGTAGAGAGTAAACTTAGAGAAGAAGAGGAGAAAACCAAAACCATGGAAAATAGAAATTTTTTCCAATTCACTAACTTAGGTAATTCAAGTGATGAAAGCTCATCAGATTCTTCATTTCCATCATCTCTTAGAGTATTTGTTAATGTTAACAATGATCCGGATATGAGTTATTTATTAGATGGTGAATGTATTCTTCCCCAAACTCAATCTCAAGATGAAAATGATGGATTTTATCAACCACAACCGGAAGAGGAGCATTTGGGTATCCAGGTATGCTCCAAACTTAGCTAATGTTGGTTGAATTGCTCCAATTTTTCCAACCAAATGTAAATTTTTGACCTAGTTCGGTTACAATATGTGAAGAACATGTAACCGAACTCATCTGGAAGTGTAGTTCGGTTACTTTAGCCAAACACGCAGGTAACCGAACTATGTATTAATGTAAGTTTGATGGATTCCAGAGTAATGTTCGGTTGTTTCGCAATCAATGAACTAACCGAACTTTAGTAAAATTATATTTTTCTTAGTGAA